>SADC01000137.1:0-75759 GCA_004194705.1 Ditylenchus dipsaci | reverse complement strand
CTTCCATAAACGAAAAAAAGAGACAATGCTCGACTTTTTAATACACGATAAATAGCACAGACGATTAAATAAAAAATTTGTGCGGAATTCACAATTTTGGTGGGGAATTCACATACAGTCAACTCCCGATTTAGTGTACACCCTGGGGACCGGCTCCAGGTGTACACTAAATCGAGGTTCATTTTAGTCATTTTGATTAACGCCAGACAAAATGGTTTAATCCAGGTGTACACTAAACCGAGGTGTACACTAAATCCGGTGTACACTAAATCGGGATTGACTGTACAGCCTACTTTATTTACACAAAATAAAGAGACAACAGCATCATAATTAGTTTTATTTTATTCGGAGCCCACAGAACTGTTCGGAAAGGGCACGGCGAGTACGTCCAAATGTTTCGGCACAATCTTCCAGGAGGTTCATTTATGTTTAACACATCTGATTGAAGAACTTCTCGACCTCTTCATAATCAGGGTTCCTGGTGCGACGGCGAATCTACAAATATAAATTTCATGCGCGTAGCAATAACTGCAAGTATTGAAAACACACAATGTACTCCACATCTTTATCTGTTTCCCAATCATAAGGATCGTCAAAGTTAACATTTAGACTTTTCATCAGCTTCAGGCAGGCTTCATAAATCATCGAATAGTCAGGACGGTTGTAGTAGTTGAGTTTGCGCAACGCTGGAATGATCTGATGCATCTCACTAAAGCAGAAGTAACAAAATAAGTGTATTCATGATTCTTTTCTTCAACTATTTATTGGAACTAGTCTCACGAATTAATTAAGTAAGAAGACCTCGAAATTGAGGTACAATTAAAAACTCCCAATAACGTAAACACCGATAAACGTAAAACTCTCATTAAAGGACCCTGTCTCTTCCTAATCAATAGTCCGCGCCAATTCAAAAAATTTTTCTAATCATTGAAGTTCTGTACGGATTTTTTAACTTGGTTTCTAACACAACCAAACCTAATGGCTCTTTCACGGACTGCGACTTAGACTGAGACTTAGACTTAGACTGAGACTGAGACTTAGACTGAGACTAAGAGGTGTTCATGGAGCCAAAATAGTCTCAGTCTAAGTCTCAGTCTAAGTCTAAGGTGTTCACGGACTGAGACTTAGACTGAGACTTAGACTTAGACTGAGACTTAGACTAAGAAATAAGTTGACTTTTTCACCTGTTTACAATGCAATGTTCACAATAATTCAATTTTTTTATTTATTATTTCTTTTTTTTATTTCTTTCTTTCTTTTTCTTCTCCGCAGTGAGCATTTTTTAATTAATCAAAAACACTAAAAATTTACTAATTCATTAAACTGGACACCACAAATTTGTTGCTTCAGGCAATCATCTTCTCTGGCCAGTCTGGAAATTCAGCAATCAGACGATCAAGTCATGAATGACAGCTCTGGCCTGGAAAGTTGCAGAGACTCCCCAGCACCAACCGGACTAGAAAGTGAACATACCTCGCCAGCTCCATCCGCAAGCGTAAGACCAACGTTGAAGAGGCCATATTGAATGCCCTGAAGCAGTTAACAATTCTCCTGTCGTTGAGCTCTCTCCTTTGGCCCAATCTGTGGAAACATATACAAACGTATAGTTGCAGTCGATGATCCAAGAGCTCTTTTCCAATTTAAGAAACATACAGAAAAGCTTGGATGATTATGAGGATTGGTTGGTCGAGAAAGAAACCATGCCATAATCATTTAACATTGTTAAAAAATTTATTCATCCTGTTTTAAAACATGAAATCACTAAATAAGTTGAGTAATAAAAAATAAATAAAAACGCAAACACATAAAAAATAAGTCTAAGTCTCAGTCTAAGTCTCAGTCCGTGAACACCTTTGACTGAGACTTAGACTAAGACTTAGACTTAGACTGAGACTGAGACTAAGGAGTGTTCATGTAGCCAAAAAGTCTCAGTCTAAGTCTAAGTCTCAGTCTAAGTCGCAGTCCGTGAAAGAGCCTTAAAATTATATTCTAGGCCTTGTTTTGTTAGAAACAAAGTTGAAAAATCCGAAGAGAAGTTCAATGATCAGTGAAAATTTTTGAATAGGTGCGGGACCATTGAGCAGGAAGAGACGTGGTCCTTTAACGTGATTCGGAAAGCGGTCTCTTGGAGTAACATTAATAGGAGCTTTGACTGTTACGTAAACTCCGATTGACGTAAAACTCCTATTAACGTAACTCTGAAGCCAGTCCCTTGGAGTTGTGTACGCGACACTTGACCCTAAAGCCGTTCGACCATAAAATCCGTTTGACCCTAAAAATTATGCAATTTTGGATTTAGAATCCGTGCTTTCTCTACTCCATTTCTGAATTCACGGCTTTTTGCTTACATATATCGCTGTCATTTTAATGACACACGTTTGCGACGGTCGTTGAAATCTTTTTGGTCATAAAATAGTTGCTTCAAGATCCTTGCTCTGCTGTGCACTGACGGTACGTGACAACTCATCCTTAGGGACAATTCATCCTTACTAGTGAAAACGGGACGATTCATGCTCACTTATAAAAACGGGACTATTCATCCTTGACCACTGAGTATAACAAATGGGTAATAGTACCTAAGCAATAATACCGGAGTAGTACCCTCTGGTTTATCACTGGTGAAACATTGAATTCAAGCAATTGAGTAGAGATTACACGGATTCAAAATGCAATTTTTATGGTCAAACGCTTTAGGGTCAAACGGCTTTACGGTCAATCTCAGTGTCCCCTTGAGTTACGTTACTGGGAGTTTTTGACTGTAAAAGGTAGTATTGTAGATATAGCGAGAAAATCTTGACAATCTAGATTTCTCGCTTTTAGTTATCGATTAGCCACATTCAGAAAACCCGAGAAATCGATAATATTAAAACATGGGAATCGAATAATTAGGGACTAGTGTCTTAAACGATTGGGTATACAAAACAAACCCGGAAAGTTTTTCATCAGCAGATTATCTGGGATTTGCAGCTTCATGAACGCCATTCTCTTCTTGTCATTTTCATTGTGCCAGGCAGCTCACAGTGCATCTCGATCAGGATGTAAACCAATGACCTCAAACAATACCTTTTCCGCATTATAATAAAGATTAATGAAACAAACCAGATATCATCCGCTCGCGATTGCTCACGGCCAGCATGCACATTTGGAGCTAAAGAGCTTAAGATCAAGGAAAATAATAAGAAAATTCAAATGTAAATTTACAGCAGTAACGATAGGTCCCACGGAAGTCACAACTTGGTCTAGCTTTACGTGCGATCCATTTAAATCCGTCGAATCTTGCAAATTGTCTTAAAGGACCATGGTTTTTACGCGCAGCGGCATGTGCAAAATTCGAATTGGCGCTTCTCACTTCTCATTTCGACTAATGCTGTATTCTTTCAAGTCATTCTAAAACAGCTCGAAGAGTGGTGGAGCAACAGACCTTTGGGCCCCACTCGCCAGAACCAAAGGGGTCCCAGTCATTTTAAGTCTAATCTATGCAGAAAAATGTTCATTTGAATTCGCGCCTTACTTATTTTTCGCATAGATTAGACTTAAAATGACTGGGACCCTTTGGTTCTGGCGAGGGGGCCCAAAGGTTCTGGATAGCCAAATAAAATTTTCTCATTTTCATTTTATATGAGAAAGTGAAAATGAGAATTTTTCATTTCCATCAAATGAAAATGAAAACTTCTCAATTTTCACTTTCTCATATAAAATGAAAATGAGAAATTCTCATTTTTCACTGAAATTTTCATTTTCTCATTTTATTTTTTTAAGAGATTCTTACCGCGAAGATACTGAAAACTTCCCAGTTTTTTCTTGTTAAATTGTTTAATGTGAAGGTTCAGTAATAAATAGTCAACATCCAGTTGTCTATTTCCTTTTTGTAACCCTACAAATGTGTTATTTCGGTTATTGGTTACTACTATATTTATATATTTTGTGTTTCGCCACATCCTTCTCATGTCAAAAGTGCATTTGATGAAAAAATATGGCTCTACCAGACAATTTCTAATATTTTAGAATTTGTCGCGCGACATTTTCTAATATTTTTCGGTAAATTTGGACAAAAACAACCGAATTTACCGAAAAATATTAGAAAATGTCGCGCGACAAATTCTAAAAATATTAGAATTGTCTGGTAGCCAAAAATATCAGTGCTTCAATATAATTGGGAACGTTACGGACTAGCACTGGAGCAGTCAGTTCCAGCTGGCGCCAAATATTTAGAGATCGTTGACGGTGCAGAAACTTCTAAGGCTGAGTCCGGTGCTACCAAGGAGGTTGTCGTAACGCAACGACCACTTAAATTTCTAAATTTTGCAGCACTGCACTGCTTAAGATGATTTCACTCACTCTTTGTAATCCATCTATCCTTTATTCGGCAAAAACAATAATTTCAAACATCACTATTGCAATAAACCAGCAGTTGTAAATTTATAACGAAAATTCAGTACGATTTCGTAGACTTCTGGTGGCTAATCCTGCTTGCGAAAAAATTCTTTCCACTGGAGCACTTGTGGCGAGAACACTTAGTATTTCGAGAGCAAGCACAGCTAGTTGATGGCAATCCTGAAAGTCTCACTTATTTTTATGTCCCCCAAGAGGTAAATATCAAATCGACGAGAGGTAACCACACCAATAGTTTATCGCATCAACATTCGAGCCACCAACGCACACGCTCTGCACATTATGAAGCACATTTAGGATCAAAGACTTAGATCGGACACCTCTGCCTTCGGTGCTTCTTCGGCTGCTTTGGAATCCTTCTTCAACTTTGCGATACAATTATCTAGCGTATTGTCCTGGTTCCTTGAAATTCCTGAGCTTGTTAGGCAGTTAGCTGAATCGCATGTGTGAGTTAAAGGCAATCGACTGAAAGTGCTCTACTAACCATTTGCCTTATCTAATCTGCAGTTTTTGAGATATCTTCGTCACTAAGGCATCCAGATGTGTTGGGATCTAACGCACATGCCACCGTGAAAGTTGGGTCGAAATTATTCTGTCTGTGTTCAAGGTATTGGTGAAGCGTTCTTTCAAACTGCTGCAAAGATTTTGGACCACAAGCCTGAGATCATTTGGCACTACTTCCTGAATAAATAACTGTTAATATTACAAGTTGAAATTCAGAAAAAATGACCTCCAAATTATTAAGCGAGAGGACGAGTGCACGAGTGTATTCCAGACAGTGAGATATGGTGACAGTCTTCTCACCCTGAACTCTTTGGAGCACTTCAATAAATGGTCCCCCAATTTCGGCAATCCAGCGCAAATACTAAACTTTTTCAGATCTATCTATCTGCGTTTTGAAATTGCAAATTTTCACCTCTAATCTTATTTTTGTGGATTAGACCTTCTCACCCGTAGCAATGCTGAGGACCTGTTCCGTTCCAGAAAACACTGATAACTTCGATTGCCGAACCCAGCGTGTAGCAGACGGAATTTAGTCTCTTGTTTGCAACTAATTCAAGATCCTACGACGCAATGCATATAGTAGTGATGGAAGCGGGACGGGACGGTCCCGAAAGTCCCGTCCCGCCGAAGAATTTTTTGCCAAAGTCCCTTCCGGTGGGGTCCGAACTTTTAGAGTAAAAGTCCCGGTCCCGAAAATCGAAAAAATTTCGGGACTTTTTTATTTATTTCATTGTCAAGAAATTTACACATTTTTAGCTTTTTCGTCAATTTTGTCATTATTCTTCTTATCAATCTTTTCGCTTTCGTGCATTTTTTTCTCTTGACTTTCGTCTTCTTCGTCTCTAGTCTTTCAAAAAGAGTAGGTTCAATTAACTCAACTTTTTTAAGAAAAACGAAGGTTCATTTCCTGTGCTAGCGAAAATAGTTCGTCGCTACTTATCAGCTCCAGCTACAAGCGTACCAAGTGAACAGCTATTCTCGGTGGAGCGGGATGTATACGACTACAAGCGTTCAAATTTTTCTCAGAGCACGCGGAACAATTAATTTTTTGAACAGAATCTACGCGTCGTTAATTTCAACTACTAGCTCTTTGTGATGTAATATTTTGAAATGAATTTTTTTTTAAACAATGTTTTACAGTCAACTCTCGATATCCGTCACCCCTTGGGACCGGCCGTGGGGTGACGGATAATCAAGAACGACGGATTAGCCTAATTTATTTAAGGCAAAACCAAACAAAGTGTCACGAAGGTGACGGATTATCGAGAGTGACGGATTAGCGAGTGACGGATTATCGAGTGTTGACTGTATTAGAAGTCCCGAACGAAACTTTTTCTGGTCCCGGCAAAATTTTCGAAAAGTCCGGTCCCGGTCTCGAAATTTTTTCTTAAAAGTCCCGTCCCGGTAGTCCCGAAATTTCAATATTTCCATCACTAGCATATAGTCATGATCTGTGATAAAAAAAATTACCTCTTATGTTTTGCTTCAAAATGATACTTCAACGTTGTAGTGGTCGCGCTGGATCTCTTGTATTTCTAAATTACTGCAAACATAAAACGTCATGTCAAACTTGAAGTTATAACTGTTAACACAACCTGCACTAAAAACGTTATCTGGTTTTGAGAGACTTCCTTGAATTTACCCCATATCGGATCAATTGGTTTTCTTTTTCTTGCCTGAGCGACAATTGAACTTCTTCGCCGGACAAGTTTGCAGCCGATTCATTACCATCACTCAGAAATGACATGCCGATGTTTCTTAAATATTGTCAATAAAGATTGGAATAAGAGAAAAAAGAATCAGTGAATTAATGTAGCTCAGAATTTCTGAGTATTTTTCTAACTGAAATTATAGAGAAAATAAGTAAGCGATGAAAATGAGAATTTTCAGTGAAAAATGAGAAATTATCATTGAGAAAATTCTCATTTTCATTAAATGAAAATGAGAACTTCTCATTTTCATTTTCTTATACAAAATGAAAATGAGAAGATCTCATTTTCATTTAATGATCCTAAAGCCCTCGGTTTGAAAATTAGAGAGAGAAATTATCATAGATTCCTAAAGGTGTTGGTGTGGTTCTTTTCCTAGCTCCTCACCAAGATTTTGTTCCTTTTTTTTCAGCCCTTTGTTTTAATATTCTGGCTCTTTTCTTAGTTGATGCTGTCTTCCTTTGCTCTGGCCTCAGGTATTTTCTCTTTTTTGTTCCTTTTTTTCAGCCCTTGTTTAAACCGAGAGCTGAAAATAAAGGATCAAAAGAGAGAAGATACCTAAGGCCAGAGCGAAGGATGGCAAATATTTGCAAAAGGATGGCAAATATAGGATGGCAAACGAAGGATGGCAAATATTCGGCAAATATTTGCCGAATAAGACCGATGATTTTTGTCGCAATTTGAATTATCGCAAGCTACTCCTGCCCAAAAAAATTAATGTAGCTCAGAATTTCTGAGTATTTTTCTAACTGAGAATATAGAGAAAATAAACAAGCGATGAAAATGAGAATTTTCAGTTAAAAATGAGAAATTCTCATTTTCATCAAATGAAAATGAGAACTTCTCATTTTCATTTTCTCAGCATAAATGAAAATGAGAAGATCTCATTTTCATTTAATGAAAATGAGAATTTTCTCAATGATAATTTCTCATTTTCTCACTGAAAATTTTCATTTTTCATCGTTTTCTCATCATCATTTTGGAAACACTGCCAAACAATAAATTTTTGGTTTGAAACAGAAAGCCAGAAGTTTCTGATATGTACTACTTTTTGTGCGCCTAAGAGGAATGGAACCTATGACCTAGGCTATGCGTGTATGAAAGTACTTTTTGGGGATACAGTTGAAATTCGATTTAACGAAACTCGATACAACGAATATTTAGGGCTGGAAGTTTGTTTCCGCCTAGGGTCCGACACTTCTTTTACCGTCATTTTTTTTAAGTTTTGAAACTCTTGCCCCAAATATCACAAGGATTCCGATTTCACGAATCATTTTTCGGAAATCAAAATATTTTATTTAAAAAAGCAAAAACTCGATTTAACGAATTTCGATTCAACGAAAAACCTGTTTTTTCATCTAGTTTTTGCTTTTTTCGAGAAAAATATTAAAGGTTTCTAAAAAACGATAGGCAAAATTGGAATCCTTGTGATATTTGGGACAAGACTGTCAAACAGAACTGCCAAAAGCTTGAAAAAGTGGGTGTAAAAGAGGTTTCAAACACGGTAACTTCGCCGGTCCCTTGAATTTCGTTAAATCAAGTTTCAACTGTATTTTTTGCTTATGTTGAGGTATAAATAAGCACATTCTTTTTAAAGGGGCATACCCACGCTAATAAGAGGTGGTGCCGGGAATTTAATTTTTTTTCCTAATCACTGAACTTCTGTACGGAATTATTAACTTGGTTTCTAACAAGACCATGCCTAAAAATAAATTCTAGGCCTTGTTTTGTTAGAAACCGAGTTGAAAATTCCGTACAGAAGTTCAATGATCAGGAAAAAAAATTGAATTCCCGGGCACCACCTCTTATTAGCGTGGGCATGTCCCTTTAACGACCGGCTTATCGATATTAGGAACATGACACTCTTTATAAAGACGTTCTTTGTAGCGACGCTCTATATAACGACTCAGTTTCGGCCGTCCTTCGAGAGTCATTATAGAGAGCTAAATTGTTCAGGATAAGCTGGAGCGTTTTGAGGATTCGTTGCAATTTTTCGCTGAACTGGCGGAAGAGATAAACTGGTTAACGATTAAGAGCAATTAGTTAAGAGTCAGGCCCCATTTTCGCCATCTATTATTTTTTCGTGAAAATTTTGCAAAAAATAACACGCAGAACAATACACTTTTCACACAGAAAAAAATTCTACAGTCAACTCTGGATAAATCTACACCTGCCTGCGGCTGACTGAGAGTTGACTGTATTGTGTATTCGTAATTTTGGTCACAATATAGTCAAAAATGAAGTTTTCAATTTTGAGTACAGGGTGGCGCAAAAAAATTCGGCCACCTTAAAAAAACTGAAGTACGTAACCCCTTGCCCGGTCGGTTTGCGATTTTTGGGTGGCAAGCCCTCAGAAACCTCCTCAACAATGCCGGCTGTGATAAAAAGAAACACCACAAAGCTCCTAGGTAGCTTAACCACTGCCATCGATTTTCCTGGGGGAAACGATGTGGCGAGGCCTACCTACGCAAATTTTTTTCAAATGGCCGCGTTTTTTTTGCGCCACCCTGTAGTCCAACTGTGGACTGGTAACACATAACGAATTCACAAATCTTTTTTTAAGATACCGTATAACCTCTTAGTCCCCCGGGGGGATTATTAATCAACCTCCCTCGGAGGGTGGGGATTAATAGAGGGAGGAGGATTATTTTTTCAACCTTTTCGGCATCGAAGGTCACGCAAATTTTTGAAAATTTTTTATTCGAAAATTATTCGAAATTGTAATTCTTATATGGAATTTTGCTTTTTACCGTATTTTTTCTAATAAAGCCCTCCTCTCTAATAGAGCCCCCTTGTTTTAATTTACAATTTTAATTCGAAATAGATTTACAATTTGGGCATTCGAAAAAAAACCTACTTTTTGTGGACATTCAGAAGTGAGGAGCCAGTATATCAGGAATTTGGGCACGCTCTACAAGAAGTTTCATGATCGAAGTTCGCCCAGATCACAGTCATGGTCTTTACTTTGTTAGATAAAATAATAGCGAAAAAAGCTTGACCTAGTATACGCTGAAAAAACAATACTTGGATGACGAGTCTGTATGTGCAGGTTGGGCTTTATGCGAGTCAGGTTTGCATGAGTTGGGTTTAGTGAGTCAGTCCTTGTGCGAGTTGGGCTTTTACGTGTCCCGCATGTATGGGACGTCTTATTTTTCCTTAGTTTTATTTCTTTCATGTGACTTTTTTTGTACAGTCAACTCTCGATACAGTGTACCCTCGATATAGTGTAGATCTCGATACAGTGTATATTTTTTCAACCTCATTTAGTCAGCTCTAAGCCTGGCTTAGAGTGTACCCTCGATACAGTGTAACCCTCGATATAGTGTATATTTTTCCGATCCCCGCGAGCTACACTGTATAGAGAGTGGACTGTATTGCAAAAAGCGGCTTCAGTAGTACTACTGCATTTTGACAAGGGTAAATCTCAGACCCTGGTGGTGCAAAACTTACCGACCACTCTTTCTCGTCACTTCTGATAATCATGCCAAGTATCTCAACTCAGAAAAAAATGCTTCAAACCAGATTGGCCAATCACTGCAAAGAGTTTTTGTACATTTTTGCAAAGTTACAGAAAATAAACTAGGTTGAGAAAGGCTGCTGCTATAGTGTCGAAAACGAGATATTTATCGAAAATATAAATCAAAATGAGCTGTTGGAAATTGTTTGAGATAAAAGTTCAACGTTATGCGATCAAGTTTACGTTTGTCAAAAGATAACTGAGTTTTAACAAGTAAATTAACTATACAAAAACCAAAGTAACGGCGGCGCAGTCTCCTCAAAAATTAGGAGGGGGTGGGTCAGGAACTTGAAAAAAAAGAATCTCATTTGTCATTTTCAGCTGAATTTTCAGGATTTGATACTTGATTTGGTACTTCTTTGGTTCCCCCATACTCGGACTTTTTGAAAAGTGACCCAAAATCACCTCCCGACCCCACTTTTTCTGCACAACACGATAAGACAAGCATAACTGAACAATTTCTGATCAAAAAAATAAATTTTGTCAAAAAAATTGCCACCCACCCTTGAGGGTAGATGGTCTTTTAGGGTATTTTAGGGTCATTTTCCAGTGATTTTGGGTGGTGGCGGGCTAAAGAAGTGCCATTGATTTTAACGAAGCTCAATTTCATCAAAAACTCAAAAATTACCCTATGAAACGGCATTTCATCACTATCAAACCATATTCAGCAATCCCGAATTAGTCCAGAAAATTGGTTTTGGGACCCGAAAAGTAAGAGCATTTTCAATACAAGTGGACGACCACTTGGTTTCAATGGTATGATTTGCGATTTGGGCACTGCCGACTGAGTACTACCATTAAGATACCACTACCTAAAAACTACATTCTAACATCACCCGAGTATCACTGCGCCGTGAAGGGTTGATCAAGACAGATGAAGTTAGATCAGGACTATTTAAGTTAGTTCTGGAGCATTGACAAGGCATCGGAGGTACAACACCATTGAGGGTATATCTGGATCACTGAAGGTAGATTAAAACTAGTGAGGATAGATCCGGACCACTGACGGTAGTTCAGGACCATTATACGGCTCCCACAATGGATGTCGGAAGTCGGATGTTGAGGTCTTTGAGTTCTCGCTGCTCTGCGAGTTTTCGACATTTTTCCGTTCTGTAAAGTAATTTTATCTATTCTCGAGGTTCTTTCGCAGAAAAAAATAACTCTCTGATAGTCGGATCAGAAAAAACAATTTCGAAAATGGTACTACCGACATCCGACTTCCTACCTCTGACCTCGACATCCGAGTTCCGACATCCATTGTGGGAAAGGCATTAGTGGTGGAACTAACCATTGAAGGTGAATCGACTGTCGCGAACCGACAGTGTTGCGAACCGATTTTCGACTGCCCTACGACCGGATACACATTATGACCGGATACAATTACGACCGGATACAACGACCGGATACGATTACGACCGGATACTCTTTCCCATTTGATTTTGTAAAAAATCAAAAAATATAAAAAAAAGTTTTGTAAATGAATCTTGGACATTTAATTTATTAAAAAAAACAACAAAATTATCAACCATACAATAAATCAATAAATTTAAAATAGTTCAAAAAATGGGATATTAGTGGGGTTTCAAGGTTCATCCATTTCAATTGCATTTTCGTTTAATTCAGCCACATCCACATGGCAATTTTAACGACCGGATACGATTACGACCGGATACGACCGGATCCCAACGATTTTCACTTTTACATAAGTAAAAGGTACCCAAATTTATGTTCCAGGCCCGGAAAATATGCGTAAACTCTTTATTAGTCACAACTTCCGTACGCTGGCCTACCCCCAAGCCTAAGGGATAAGCTTAAACTTGTTGTTTGCGAGGGTAGTTACAGCATTTTTAAAGGGCCATTTTCGTCTCTGACAACGGCTGTCCCCCGCCAATTAAAATTTTTTTCTTTATCATTGAACTTCTGTTCGGATTTACAACTTGGTTTCCAACAAAACTATACCTGAAATTAAATTCTAGGCCTTGTTTTGTTAGAAACCAAGCTGAGAAATCCGTACAGAAGTTGAATGATTAGGCGAAAAAATTGAATTGGCGGGGGACAACTCAAAACAGGTAGCAATGGCCCTTTAAAGGTCGGATTCTTGGGGATTCTTAACGCCGAAATTTGTTTTTTAAATTTAGATTTTTAGTCATTTTTCGAAAAAATTTAAAAGTGTATCCGGTCGTTGTATCCGGTTATAATGTGTATCTGGTCGTAGTTATACCCCGATTTTCAAGAATCAAAAGTGTCGCCAAGTGAAAAATCAGAAAAAATAATGAACAACACCTTTTTCACGCAGAACAAAGGCAAAAAAAGGAACATTTTTTTCTCAAAGCATTGTGAAAATTGAATATTGGAGATATTTCGGCCGGGGACCTTTTGCGGGGACCTTTCGGCCGGGACCTTTCGGCGGCGACCTTTCGTCCTGATCCCCAATTTTCATTTATAAATTTTTTCTATTCAGGCAAACTATGGAACTATGGGGTGGGGATTATTAGAGGTTATACGATACCTCAGGGTTACTCTAAGGCGTCACTGCTCTTTTTTGTCCTCACTGTGATCAGTATCATACCCACCCTAGTGTCAATCCAATGTTTCAGAGGGATAAAAATATTTAAGGGGAGTGCTTCAGCTATCCGGCTTATGGCTGTTAGCCATGAAGGGGCTTATGCACTCTACACTCATATGAGCAATTTCTCAAGACTTACATATAGTGGAGTGCTATTATCGCTTCGTCAATATAATAACTGTTTTCATACTAGACTTGAATTCCGAACAAAAAGTTCGTCATAACATTTTAAAAAATTTGGCGAATGTCTACAGTTCATAATTGCACAGAACAATATGGTTCTGTCAAAACACGAAAATATTTAGTGGGGAATCCAAAGAGAAATGTCTAAAAGCCAGGAACGGGTACTGATATGACACCAGCACACACACAAGCTTACGGTTCAGATAAACCCCCTACCTTCCGACCAGCTAAAAGGTACAATTTCGGTATACCCCCACTACTCAATTTCGGTATACCCCACCACTCAATTTCGGTATACCCCCACCACTCAATTTCGGTATACCCCCACCACTCAATTTCGGTATACCCCCACCACTCAATTTCAGTGTACCCTCACCACTCTGTTAATAATTGGACGTTTCAGGTTGTTCCAATTGTACAATTTGTATAGAATTAGTAAATTAGAGTGCTGTGGTATACCGAAATTGTGGTGAAGGTATACCGAAATTGAGTAGTGGGGTATACCGAAATTTAGCCAGGTATACTACAGTAGCGGACAAAAAATAATGTAACACCTGTACAAAAATCTAAGTTTGGTAAAGTTCTAGTATCTCCTGGCAAAATTTTGTCCGGCAAAAACATTTAAGTGTATTTTTAAGCAAGGAACATGATTCTGCAAAAAAAATTCATTCTTGAGGGCACAATTTCATTCTACAGCCACTTTTTCACGACTAGTCCATTTTTGGGCCGGACAAAAGTAATGTAACACCTTTGATTTTTTAAGGTAGTACTTCGTAGCATAACCATTTGCATCAATAACAGCTTCGCAATGTAAGCCCTGAATCTTGGCTGCAATTTGGTGGGTCAAACTCTTCTTTTGATTATTCCGAAAAAAGTTATGCCCATCAACAAAAAAGTGTCGATTTCCAGTCAAAATAAAGGAAAATCTAAGGAAAATGACTGTTTAGCCACATAAATTATAGCTTTTCTCAAAAAATGTCGATGAAAAGATAACATCCATTGCACCATTCGAAAGCTCTTTGATTTCTCTACAAAATGACATGTCGACAGTTTTTTTAGAAAAATACAGGGCTGAGAAACGGACGGTTGAAGTTAAAAAGGTAAAAATCTCTCTTTTTGCCTTTTTTTTAGCCTTTTTTTGTCTTGTCTGAATACAACCGTCCGTTTCTCAGCCCTGTATTTTTCTAAAAAAACTGTCGACATGTCATTTTGTAGAGAAATCAAAGAGCTTTCGAATGGTGCAATGGATGTTATCTTTTCATCGACATTTTTTTGAGAAAAGCTATAATTTATGTGGCTAAACAGTCATTTTCCTTAGATTTTCCTTTATTTTTGACTGGAAATCGACACTTTTTGTTGATGGGCATAACTTTTTTCGGAATAATCAAAAAGAAGAGTTTGACCCACCAAATTGCAGCCAAGATTCAGGGCTTACATTGCGAAGCTGTTATTGATGCAAATGGTTATGCTACGAAGTACTACCTTAAAAAATCAAAGGTGTTACATTACTTTTGTCCGGCCAAAAATGGACTAGTCGTGAAAAAGTGGCTGTAGAATGAAATTGTGCCCTCAAGAATGAATTTTTTTTGCAGAATCATGTTCCTTGCTTAAAAATACACTTAAAATGTTTTTTGCCGGACAAAATTTTGCCAGGAGATACTAGAACTTTACCAAAACTTAGATTTTTGTACAGGTGTTACATTATTTTTGTCCGCTACTGTATGTACCCATCCTGAATGGGTTCTATTTCAAGAATAGTAATTTCAGGTATAGTCTCCCAGGTAATAAGTCCTGGTTATCACCATCTAACACTTCTTAGGAAGCTAGTTAACATCATTCGTTATTAGTGCTTCTTTGGTACACTACCTGGTCCCCTGGTGGCACTTATGTGAACGACCTGCGACTCCCTACAACTTAGAGACCACTTAGAACGACCTGCGACTTCCTACCACCACTAGTCTACTACTACTACTCTCGAGAAAGCGCCATTGAGAAAGATAGCCTGAAACACCCAATTATTAACAAAGTGGTGGGGTATACCGAAATTGAGTGGTGGGGTATACCGAAATTGAGTGGTGGGGGTATACCGAAATTTAGCCAACAACCGAAGCTTACTAAACATAGCGGTTATAATTTTGACTGTTTTCGTCCGAGCACTTCCAAATTCTTTCGCTATCGCCAAATCAGAGAACACAGTTCGAAAAAGACCTCGAGCCGAGATAGAATCTGCATACTATAACAATCCAGCCTCACAAATGCTCAAAACAGCCTTTATTCACCAATACAACAATTTCAGATAGTCTTCAATATTTTTCATAATTGTAAGACTTTTAACGATCCTTTATGTAATAGCCTGTATTCATTCACCTCCAGCTTCACTCTCTTCATCCGAGTCCGTATCATCATCAAAGGCTGCCGGAGGCAAGCAGTAGATACGAACAACTGGCTAAAAATTTAGAGCTTTTAAAAATTAAAATTATCTGCCTAAATCAGATAAAGTACTTCGACTGGGTCTTTCAGCAGCAAATAATCACCATTCTCTTGCTTCATGAAGAAATCAATTAGAGTCCGCAATATGCCCAGCAGTTATCTAGATTAGGTTGATCCTGTTGCACATCTCACCTGAATGACTTTATCAGAAAGACTTTTCACAAAAATCTCAAATCAGACCTGGAGTGACTTGAGTGACACCTAAGATTGCATGAGCAGCACTATTTGAAGTATTCGTACGGCTAACGAATCTAAAAAGCACCAGCCATGACTAAATAAGACTCGGCGAAAAACAAGAGAAACAAACCCAAGTTTCATGAAGTCTGAAGCGCCTAGTATAGCCTGCAGAGTCCACTTAGCCAGCTTGCAGCTATTATTTTTCATCTCCGTCGCCAGAATGGCACCCTTTTGCTGATCAATCTTGGTGCGCCAGTCAATTCCTCCGGACAGCTGAAATTCTCGAATAGACAATTTGGCAGGATTGCATGAAACATACCGTGCTATCCCATTCATTGAAAGCCTTGATGGTCAGCGTCTGAACCTTCTTATCGGGTGCAATCATAACACCATCATTTTCAGTTCTGACGACAAGCTTGATTGGAGTGCCATTGCTCATATCTCCAAGGACCAGAAACGATATCTGAACACACAGATTACAGACCAATTCAAAATACGAATCCACAAGAATCTAACCGATAGGCGCACTCCGCCTTTGATTCGGTTTCGAAGGTAGCACGCTCATTCTTGCACTTGAAAGAAATCTCATTTTTACCCATTTTCAGAACTTGACGACGAAAATTCTGATTGATGTAGAGCGCCTCGACAGCCAAGTCCTTCGCGCTGTTAATTCCACCCGCATTGTAAGCCGGAGGTTTCACTGCTGTTTCACTCACCGAAAGGGAATCTGGAAAAAGATATGATTAAAACTCAGAATTAGAAATCTGGCTTTCGTACTAGCATACAGTTTCAGAATTTGCAACTTCAATTCAACGCCGAGAAACGGCTTCAAATAACACTCATCATATCTCATGAAACAAAATTTTGAAAAAATGTATGGACTCGCGTGTCTTGTGTCTTTATGATTACACTCTGACTTAACGCACTAATCTCTACAATATAGCAACCTGTCACACAGAATGTTGCCAGATAACCAAAAATAGTAACTCAATTAGAATGTGGGGATGCCGCGATGCGGCACATGCGCTGGCGCCGAGGACCTGCGTCGGGTACACGCGTAAAAAAAAGCATGCTACCACCAGGATTTAAACTTTGATCCTACTTTGGTCCCGCAAGGAAACTGAAAATTCACCCCAAACTGATGTCTTGGCCCCCTGTGGTTTTTTCCGACTTTCAAGTGGCCATATCTTTTTTCACTCGACCGATTTAACTTTTAACAGTTTTCCATGAAGGAAATTGACCACGCTGAGTCGAATGGTGTTAACAGATTTGTGATACGATCGGCAGAACAGGCCAAACATTTTTTGTGACCCACGACAGACCAAACAATGGCCATGTAGTAAAAGTGAAGAGATCTAGGCTATCCACACCACGTACCTCAAAACGACTTCAAAGCTAATCGGTATACAATACATGGTTGACCAAAACTTGTCTAAGGCAACCATACGGTGCGTTTCATAATGATACGACACCCCCATTTTTTGCCAAAAACATTAGTTTTTTGTTCAGTTTGTTTATATTCTTCACACTAGCATGTGGAAAACCGCAGAAATTGCATTCCACTCCAAAAACGGTGTTTTTCTCGAACAGAAAAAAATATTTTGCCAAAATGGCAAAAAATAAGCGTTTCATAATGATACGACATTTGCGTGAAAACACGTTTATTGGTCCTATAGCATAACCATTCGCATCAAAAACAGATTTACAATGTAAGCTCTGAATCTCAGCTACAATTTGGTAGGTCAAATTATTCCTTTTGATTATTACTAAAAAAATTATGACCATCAACAAAGAAAGTGTCGATTTCTAGTCAAAGTAAATCTAAAGAAAATGGTTGTATGGTCACATAAGTACTGACTTTTCTTAAAAATTTCAATATCAAAATGTACCAGTTGATGCACTTTTTGAAAGCTAAATAGTTCTTTACACAAATGATGAGTCAGCCTTTTGCAATGGATTGCACAGGGCTGAAAAACATACGGTTGAAATTAAAAGAAGTGAAATTGTCTTAAAATAAGGCAAATATAGAGTTTTTTACATTTTCTAACTACAACCGTCCGTTTCTCAGCTCTGTGCACTCCTTTGAAAATGGCTGACATGTCATTTGTATAGAAACTATTTAGCTTTCAAAAAGTGCATCAACTGGTACATTTTGATATAGAACTTTTAAGAAAAGTCAGTATTTATAGGACCAAACAACCATTTTCTTTAGATTTACTTTGATTTTGACTGGAAATCAACACTTTTTTTTGTTGATGGTCATAACTTTTTGAGTAATAATCAAAAAGAATAATTTGACCTACCAAATTGTAGCTGAGATTCACGGCTTACATTATAAATCTGTTTTGATGCAAATGGTCATGCTATAGGGCCAACAAACGTGTTTTTACGAAAATGTCGTATTATTATGAAACGCTGATTTTTTGAGATTTTGGCAAAATATTTTTTTCTGTTCGAGAAAAACACCGTTTTTCTAGAACAGAAAAAGTGGAATGCGATTTTCTGCGGTTTTCCACATGCTAGTCGAAAATGTAAACAAATTGAACAAAAAAACTAATTTTTTTGTCAAAAAAATGGGGGTGTCGTGGTAAATATCGATTACCGACGGTCAATGAATTTTTTTTTTGAAATTTTGATCAAAATCGTCAATTTTCAGGCCAAAAGTTACTGGAAAGTCGACCCTATTACCAAAATCTCATCCTGAATCCGAATCGTTGATATCAGATCAAAATAATTTTTATGGGCTGATATATAGCTGTTTTGAGTAGATGGTACAGGAATTCGGCACCATTCACCTATTTTAATGGGTATCTCAGTCTATAAACAATATTTTGATCTGATCTCAACGGATTCGGATTCAGGATGAGATTTCGGTATTTGGGGGCGACTTTCCAGAAACTTTTGCCATGAAAATTGACGATTTTGATCAAAAATTTCGGAAAAAAAATTCATTGACCGTCGGTAATCGATAGCCGTCCGTCGTGTCATTATGAAACGCACTGTACAAACTCTCACTAATATGTAAATAAAAAAAATTCACCGATAGCGTTCGCGTATCCGTCCGTGTCACGCTTGTCAAAGAAGAGCTTGTCACCCACTTTCGTTACAATCAGATCCCAACTGTTAACTAAATTGGGCAGATAAATTAACTGATCTGCTCTAAACACAGCCTACCTGATCGAGTAGCCGTCATCAATGTAGCCAGAATAATATCGGTGGCAAAAACATTTCCCATCTTGTTCTTCGCCAGCTTAAATGTTATAAATTAACAGAAATACTTCTGACAAAACAGATAACACCTTTGAGATAGTCGCATCATCAGTGGTCGTGCAAGTATAGAATTCGCCACGCATTCTATCAATGGGATTGCATTCCTGGCATTAACTTGATCAATTTTCTTGTCCCAACAGTGCAGTGTTCCGTAAGACTCATCCGGACTAAGAGAAATAGCAAAAACTTTATGCCCATTATTTAAAATGAAGTCTTACATGTCTTCCCCATGCCCAATATTTGGCAACGATAGTTGAAATAGTCGCGCGAAATCCAGAACTTCAATCACTTTCCAGTTGGATCGAACCTACAAATAGCCATTGACAAGAAGAATAATACCCTTAAATGAATTTCACTGAACAGATGGTGCACGAGTGTTGTCTTCCTGACGAGTTTGGTATTGCTTTCTCTTGGCTGCTTGGTCCAGACCACGAAGATTACCACCACGACTCAGCCACTGCTTCAAGAATCGATTATGCTCCCTGAAAATCGGTGGTGTACGGAGCATACAGATGATGAAAAGGCTATACTTGGCGATACTGCGCTTTGTCTTGGTGCTTTGCTGATCCACGATTTCAGGCTGCTTCGGCACGGCTTTCTTCTGAAAACAAAGTCTAAAAATAAAGCGGACAACCTAATAAAAAAACATGTTTGAACAGACGGAAGCCTTTGAATTGCTGCTTCTGAGGCTGCACTTTGGCCACCATCTGGAAATCATCATCGTTGTCTTCAGTGTAAGCAAATTGGTCGCCAGCTGTAGCAGAAGATCCATAGGTTCGCTCATTGTACCCTGTAGAGAATAATAGAAAAATGCTAAACCAACTATGCTAAAAAGGTAAACTTACGATTGTCCGCCTTTTTGATACCTCCGATCCAATCCACAATTCTTCCGATTTTGTCACATCTGTTGTATGGCTGATAAGGCAGACCTTCCAATTTCTCAAGTTCCACACGATTATTCGTAGTTGGTCCCCATCCAGTAGGATTTCCAACAAAGCTTGAATAAGTGAATTCCGGTAGCTCAGACGACATTATTCGCTGAAAACATACAGTTGTCGTATGCAAAGTTTGCATTGCAAACCAGATTATGCAATTAGAATTAGCGGCTGTACGAACTTTCGTAAGAAGACAATTTCGTAAGAGCGAATTTTCGTAAGAAACTTTTTCGTAAGAGCGAATTTTCGTAAGAAACTTTTTCGTAACAGCGAATTTTCGTAACAAGCTTTTTCGTAACGCGGTTTTCAGTAACATTAGTGATATGTTAAGTCGCTTTTTTGCTTTTTGATCCTCGTTTGATGTTTCTTATAGTTTCTGTGATGTTTTGACCAAAAATAGTCAAGAAAAAAATGAAACAGTCAGAGGTGGAATCGAACCACTGGTGAAAAAAATTCATTCCATCAACTTACCTACTGCACCATACATGCCACTAATGGGAAATAGCTATGTGTAGTATATAATATATGAATTCTAGCTCGGAGTTTTTCACCATGCTTTGGGTATTTCTGCTGGTCTCCTAATGGATGAAAAATCCGGGGGTCAGCTAATTATCGAAATTTTCAGTCATATGACCTATGCTTACCAACTTTTGTGCTCATACAGTTAATAGTCATATAATTAACTGTTCGAAGTGTCAAACAGTGACAGAAAGGCCAAAACAAATTGAATCAGATGAAATCCTGAATTAGAAAAATTGAATAAGAGTGAAAAAAATTTCGATTATTTGCTCTACGAATTCCGTGTGAAATGAAGAAAACAAGCGCCAATGTCAAGACTCTAGTGGAAGATGAGATGAGAATCCTGGGAATACATGAAGAAAATTGGAAGAAACACTTTGTCACGACCGACGAGGGAAGTAATGTCAATTGCCTTTGTCGAAAGAATCATCAGCCATGCTTAGCTCACGTTGGTGCAACGCTTGCTAAAAGGACAACTCGACTTTACAAGGATTCTCAGCTCTCGGATGATTTAAAGAACGTGTGCCAATGGATTGAATCTCAGCTTCAGTTAATGGAAAAACTTGTCGGAAAACTGAGGTATTCTTATTCCTTCCTTTTCCTCCAAATAACAATTATGCTTTTAAGGAAATCCGACCAAATAGTTCTTGCGTCAGGAAAAGCACTCAAAGCCCCAGTCGAAACTAGATGGATGTCATACTACAATATGGTCGAAGCAGTTCTAGAACATTCGGAAGTTCTACAGAAACAGCGGAGCAGTTTTCTCCTCAGTTTGCTGTTCCTTTGAAAGAACTGATTAATCAGCGTTGCTTTCATGAATACTTGTCTGTTCTGGAGCCAATTGCAAAAATGGTGCTAGATGTGCAGGTAGCAAGTGCGTGTTTTTTCTCATTATGATTTTTCGATTCGTAGAATAAAGCTGAGCCAACATCTAATGGAATACTAGAGCATTTAGCGAATGTTTGGCTAAACTCAAAGAAAAGGATACAGTCACTGATGGTAATTCACTTTATGGGATCGCAATGGCAGAGTCAGCTCTTGAATGTTTCAACAAAAAATTGGTGATTGGTCTAACAAGAACTGGCTGCAATCCTCGGATGGAAAGCTTAACAGAAAAATTCTGGTCTGCTCTTCTTTTTGGATCCGTTTTTATGCATGGTCGACTGAAAAGTATGGGTGCCAGAAAACCTGCTTTGAATTATCAACAAGTTTTTTTTATCACTCAATTATTGAAACAGTATGAGTTCCGAAAGAATAGCTTCCTTAGTGCACTTGAGAACCCTTTTTATGAAAGACTTTGGTTAAGTGTTATGGTGTTAGTATGTTTCCGTGGTAATAAAGCTAGAATGGTATACTGTTTGTTCTGAGAACAAAAAACTACGTCCTTCTCACTGGTTTAATCAGTAGATCAGATGTTCGAAGGGCACTTATTGGGGGGGGGGGGCGGGCTTTTCACTTATATAAAAATAGTGTTTAAATGACTCCTAAGTAATTTTTATATGCTCAAAACGATAAAAAAGTTATTTTCTGACATTTTCCACACAAAAATAGATTTTTAGAAAAATTTTTTTTTTTACTAAAAATTCGACTTTTTGCCTTGGTCCCCCAAGGCAATCCAACCTGAAAGGTACCTGGATACCAGAAAAAGATGGAATTTGAACATAGTTTTGTTGACTGGGGCCTACCGCATAAAGAAACTCTGGTATGCATACATTTTTATGCATCCAGAGTCACTTACGAGTGATTTGCGTCTAAGGTATGTGGGTGTGCGCATCTCAACCCCAAGCAACCAAGCCCCCTGCGCCCCTTCGGGGCGCAGGGGCTTGGTTGGTTAGAGATGCGCGCACTCACATACCTCAGACATAATTCCGAGCAAGACTTTTGATCAAAAATGCATTTAGAGACTATTTTGCCCAGCTCCAGTGACCAAAACGGGGTAGAATACCTTAATACAAGGAAATTTGCCTTGGTCCCCAAGGCAAAAAGTCAAAAAAAAATTTCCAAAAATACCATTTTTTGTGTGGAAAAATGTTAGAAATTGACTTTCTTATCGTTTTAAGCATATAAATATTACTTAGGAGTCGTTTAAACACTATTTTTAAATAAGTGAAAAACCCGCCCCCCCCCCAACCCAATAAGTTTTGTTCGAAATCTGTTACGTATCTCATAGAGTCTGAAAAATCAAGAAAGTGCTCTTAAAGATCCGTTGTGTGCAGCCAATTAGTATTTTGTCGTGGTTGTGGTGATCAAAAAGTTGTGTAAATGCGTCTGAAGTTCAGATCTTTTAGCATCACATGTCACATACTCAACTCTTGATTCGGCCCAATTTTGAATGAGATTTTTCTCTTCTAAATTAGTAATAATGGCTTTATGTTGCTGTAAAAAAATAAAAGAGTGTTCACAGAGGTCCATGATTTACATGGACATATCACGGGTGTCAAAATTCAAAAACATAATCAGTAGAGAAATTTTGCGCGAAATGCGAAATTGAAAAAAGCAGCAATTTTCAATGGATTTTTTCTTTTGGTTTGTATTACTGAATTATGTCCATTCCGTTTGTGTTTTTGTGTTTATCTTAAACTGGTGAGATTCGCTGTTTTTCGGGCTTTCTATCGAGCCATCACTTGCAAACAAAAGATAGCGAATTTGGTTGCCACAAATTATTTTATGAAAAGATCACTGAAAAAATTCACTGACTTGTGTGCTAAAACTACACTGAGCTTCTGTTTTTTGATAAAAACGCTAAAAACAAAATCGTTAGCGTAATAGCCCGTTAATTTTGTCGTATGTATGTGCAATATCGCTCCAATTAATACGAAATTTTTAACTTTTTATACGGCGCGATCTCGAAAATTAGTATTTTCCAGTCAAAAACCATGGTTTTTGGCTTAAAATGGTTATAACTACGGAAAATTCTGGAATTTCGAAAAATCCCTCTGAGGATCTTGTAGTAGAGATTCCGGGCTTCATTTTGGTATATAGAAAGTTAAAAAAAGTCCGTGGTTTGAGATTTTTGACCATGGAAAAATTTTGACTATATTTTTCTTGTATTCAGGTATATCGATATGGTGCTCACAAGACAATTGTCGGCATTCGGTGGGCCAAGAAAAATGCAAAAAACGGCAAAGGCAACAATGACCCGAGGTACTTACTGGTGTGTACTACATAAAATCAAGACAATTTTATTTAGTTGAAAATTCCAGAGGTATGTGTTTGATTTCGAGAAACTCAATTTTTTCTTTTTGCATCTCTTGACAAAAATTCTCTTTGATCATTTTCCTGATAAATATATTGAAAAATTTTAGTGGGAAAACAGCCAATAAAACGAAGCAAAAGCGTTCAAGTGGATCAGTGCACTCCAGTGATAATACAACTGCAACAATGCCTGGCCGACCATACAAACAAATACCAGATTCTTGAAAGGCGAATAATCAAACCAGATAAGAGGAAAGAGATAGTAGGTCTTTCACCCGATTTTCTTAGCCACCTTTACTATTCAGATTCCAAGAAAGCCATTGCCCAAATGTGGTAGGACAGCGTCTTTGTCTAAGTTGGACCAGATTCCGCTACATTTTCTGGACAAAGCTGGTAATCCTCCACAAGATCAGAATTTGACAAATCTGTGAAGATGTTGGAAAATCGCTTGTGTATGAAATCAGCACCTAAGCCTCCTCCTTTCGTTGTCTCTAAGCTTTCACCAATTGATGATCTTAAGCTGCTAGGAAGTCGACTGAGCTGGAGACAGAGATGTGCATTGAAAACTGATCTGATCAAGGTAGGATACATTCAAGGAAACCATTAAAAAAGTTTATAATTATAGCTTGGTAAAGATATCTTCGCTTCGAACAAAAAAGTGCGTGACTTAGTGAAGCAATTCGACAATCAGCTGCAAATCGTCTCTTCCGTCGTCGGGGGGAAGTGTTTTATCTGGTTGGCCAACATCAAATTTATTTTGGAGGAACGGCTTCATCGTTTGAATGAGTCAAGCAACCTTGAGTTTGGTGGTGGCTACAACGAAAAGCTGTTTTTGTTCTTTCTGGGAGACAAAGGAGGTGGCACAACTAAGTGTGCTATTGGAATAGGAAATGTAAGGCTACCAAATTCGGCAAATTCTCTTCTTCTAGTTGGACTCTCTGATGATCTCTGACTCTCTGATGAGTTTTCAACTGGAGACATCAAATTTCTTTGTGCAGTCTATGGTCATCTTGGTGCGTCGTCGTCTCATCCCTGCCTTCTCTGCGAATCGCCCAAGAAGACTTTAAAGTGGGAAACCCTTTTGCAAAACGATCTCTGGAATCTGTTGCTATTGCAGGAAACCACATACGAAAGCTATTAAGCGGTAATGGACCGGAAGAAATCTCGAATGTCATAAAGATGGACCATGTCATTCTCAGTTCCGCCTACTGCTTACACTTCTGGGCAAAATGCAATCTTTGGCCAAAGCAGAATTTCTGGTGAAAGAAGAAGTCGTGATGTTCAAAAGTTGGACCAGACAATATTTCAGTTGTATCAGAGTAAGATATTAACTATTTCATTTACTTCATTAATGTGCTATCTCATCATTGCAGAATATTGTCCCTAGTTCCTCTGTTACCGTTAAAAACCATCTGCTCTGCTTTCACGTAGCTGATTTCATGAAAGAGCATTCATTTTGGGGGCTTCTATCAAAACAATCAATTGAGGCGCTTCATTGCAAAGTCAACAGTGATGAAAGAAGATTTAATGAAACAGTCCTATATCAGAAATATTTTGTGTGACTTGGAAATTCGTTATGATGAAATGGAGTTTGAAATTGAAGAAGAAAAAAATATTGTTGTTAATCTGTGTTACGAAGGATAAACTGTTATGTTTCGGCCTGTATTAGTCCTTAAATTTGAGAATATCCGTCCTATTGGTGAAAAGAAAAAAGAGCTCAATATTTTCACAGCAAAATTTTTAAATTGCCTTTTGAAAATTCTTGGCGTTTTGTTTGAACTATTCTGATTACGTTTTTGAATTTTGACACCCGTGATATACAGCCAGTAGGCATGTTCGGGCTACAACCTGTCGCAATAATTTCGGAATATCTGCTAAAAGCATCATTAATAGATTGATTAATAGATCGCTGTTATTCTCAATAGACCTTACTTGATCGTTTTGGTGATGAAAAAATATGTAAAAGGGTCTAAACCAGCAAAAATAAGAAAGGGATAAAAAAGAGACAAAACCGATAAGAGAGGGATAAAACCGATAAAAAAGGGACAAATAATTTAAATGAAAAATTAATTCTCGTTTGAACGTTTTATCCCTTTTGGTCCATTTTGTCCTTTTACCAACCATGTTATCTACGCGTAATATAAATTTCATCCCGAGGATCGATCCCAGTGTTTTCATAAACGAACACGAAATCAATGCAAAATTTCGAAATGAAAACAAACAAAAAAAGAAATAAAAAAGAAATTTCGTTTTCGTTTTCATTTCGTTTTGAATCGATTTCATTTTCGTTCTCATTTTGCATTGGATTTGTTTTCGTTTTCATTTCGTATTGTATTTCGTTTTCGCTTTATATTAGGGTTCCTTTCTATAACTTCTGCCTTTTTTCAGGCGATTTGATTTCAGAATCTGAAACTTATATACCGTTTTCCGAGAAGTATCCAGTTTCTTATCTACATATAGTAATTTTGGTATTCAGGAGAAGGTACGAGATAGGCTTAGTCTGATTAAGGATCCCAGTTAGAGAGGGGGGGGGGGGTGGGTGTTGTTGTTTACCGAGGTGGTGGTATTCAAAAATAGGTGCCTAGAAGGGTACATAGATGGACGTACGCAGAAATATTCTTTGTATTCTTTCAAATAATTTTTAAACGCTAGATGGCGCCTGTTTGTCTGGTATCTGATAATTTTAATAAATTCCTCGATATGTGTTTAATGCCTAAAACAGTTATCAACCATCATACGCCAACTTTTCATATATAACACTTCATTCAGCAAAAAACGACAGAAATCAACAATGACTCATTTCTCGTAAAAATAGGAATTTAAATACACGAACAACTGAGAATCTAATAGTTGAAAATCGGTTCTGTTCCGATGCCTTTCCGTAGCCAAACCACATTGAGAGAAGACTCTTACCACGGGAGTATTAGTGCCAGTAATCGCCAATATCTTAAGAGCCAACTTAGCGATGTCTTTTCCATCCTAAAAAATCGTAAAATAATTACTTATAAAAAAACCCTTATTTTGTCAATGTTTTGCAGCCAAAATTTGATCGAATCAATGGGGCCATTTGAAATACAGGGTGTTTCAAGAAATTCTAACACTTTTAAACGGCCATAACTTTTTGTATTGACACAATTTCAAAATTTTGTAAACGCAGATCAGTTCCGTTTGCTCTAAACAATTTTTTGGTATATAATGTCAAAAACACGATTTTTGCTTGGTCCCCCTGTAGTTTAGGCTCTGATCTGTAGATGGCCTCTGGATAGGTGAGACCTAAACCACAGGGGGACCAAGCAAAAATCGTGTTTTTACATTATATACCAAAAAAAATGTTAGAGCAAACGGAACTGATCTGCGTTCACAGACTTTTGAAATTGTGTCAATACAAAAAATTATGGCCGTTTGAAAGTGTTAGAATTTCTTCAAACACTCTGTACTTCGCAGACCACGCACACACTTCAGAACTTCCAAAACTCTTTCTTTCCCGCCATTCTGCATGCTGAGCCTGTTCAAAGATCGTTGCTCTTCCGCCATTTCTGTCATGATTGTATCAAGCTCTGATCGCGCAATGCTTCATGAAAAGTAGGAACGTTATCAAGAGGTATTTCTTCTGTCGAGATCTAGACTACGGTACGTAATAAGAATTCAATATTCAAATCCACTAAATTTTAACGTAAAAAGGCTTGTGTAACGAAAGAAAAATTGAGATACCAGGTAGAATGTCTTTGAAAGCACATCCAATGTTGCTTCCGTCATCTGTCACTACTTTGAACACCTGTTGCATGTCTATTTCATGGTTCGACAATATGTCCTCTGTCACATTTCGGATGAGATGAGCGGTATGTGCAGTTTCCAGCTCACTTAAACCAAGAAAGCTTGGGCGGAGAGTGACATTGGTGTCGCAATAATGAATCGTTACGCCTGTTAAGGAATTAATATGACAGGCGATCAATAAAAAAAATAATGCTTATCATACCTAAATAAGAATGTCTCATCCCATAATCTGTCCAGATGTCACAAGTTATTTATGCGCGGCAGTTTACCTAAGCGGTATTTGACATTTTCTTTTACGAATTCAACACGATTGACTAGCAATTCCTTCATGCATGAGAAACCGTTTGGCATCTGAAACAGCCAAGATCGATCACAACAAAATGAGAAGACGAAAACCTGGATGTTCGAGTTCATAACATAAAACAGTTTCTTCACTAGTGGATGCAACATGAGGTTGCTTGATAATGCTGGAATCGAAAGCAGATGAGAAAGGGCACTTGAGCTTGATGGATTCTGGAAAGATACAGACAAAAATGCAAGCATTTAAGAATCTTCGTAACTCGTAGATACCTCGTGTTTAGTTGCTTCTTGGTAAACTTAGATCCAATCTTCTGAGAAGGCTGTTCTTCATCAAGATGTGCCATTCTCCAGTGCCTTCCAGTACCTGAAAATTACAATAATTATCACCATAAAAGACGCAACATAGATAATTGTACGAACCACATTGTATTTCTGGCATCGGACGGTAGCTTCTCTTGCCACATTTCTTTCTTCTAAAAAGTTTTTCCAAACGGGATCATGTTGACGACCTCCTCTTTGTATGAGACTGCACGGCGATGAGCTAATTGAGTCCATTTGAATGTTCTGTTTCACTTAGCATAAGCACAAAGTTGTTAATGAGAATGAAAAACGGTGAAAAAATCTAAAGTACAGAAAATTCGAAGAAAAAAAAATGCAAAATTATGCAAAACGAAAACGAAATCCAAAGCAGAATGAAAACGAAAACAAAATTAATTGCAAAGTAAAAACGAAATGAAAACGAAAGCGAATGCAAAACGAAATTAAAACAAAAACGAATTCGTTTTCGTTTTTGTATTCATTTTGCATTCCGTTTCGTTTTCGGTTTCGTTTCGCTTTCAGACGCCATCTCGTTTTCATTTTCATTTCGTTTCGCTTATTTGTTCGGAAACTGGATTTCGTATTCGTTTTCGAAAACACTGATCGATCCTCGCCGTATGCTAGAACGAGCGCCAACTGGAAAATTTGGTATTATTTGTGTAAATGCTGCAAGTACTTTCCCCCGTCAAATTATTCTTTTACCCCGTCAAATCGTTAAATTTGTCTTCTTTTGAGTATTTCTTGAACTTTTTCTTTTAATTTTTCATAAATCTTTATAGCAGCATGTAGCCCGGGATCTCAGCTTTCTAACCAGCCATTAACTAACTCACTGAGATATTGAAAAGTTAGAGAAAAAAGTCATTTTATTGATCAAATTTTTTGAAAAATTTGGTCCTTACAAAGACTTTTTTCTCCAATTTTTTAAAATCTCAGAAATTCAGTCAGTAGCTAGTTAAAAAGCCGAGATCCAGGGCTACATTTTGATGTGAAAATGTTGAGAGACATTAAAAACTTTTAGAGATAAAAACACATTTTTAAGATTTGACGGGGTAAAAGAATAATTTGGCGGGTAAAACAATTCGAGTCTTTGTGTAAAGCTGGCAATACGATGGTCAAGCTCAGCTGCGGCTGTCGCATTTGGCTGTCACGCTTTTGCACGAAGAGTGATAGTAAAACAGCTATGAAAAATATTGACTCTGCCTAACAAGAATGGATGCAAGGGAGTATCAGGAAGGACGTTTGATCGCCAGAAATTTGATCGCCCACAAAATTGATCGCCACAAATTTAATAGCTCACAAATTTGATCGCCACAAGTTTGATCGCTCACAAAGTTGATCACCATCGTATTAAGGCTAGTTTTCTGATCTCACCCACAGTTTTATTCGCAAATTTTCACAGTTTTATCACCTCAATGCACCCCAAACCTAACACTGAACAACCGCCCTCACCCACACCATTAACCACACATCCGAAAATGCGCCAAACTGGGCTAAATATCCAGAAAATTACCTCAATCCACGCTAAACCGCTGAAACCAGTGTCTCGGTGGGTTTAGAAAATATTAGCATGGTTCAATGTGGACTTGCGTGATTCAAGACTATTCGCAATTTTGAGGGTATTTTGAAATGGTGTAAGGTGGTTTGGGATGACTTCTGGTGATTTGGGACGTTTGGAATAGTTTGGTGTAAAAGTGGCGCTCATTTTGAAAATAGCTGGGTTTGCTCGTAAAACTCGCAAAAAACTCTGCTTATCTCAAAAAGTTGGTTTTCTCACTCCAATTTAGCTTTAGGAAAATTAAACCATGCAAAAAAGTTTTTTGTAGCACACAAAAAATCAAACATGTTTGATATGCAAAAATCGAGTAGTCGGAGGCGCGCCTCCGACTACTGTATGTGAACACGCAAGAGTAGGAGGCGAAAGCGAAGTAGGAGGCGCAGTGGGAGGCGGAGGATGGTATGTGAACACGAGTGTTCGCATGAGTAGTCGGAGTCGGAGGCGAACTAGTAGTCGGATGCGCAGTCGGAGGCGGATTCACAATATGTGAACACCTGTGCCACTGCCTCACTCACATAGGTAGTCGGAGGCGGAGGCGGAGTCGCAGTATGTGAGCGTAGCTTTAGTGTGTCGTAAATTTCTGATTTCTTCGCAAATCGATGTTCTTTTAGTAAATTTCGCTGCTGTCTTTTGGGGAAGTGACTCTTCTGTGAAAGATAGAAACGAAAGTTACTGGAATCGATTGCCTTGTCAAAGAAATCAGAAATTTACGACACTCCAAGCATCTCTGCAGTACTTTTTATATTTGCGAAACTTCTACTACAGTAAGTATAAGTTATTCGTAATTTCCTAGTTTTGCTGATTTACTTGGCTGCTCATTTCTTTTTTCTAAAACTGAAATATGAAAATGTTAAAAGAGTGTTGATGGGAAAACTATAAAAAAACAGTCAGAAAAAAGTATTTATGCTCGTACTGAGGATTGAACCATTCGGGCCAGAAAATGTTTCCCTCCTTTAAAGGGGCATGCCGAGGTGGTGCCCGGGAATTCAAAATTTTTTCCTAATCATTGAACTACAGTACGGATTTTTCAGCTTGGTTTCTAGCAAAACCATACCTAAAATCAAATTTTAGGCCTTGTTTTGTTAGAAACGAAGTTGAAAAATTCGCACAGAAGTTCAATGATTAGGCAAAAAATTTTAATTCCCGGGCACCACCTCTTATTAGCGTGGGCATGCCCTTTAAATTTGACCTAAGAATTTCGAAAACTAGGAGGTTTTAAAAATAGCACCATCCCGCTTGCACCAAAATGGACAAATAGCCGTATTTTAAGTTATTTTTTGAAAATCTTTTCAATGTATAATTCCTCAGCTATAACAAAGCCGGTCTAATATTGAGGCAACAAAGCTGCCCAGCCAAAAAACAAACCATTCAAACAAAGATGAGCAGTCAACAATAATTTGAGCAACCGGAGAGAAATAATTGCGTTTGGTTTTTCAGCCGACACAATTCCTGCAATACAATAGTTTATGCTGTTGGGTGGTATTAACACCCCCGTCATTCACACCAGACGGATATTACTCCTACAATTTGAATATTTCCTCTGTTATCTCCCCCTTCTAACCCCTTTCCCCAGTCTTTTCTATCGCTTTCGAGCACACCTTTGAATCGTTCCCTTTTTTCTATCCTGTGCATTTGGTTTACGAGAAAGAGAAGAATAAGAAGAAAAATAGATGTTTGTTAATGGCGCATAATAAATTCAATTCGGTCTTTTTCCTCCAATAAAATGGATTAAACCTTGAATTAGCAGTAGTTGTTATGTATTCCTTGTTTTAGTGCTAAACTTTATTGTTGTCCTAATAATAGAAAAAAGATACCTCCATCGGTGAGTCTGACCATCGGCCAGCCTTCATAGCCTTAATTACTCAGCAACCCATACCTACCTACGGTATTTTGATTTTTTCTTTCTGCACAGTTATTTCTTGAGAATTTACATATAATACAGCTAATGGTAATGATTGGACCACCCAGGATAAAGGCCCGGACAATATATGGAAATTACATTGTGTTTTGTACATATTTATACATCTCTATTGCTATTTATTCTCGTCTTGTTCAATCAATTGAAAGTCGTAATGGTCAGGACTGGGCCACTCAAGACGGCGCAGCCAAAGGTTTAATTTTCGGTTGAATATTTTTTGGGTTTAATTACAATTAGTTTTATTTTAATTTATTCTTTTCTCAATATTTTGTAGGTTGTATACCCAATGACTTAGAATTCCTGCGAATTCCTTTTTTTTGTTTAAAGTCCGTGAAATTTTTATTTTCAAAACCCTCGTGTACTTTTTCAACTTGACGTTATTTTGCAAACATAATAAAACAAGATGTTGAAAGAAACAAGAATAAATCCGAACTATAATTTAGTCTAGAAAGGGGTAGTTTGAAGCTAAAAAAAAGTTAAGCATCTGCTTATCTGCGTTTTTCAATGGTAGTTTTAGGTTTGGCGATTCGAGAAATGGATTATGCCATTAGTGAAATCGACAAACTTTACAATGACACAGAAGAATTGATGGCTGGCCATATCAGTGAGCTTTTGAAGAGCTAACAATAATTCGTGTTACTTACAGTTTGGCCCTTCTTCAGATATTGTTGATCAAATGGGACAAGCACGGAAGTTTTGGATGGAACACACCCGTTCTGACAGGTAATGAAAATCAACGTGTCTGTTTCGTTTGTTCTTAATTCGATTTATTTTAGAACTGTTAGAGAAAGAGCTTTTGGAGTGAGTGTGCTTACTGCCTCTAACTTCTTAATTTGCAACAATTTAGGCTCTGGTGGCTCTATCTGCAACTAAACGGCTCAAGAGGTCGGCAATGTTTTATTGAAAGCTGATGATTAAATATTTTTACAAGGAAGGGACCCTGACTGGGACTTGGGGGAACTTGTTTTAGTTGTTTTTTTTGCTAATTCTTGCATAGGGTGCCCAAGTGCCTGACAAATCTGGCTCCCCAGCTCTGAAAGTCTGAAAAAAGTGGTACAAGGGTCACTCAAAGTTATAAAAACACCTCGATACCCCTATCATGCGTTTTCATAACTCACCCGTGGGCCGTGGGTCATTATTAAAATTTTTGTTAGCATTCAGAGGTGGGAAGCCAAATTCACATGGGATTTGTGCACGTTCTACAAGAATACGCGCATAAAAAAATTTACCGAAATTTCCCCAGGTCATAGTCAGCCCTCCCTTGTTGGTAGAAATTAATTTTAGACGTCACATGGAAAATCTCCAGCAAAATGACGATTTAATGAGAATGATCCAAGCAGTCTGTTTGACTGGTAAAGCCGCAGTTAGCTCCATTCACTGCGACGATTCCAACTCTATGTACAGACAGATCGATGGTCACTGCAATAATGTGGAAAACCCACAGTGGGGTGCCAACTATTCACCGTTCCAGAGGCTTTTGCCGCCTGATTATGCTGATGGTAGCCTATTCCTCACTTTTCAACAACACGAATAATATTTTTTTTGTCAGGCATATCAGAGCCAAGAAGATCAAGTTTTTTAATCAATGGCAACACAAGGGCTCCTCTTCCCAATCCTAGGCTACTGTCCAATCTGCTCTTTCGAGAGCCAAGCTCAATGATGGTGGGAATTGTTTTTTTTGTATTTTAACTGAAACAACTGTTCTCTAGAAAGATGTAGTTGCGATCACCTCTCATTTCTCTTTTTTTATTTACTCCGACATGGCAAGTTTGGCTTTGTATGTGTTCGAGCGACTCCCGAAAAAAATATGCCGTGGTATTCCCTGCTGTTAATTTTTGTGATTCTTAGGGTTATGTTTAGGCAACAGTTAGCAAGCATATGTTAGTATGGACTCAATCTTCGTTTTTTACTCATAAATCTAAAGCAAGATCAATTTGTACAAATTTGTAAAAATTGACAACAGGGAAGACCACGGCGTTCGGGGGTCCCTCGAACACATATAGAGCCGCAAGTTTTTTTTAGTTGTTGCTGAGCATTGAATTTTTTAGGTCCACATAGGTGGTGTTCAACTGTTTGTAGGTATGTGCACATAATATTGTCCAAATATCCTAAAAATGTTCAAAGGACCCAAGCAACTTCCGTTGCCCTGCTGTTCAGAAGCGGGTAAAAGTCACCCAGACTGTATGTCTATTTCCCTGGCTCCAGATGATGTGCGTTTTCGCGGTTTTGTCAACTGTATGGAGTACAGGTGCGTTGGGTGCAGTGTGCAACACGTTTTTTCATATTCCATATAATGCAACTTTCAGTAGAACAGTGGCTGCACCTAGGTCTGCCAAATGTGCATTAGGGCCTAGAGAGCAAGCCAACCAAGCCACAAGTTTTTTGGATGGCAGCACTATTTACGGCAGCACGATGGAGCGGATGAAGAAGCTGAGAAGTTTTCACAATGGTAGGGTTGAGCTAACTGTGACTAAACAGCTGAATAAAATTTTCATAATTTAGGCAGGTTGGTGACCAGCCACGAGTCCCCCAATTCCAGAGAACTGCCCCCAACTATGGATCTATTAGAGCAAGTGTTTTCGCCCCACTTTGCCTGTGCTAATAGTGTACCATCTTCCTGCTTTATTGGGGGGAGTGAGCACATCAATTTTCTCCCCTCAATTGCTGCTCTACACTCACTTTTTATAAGACAGCATAACAGGATCGCTAAGGAATTACAGGTAAACTTCGAGTACAGTAAAATTACCACCTATCTTGCCCCTAAGACTACCCACTCAATCTGAAAAAAGAGCTTTAGTGGAGAAAATAGGCTAATTATTTTTTTTAGAATTACAATAAGCAATGGACAGACGAACAAGTAAAATATTGTTAGAAATTATTATTGAATGAAAAATGATTTTAAATTTAGTTGTTTCAAGAGACACGTCGTAAATTTTCCTTTTTGGTTTGGCACCACTTGATCTATCAGATAGTAAATTTAGGAATTGTGGTTGCTCAACTACAGCATATAACATACAATGAATATTTGCCGATCTTGTTGGGAAGAGAAACCTGGAAAAAGTATGCGTTGAATCCTCATACCGCTTCAGCTGGAACATCCACATCAGACACTTACGATCTGGTCTGATACATCATAGCTTATTTATTTGTTTGCTGGTCGAAACCGCCCAATTTAGAATGTAGATCCAAGTGTCTTGAACAGCTTCGCTATTGTTGGACAGGTTTTGTTTTTTCGCATTGCTTTGAATAATTTCGATGGTCGCGTTTTAGTTTTTCTATACCATGTTTGATTCGCGTTTAGCTCAATATGGTGGAGATGGTCTTCGCATAATGGATAGACCTTTGAGCGAATATATGAATGAACCAAGTAAATTTGCCTTTTTCTGTATAGACTATTCCCGTCATGCTCACGCAGAAAATTGTTAGGAAGCTTGCCTACATACTTGGATGAGCGGCGCCGCTCGCCGCGCCGTTCGCCGCTGCATTTTTTAGCCGCCGCTGCCTCCGCCGCTCTATTTTCAGTCACCGCCGCTGTCTCCGCCGCTTGTTTGAACCTTCAAAATTTGTTTTTATTTTTTACTTTTTGCGTTACAAAACTGCGTTACAAAATAACAAAACACTTAGATTGCAGAATAGGAAGCTAAAATTGTCTTTTTATTGATTTATTTTGCACATTTCTCGTAGGTACATGTCTACGGCTTCTTTTGCAATCCGGCTGATTTCGGCAGTAGTGAAGCGTAGTGAGCGTGTAGGGTTTACTTCCTGAATGAATCCAGAAGCAGCATCTTTTGCGTTTGCACTTAACTTTGATCCCAAAGCCTTGGGAACCGGTTCATGAATGTAGATATCCACCGTTCTTCTTTATGCTCAATGAATTACGGTAAATAAATATTTGATTAAGTTTCCAAGTGTATTGTTATAAAAGTTGTCGATGACTTAAAGTTACAAAAATTCAATAATAAATAGTGTTAAATTTTTTAAATAAAGTAGTAAATGAGTTTTTTTACACGCTGCTGCCGCCGCCGCTCATTTTTGACCCGCCGCTGCCGCCGTCGCTGTTATTTTTTTCCTGCCGCTGCCGCCGCTGCTGCTTTTTGGCCCTTCCGCCGCCTCCGCTTTTTCCGCCGCTGCCGCTGTTTTTCTGGCAGCCCGCCGCTCGCCCCCGCCGCCGCCGCTCTTTTTTTTTTGCGTGTCCAAGTGCTTGCCTACGAACTTTTACTATAAAGCAAATACTTTTAGGTTCACTCTTCTTCAATGACAAAATCGATGGAATTTTGAGGTAATTATTTGATAGCATTCCTTTTTGATAGAATCGAAATTTTTCATTAGATATCTGATCCGCCAACATGTCCAGGAGCCTGGACTGCACATGACCTCTGAATTCAAAGACAAACTTTTTAAAAATAATGGCAATCTAGGACTTGATCTTGGGGCACTTATCCTGGTTGGCCCAAATGTTTTTTATTTGCATGGCTCCTTACTGTTTATTTATGTAATTTAGCAAACAGGCAGAGACCATGGTTGGCAATTTATAAATGCTCAGTAGGCAAGAGAGACTTTGACTAAAAGCCTTCTAGGAATTCCTGGCTACACAGCATGGAGGGAAAAGTGTGGAGGTTCGCCGGTCCATTCTTTTGATGATTTGGAAGACTTGGTGGTTGATCCGAAAAGAATATTACCAATCCTCTCGAGGCATTTCAAAAATGTGGAAGATGTAGATCTACTAATACTTGGACTGGCCGAACGACCACTCAAAGGTAGTTGTCTCAAACCACTGTGAGTTGCTAAAAAAAACTCTGTAAAAAATGTTAGGTTCACTTGTTGGAGCGACTCTTGGATGTATTTTGTCGTTGCAATATCAAAAAGTTGGTTGTTATTTGCTTTTGACTGTGAACACTAAAAGTTTAAAAAATTTAGACAAAATTAGGTAACAATAAACTTTAAATTAAGCAATTTTTAATACTTTATAGGGGATCGGTATTGGTATGAAAACCGCCTAGGTCCTTGGTCATTTTCTGAAGTGCAACTGGCTGAGGTATCTCTTCTTTCTTTTCATGCCACATTTTACAGCTATTGGAAATTACTCTAGATCCGAAAAACAAGTCTGGCGCAAATAATGTAATGATTTCTGCCGATTTATTTCAAAAAGCTAAGCTATTGTGCCTTCTTGAGTTGTGCCAATACAGACCTTCTGCTTATCCAGCCTAGTGTTTTCCAAACAGCGGATGACCATGATAATTTCCCAGTGTTCTGTAATTCCACAGTGTTGGTAGCATCCGATTACAAGGTAAATTATACATAAAAGTTTTTTCATAAACATTTCTCTGGCCGCTAAAGACAATTTTTTATAAATGAAGGCATTGATAATATAAATTTTGTTGTATCAATAACTTACCGTATAATCTCTACTAAACAGTCCGTTTCATACGTTTATTTAAAGTTTGACAGTCTTGTTTGATAGCAAAACAATCCTCAAAAAGTTCTCTTTCCTATAAAAAAAACTTGTAAAAATTAACCGCAGGACAAAATGTAATAGCCATATATCTGAAGAAAATCAGAATTAGGACTGAGGAATTTTTCACTTTTTTATTCAACTTTTCCAAATATTGACAGACACAAATATACTTACTAGAAAGCTCATTTAATTCTGCATCTGAAAAGCTGTTTAGTTGATAATAAAATATCTGCAAGGTGAAAACCCGAAAATATGGTGAAAAAACCACACAGAGATTAAACTTAGGTGCATCAAACCTGAAATTCTGGAATTATCCCCAAAAATAACTTTTTTTCGTAAGACCGATCGGTCTAGAAATGACCAGCACAAATTCTGAGCAAGACGCTCACGCTCAGCACGCTCACGCTCACGTTAGTATAAACAAGCGTTCTAGTCTTGATAAAGTTTATGCGGTAGTTGTCAGAACAGGGTGACAAAGGAAATTGCCATAACATAACGCGATTTTGACAAACAGTTTTTTGAATTTAGCTTCCTTCGAGCCCTAAATTTATTTGATGTATAATGTCGAAAATACCATTTCGAAAGTACCATGTGGCTCAGAGCTTGCATATCCGGTAACAATCCACAGATCAGCACCGAAACTACAGGGGATACCAAGCAAAAACGGTATTTTTCACATTGGAAGCCGAGTGCAAAAATCGTTTGTCAAAATCTCGTAAAAAGGGACGGCCGATTGAAATGGAGGAATTTTTTTGCGCCACCCTGTAGTGATTAAAATTTCAATTTTGGTGTTGCCATTACAAAGTTAGCAATAGACGCTGTTCGAATAACATAAGAAGAAAATATGCCCAAGCTTATCTATTTTTCAGGCATGGAGCGATGTAGAACCCCACATTGAAATGCCAGTCACGATGGGAACCATCAAAAAAGCTATTCAATTGGGACTAGGTCAGTTTTTCGATGGCTATTTGTTTCTTCTTAGTGTTGAATTACCTTAAGAAGCGGCTAACGAAAGGCTCAGACGGGAAAGTAAAAACATTGCTAAAAGTATGATCTTTTAAGTTATATTTCACCTATTCTAATTTGTTATTTCAGACCAAGGAGAATTCCAAGCTGGTGATCCCCTGCTATCTTACGCCAAAATGATGCGACCAAAACGTGAAGCAGTGCATGTGGGCAGGATGTCACATGTGCTCTTGGAGGCAACAAAGTTGTTACTCGCGGCGTAGGTCTATTTTCAGTGAGTGGACTTTACACAAAAAGCCAAACACTCATTTCAGTGACCCAAGGGTGATGGGCAACGAAATTGGTGACCAGCCTTTCCACATTGATATGGATCAACTGCAACGAGCTATCCCGCAAATTGACGTCACTTCGTCAGTTTTTCTGCTTTTGTAAATGAGACAACTATAAATTCAGATTCCTCGGTAACATAGAGCCGTTTCTTGGTGAGGGTGGCAGTGTGGAGCACTGTCTTCCTCGCGATCAGCCTTGTGGTGAGTTTTTTAAGCAACAGCCTCTTTATTATCTCACGTAGATATGTTTGCAAGCCTAATAATGGCACTTGTTTACTTCGGGTGGGTGGAGGCTTGTGGGGAAGGGCAGCGTGTGCAGTCTATTTTTTTGCTTAGGTCACCTAAGTTAGGTGAAGTGGGTTAGTGAGTTACTTTGGTAAAAACACGCTTTTGAAGTAGTGGCTCCCGAAGAAAACCATTTTTCATACTATCCTTGGATGAAAAATGATTGAGATTTAATTGTGTTACACTACCATATTTACAGACCACACTACATCTTACCGAACATACACGGGCTGGTGCAACAATTTGAGTAAGTATTATATTTTCTTAAAGACTTATTCTCTTGAAGTAAATTGAGTAAGGCATTAGGTCTTATTTGTATTTTTTAAACCTCTTGTTATTTGACAACTTTTTTAACCTCAGTCAGAGCCTCACGTTTGGACAGGCTCAAAAGTATATCTAGAAATTAAAAAAAAACCATAAAACGCTATAGGTGATTTGCGCCTTCAGAATGCTCATTCACGCCTCAAATTTGTTAGTTACGCCCTCCAATTTTTATATGGTCATTTTTATTTGAATTTTGTTGCAATTCAAAAAAGTTTATTACACCAGCGTGTAGCCCTGGAAATTAGAAGTTTTAAAAAACCGTCAACTTTTTAAAAATTATTTTGAAACCACGAAATGACGTAATTTTTTCGATTATTCAGGAAATTTTGATACCTTATAAAAAGCCGAGATGCAGGGCTACACGCTAGTGTAAAAATATATTTGTAAAATTGCAACAAAAATTTAAGGAAAAACAACAATATAAAATTTGAATGCGTAAGTAACAAATTTGAGGGCGTAAATAAGCATCTTAGGGTGCAAATCAATTTTAGCCAAAAAACGCCACGAATTTGTAAAATGCTGCAAAAAAACTTAAGGCTTTTCTTAATTTTTATTTTCCTTACAGGATTTCCTCATTACGGGAATGCCTTTGGACCTTTAAGACACTTGCTGCCGCCAGTCTACGATGATGGTAAATTTTTTTTAGTAATTCTTTAACAGTTTCAAAAAACATTTTATATAGGAATTGATACACCTCGTTCCAGAGCCAAAAGTGGTGCTCCGCTACCCTCGCCACGAGTCATATCCAACGCCATTCATATTGACTTACCTTTGGACCACAACAAGTTTACGCATATGGTTAGTCAACCAGCTGGCACTAAAAGTTGGCCATTAAAATTGGCTATTGTGCTTTGACCCATCTCCACAGTTCATATTTTACCTTGCACGAGAAAGCACGAAAAATAATTACTGTGAAATGCAAAAACATTCATAAGAACGTTTTTTATAGAAATATTCAAGCTATGGAGTGATCTAAAGTACAATAACACCCGCAAATCTCATTTATTGTAAAAAAAACTTGATATTGAAAATAAGTAGGTGATGCAATTTGGTCAAATTTTGGATCACGAATTGACACATTCACCAGTAGAAAGAGGTTAATTGCATTTTGTTTTATATCGATAGCTTCAAATGGTTTTATTTTCTTACAGGACCGGATGACGAGATCTTAAACTGCGTAATAATTTTGTAATTTTAATGGCTGAAGTTTTGTTTTTCAATGCTGTTTTTCAATTCAGACAAGGTGCGACTCACCGAAAACTCTATCGGAGCACTGTATGCCTCTTCCAGTCCCGGTTAGAGCTTTAAAATTTGCAGCAGATATCAGCAAGGTAATTTAGGAAGGGGATCCACATTTCCCCACTCACGATGAAAATGGAGAGAGAAGGTGTTTGCCTTTTGCTAGATCAGTTTTGGGTCAGGTAAATTTTGAAAAACAATGTTTTATTTTTTTTCATGATTCAACTTTAGCTGAGTTTGGGCTACCGTAATCAGTTGAACCAAGTACGTTAGCTTTACATAGGGTGGACAGTATCATTAACCTTAATGAAATTGGCCATTAACGAATTTCAGTTGACCGCCTTTATCGACGGATCTGCTATTTATGGGTCTACCCAATGTTAGTTATTTTACAATAATGTATGTAAAAATCGAACAAGAAAAATAAATTTTCAGGTGAGGCTGCCACTCTAAGATTATTTGAAGGTGGCAGATTAAACTTCACTAATTTGGGAGAGGTTAACCAGTATGTTTTTGTATGTATTTACTGATCAAATGTGTTACTAAACAATTTAGTGAAGCTCTCCCCAAGGCGATCAAGAACAGGTAAGCTAAAAACCAACAAAAATCATGAATAAAAACAGAAAAATTTAGGATTGTCGGTCAAAACCGCGTTTCCCTTGTAATTTTTCAATTAATTTACAAAATCGATATTTTTAAACTATTATATTTAGGTTTTGTCGCAGGAGATGAAAGGTTTTTTGGTTTAAAATTTAACTTATTTTAAAATTTAATAAGTAATTTCGTGTTGTAGAAATAGCCATCAACCTGGATTAACTACCATGCATAACATATTTTTGAGGGAACATAATCGTATAGCCAGGCAGTTGGAAATTATGAACCCTCTGTGGAATGATGAAAAAATTTATCAGGTATGAGTAAACTGGTATTTAGGTTCTAGTCAAGAAAGGCCGGCCTTTTTTGCCTAGTTTCGCCTGATGTTTTTTGTGGTTAGGCGAAAGGTAGAGAAATACGTTAGATCAAGTTTGAGCATTTTTCAAGAACTAAAGATGTAAGATAAAATTCTTTGAGTCTATCCTAACGTACATGGTGTTTCAAGAAATCCTGCCTTTTGAAATGACCATAACTTTTTTCTAGGGTGTTTTTCGAAATTTTGTTTTTAGAGATCTATTTTTCTCGCCGACCATATTTTTTAGCATATAATTTCAAAAAAAACGATTTTCGCCTGGTCTACATGTAGTTTGAGGCTTGCTCATCCAGAGGCCACCTGCAGTCCAGGATCCAAACCACGGAGGAGGGGGGGGTCCAAGCAAAATCGTGTTTTTGACATTATTCACTAAAAAATATTGTCGGCGAAAAAAATGTATTGCCAAAAACAGAATTTCGAAATTCGACCTACGAAAAACTTTACGTCCATTTCAACACCCCTTCTTCCATTTCTTTTTATTAAAACACCCTTGAAACACCCTGTACAACAACCTATAATAGCCTGTGCATATGATCAACCCAATTTTTTTTAATTTCAACTTTTTTTTATAAATGCTTAAAATTTATAAAGCGGTCGCTCACAGCCTACTAAAGTGGGTTACAGGAAACTTGGCAAAATGAAATTCGCCAAACGTATGTTTTGCCGAAACGAAATTCGCCAAAACGAATATTGCCGTAACGAAAAATTGCCAAATCACATTTTGCCAAAACGAAATTTGTCAAATTGAAATTTGCCCAGTTTTTTTGCCTGAAAGTAATAGGGTAGCAACTTAGAGTTGAGAAATATTTTTCAAGTGAAACCCACGTTTGGCAAATTTTATCTTGACAAATGCCGACTCGGTAAATTTCGTTTTGGCGAATTTCGATTGGGCAATTTTCGTTTTGGCAAATTCATCCTGGCCCTAAAGTGGATAGAATTTTTATATCACAGGGATCTATGCACAGGGATAAGTAGCGAGAAAAAATAGTAGCTTGCATAAATTGGAATATAACTTAAATGCGACAATTTTATTTTATTCAGGAAACTAGAAGGATAGTCGGAGCTATTTTCCAACACATAGGTATTTCATATTAAAATTTTACATTTATTTTTTCTTCCATTTATATTTTCTTGATTTATTTACTTTTGTTAAGTTTTCAACGAATACATACCAAAACTGATTGGCAAGATGGAGGTGGATCGTAACGGGCTAGCACCTTTGAATACAGTAAGCATTTTTTTGGAAATAAAAACACTATATTAACCTGCATGGTTTTATGGCTACTACTCCGCCTACGATCCTACCTGCGACGCCTCCATCTCCCACCCCTTTGCAACTGCAGCCTTCCGGTTCGGACATACCCTCATCCGCAGATTTTTTCCAAGACTAAACACTCTTTATCAGAACTACACGAAGCCAGTGGATTTGGTGGACAATTTTAACAATGTAGAGGCTATTTATGATGATCAAGCAGGTTGAAATATTTTTTTGATTTAATCTAATCAATTTTAATGTGTTTTGTTCAGGTGGAATAGACAGTATTCTTGTCGGTATGTTTATGCTTATGTTGGTGCTATGCTACCAACTCGAATTTTGAAATTCGGACAAAAGCAGGGCTTTCAAACGTACTTATTCATAAGATTTGTACTCATTTTAGGTCTCCAAATCTTATTATTTTTAAAATTTCACATCGAAATCTTTTTATATTCAAAAGAGCAATAAGCACTCGATAAAAAGCATATTTTTGATAAAATACCCTAAAATGTACTTATTTTAAGCACTTGTACTTATTTTTGAAACTTTGAGTTGAGAGCCCTAGATAAAAGTTATAAATAATTGGGCTTACAGTGGGCATACAAAAACCTTAAAAAAATTAACCTTTAACAATGATTTCGAAAATCAATAGCAGAACAAAGCTATTGACTAAAACTTTATACAATTCTCGATATCTCAAAACATTATTTTCAAAATCTTTATTTTTTTCCCTCAAAATCCCCAAAAAATCGAGATAAGTTGGTCACCTTGGCTATCTTCTCATGAAAACTTCGAAAACTTAATTTGAGTTGAGCCTTAAAGAGGCTGAAAAACGAGCCGTTAAAGGCTGCAACGAAAATTGGATGCTGCTTTTTGTATCAGAAGTTCTAATTCAGCTTGCATGTTTTTGCCTCTCAGTATGCTCTTTTCGGACTTCTCTAAAAAATAAAAAAAAACTCGATTTTTCATTGCCACATATATTTATGTTACAGGCTTGTTGGGCACTCCAAGCATGGCATTTGACAGGCAATCATTTCATTTTGGCTGTTTCACTAAAAAATACATAGTTTACAGATTCATAACTACAGCTGTTCGCAACCATTTGTTTGCCATTCGCAATGTGCCGCTGTCTGGCTTGGACTTGATTTCTCTTAATATGTTAAGGTAGCTTTTTTAACTTCAAGAAAATAAGAAATAATTTGTTTTTTAGAGCCAGAGACCACGGTGTTCAGCCATATAATGCTTTTCGGTACCTAATTTTTGGAATACCTTTACGAACTTGAGTTATTGCAGAGAGTTCTGCGGCCTGCCTAGGGCCAACTCTTTTGCAGATTTGTCTGCAGAAATGGACCCTAAGTCCATAGAAGCCCTTCAAAGTGTATATCAAGGTATGAATTTACGAAATTTTAGAATGATAAAACCTTTTTTATTAGACGTTGATGATATTGACATTTTTCCTGGCCTCTTTTCTGAAAGACCTATGGGTAAGAAATAAAATCAGGTACTCGTTCGAATGGCGTCACCCCCACCAATTTTCGCTTTGGTCTCCTCACTATTTTTTTAACACACTCAAGACTTTTATATTAAACGGACTCAAACATGCTCACCGGATAAAAAAAATTGAGAAAAAACATGTTTGAGGCCATCCTAGGATATGCTGATATATTCTGCGCCTAAACACAGATCAAAATACAGCATAAGAACCAAAGGTATTGAAAGGTGACGTATCATCCGAACAAGTACCGTAGGTAATTATTCTAATAACACCTTGCCCTCACTGGTTTGAAATCATGTTTTTCTCACATATTTCAAAGATGATTCTCAGGCAAATTATCGCCCAAGTCCTAGCTAGTACAATGAGCTAAAATTTGGATAGTAACTTCCCTGAGTTGATATTCAAAAAATATGTCAAAAACACTATTTTAATAGGGAGGGGATTATTAGAATAATTGTGGTTTTTTGAGTGAAACTGCTATAAAACAATTGTTTAAATTTAAGGTGGAGCGCTGTATGTTATTTTTTACTTTGTTCTCTCTAATTCACTGCTATTGTTCACTAATTTTAAGTATGCCGCATACGATGGCTTGGTAAATTTTCCATTTTCTTTAGATAATTTCGGATTTTTTTACATGCATTTACATTTTACAGCATTATCGCCGAACAATTTAAACGTCTCAAAAACTGTGACAGATTTTACTACGAAAACGATGTGCCTGAGACTAAATTTACACCAGAACAGCTAGCAGAGATTAGGAAAATTACACTAGGCTCAGTGCTTTGTCAAAATAGTAGCTTTTCAACACTTTCGCTCTTTGTTTGCATTTTCTGAAATTTAGGCAAAATTCTGACCAAAATCCAACCAGATGTTTTTTCGATGCCAGATAACCTACAGTTGGTTAATTTTTTGTTGAATGAAAAATGGGATTATTCAGGAATGCCCAAATTCCTTGTGCAGACTTTCCCAGAATAAATTTGGCGAGGTGGATGGACAGACGTATGTCAATTCAAAGTCAAAATGACAATTTCTAAATTGCTCTTTCAGCAACATGTTATATTGGCAATGATGAAATTCCACGGTAATTATTCAATTGAATTTTGCAACCTTTTTCAAATCAAAAAATTTGAGATTCGTAAGATATAACATGCTCAAAAAAAATTTTTTGAGCAAAGAGAGGACAGGGAATCCGTGAGAGATAAGCAAAGTAAAAAATATGAGCCACGTATATGTCCAAAAGTGTGTGATCTATAACCGAATTTTAGGCATTCTTGGGAGAAAAATAAGTCACTTTTTTGGACCGCACAGAAAAGTGACTCACTTTTCTACCCCCTTTTGCTATTCTTTATAAAAAGGCTATCTCTCGGAGCATTTATCTGGGATATTTTAATACAAATAGCTACCTTTTATGTTCAACAGGTTGCCAATAAATATCACTTGACTGATTGGATTATTTGACCACGAAAAATTTCCCATAATGTCATGTTTTGAATTAGACACAAAACATTAATAGAAAAAATGCTTGAGATCAATTGTTTTACACTTTCGGGAAAACCTATGAGCACTCTCCGGGTCCATCATTTTTCTCTTTCTGTTATTTCTTTAAAAAAATGCTGTTTACATCAAAGAGCGGCGTTTTTTCTTCCTCCAAAATAATTTCTTAAAAATTGGAGCTTCTTTTAGGATAAATGCGCTAATTTTTCAATAAATAATAATATTTTGCAGAGGTTCTACTAAACTCAAGTCGCCCTGTGTCAAATGCACATGCACAGCTGATGGTCCTAGGTGTAAGGCCATGAAAATTTTGAATTGTAAGAATTTGTTGGAGCATTTTCTGCTGACCGACATCAAAGAGGTGGGACTTATTTTACGGGCAATGTTTTTTGTACTGAATTTACTTCTTTCTGTACAAATTTCTTTTTTCTATACCAAACCTAATTTTCTGTCCAAGACCAATTAAATTTTGCAAAATTTTGCGAGAGTTTAATATCAGGCATAAGCTGAATCACTCAGAATTCCAGGTTTATGGTGGTTTTGAGTGGTTCAGGGTGGAATTCTGACTGATTCAGCCGATCGGACCGGGATTCTGATCCGCTCAATCGAATTTTCGCAAAAAGTTTACTCCCCCTTTAGTAAACCCCAAAAAACCAACTTTCAGGGACTTCTGACACTCCGGGGTGGGATTCTGAGGGATCCAAGTTATTTCATGACTAAAAATTTGAATTCTTGCAAAATATTGCCAAATTTGGTTGGTCTTGGACAGAAAAAGCATAAATAATTTTTTTTCGTGGCACATTTCAGCTTTTTCGTGGTACATTTCAGCTTTTTCGTGGCACATTTCCGCTTTTTCGTGGTATGTCGTTTTTCGTGGCAGAAATAATCTTTTCGTGGCATATTTCAGCCTTTTCGCAAACCAAATCAGTTTATGCCTTAATATTATTGACATAAAATGACTTGGAATGCTCAGAATCAAACCCCAGAATGGCCAGAAACCCCTGCAAGTTGGTTTTTGGCGGTTTACTGAAAAGGGGGGGGGGGGGGTAAACTTTTGCAAAAAGCAATTGGGCGGATCAGAATTCCAGTCTAATTGGCTTAATGTCTCAGAACTCCAGGTTATGGTGGTTTTAAGTGGTTCAGGGTGGATTTGGTGGAATTCTGAGAGGTTAAGCACATCGGACTGGAATTATTGATCCGCCCAACCGCTTTTTCGCAAGAAGTTCACCCCTCCCACCTCAGTAAACTCACAGAAAACAACTTCCAGGGGCTTTTGGTCACTCCGGGTAGGATTTGAGTCATTGAAGTCATTGATTTGAAGTCATTTTATGTCGATAAATTTGAATTCTCGCAAAAATTTGCAAAATTTGCTTAGTCTCGGACAAAAAATTAGGTTCAGTACAGAAAAAAGGATATTTGGTACAAATCAGATTCGGTACAAAAAAGTGAATTGGTACAAAAAAAAGTATTGCCCTAATTTTACGTTTGGCGTAAAAAACGTTTTTTATTTGTAGGACTTGTCTTGCGTGGTCCAATGCTCAGCCTATATAAATCAGAGAGCTGGTCAACTGTAAACTGTAGAAAGAAGATCTTCAAGATATAGGATACAAAATAAACTTGCTTTATCCAAATCCCATAATAATTTATAATAAAGATTATGATATTGCTTAGCGCAACAGTCCGACTCATCAAGCATTTACAACACAAAAAATAATAAAATACACATATTATTAAATTACAATAGTAAGCATAATATCCACAGCAATTTTTCATATCTTTGTTTAGAAAAACAAGTAAATAATTAATTTTTTGATGTAATTATTTTTCGAAAAATTCTGCCATATTTTTTTAATGTAGGCGGGAGATCATGATTTGTAAAAATATTAATGCTTTTGTATTCTCGGCAAAAAGTATGTAAATTTTTTGTAAGCTGGCCTTGTCGTTCAAAGAATATTTTCCCTTTTTATTCATTTTGGTATTTTCTTACCCTTTGACGTCAAACTTTTTTCAATAGAAATGCGATTTTTAAATTTTTCACATTTATATCGACTAATTTCGTTTAAGTGCGTTTAAGCCAGGGTTCTCATCTGTACTTTATTTAAATATTTGTACTTTATTTGGCACCCTAAATCTTTAGAAATTTGGACTTTGAGACTTCAGGTTAAAATCTATATTTGGTGCTAGAATCTAAAGCTAAAATCTATTTGGTGCTAAAATCTTAACATGCACTGGTTAAAAAGGATTTTTTGGCAAAAAATTACCGAATTGTACTTTATTTAGCCAAATGTACTTTACAGTCGACTCTAGATTTAACATACACCCAAAAAGTTCGTTCTCGCCTAGGGTCCGACACTTTTTTTAACTCAATTTTCGACATTTTTTACATATTCTGTTTTGACAGTCTGGTCCCAAATATCGCAAGGATTCCGATTTTGCCAATCGTTGTTCAGAATCATAAAATATTTACATCTAAAAAAGCAAAACCTCGATTTAACATACGCCTAAATCCAATTTTATAATCGTCGAAAACTCATGTTTAAACGTCTCCTAAGTAATTTTTTTGTGCTAAAACGATAAAAAGGTTGTTTTTTTACACTTTCCTACGTAAAAATTGATTTTTTGGAGAAATTTTTTTTTGACCGAAATGTGACTTTTTTCCTTGGGGACCAAGGCAAAGCATCAAAAAAGTCACATTTCGGTCAAAAAAAATTTTCTTCCAATAATCAATTTTTACGTAGGAAAGTGTAAAAAAAACATCCTTTTTATCGTTTTTAGCATATAAAAATTACTTAGGAGACGTTTAAACATCAGTTTTCGACGATTATAAAATGCGATTCAATTGTCCAGGCGGTCAATTGTCCAGGCGCGTTAATTATCCAGTCGGTCAATTGTCCAGTCGGTCAATCGGCCCAGGCGGTCAATTGTCCTGCTCCCCAAAACAGGCGTATGTTAAATCGAGGTTTTGCTTTTTAGATGTAAATATTTTATGATTCTGAAAAACGATTGGCGAAATCGGAATCGTTGCGATATTTGGGACCAGACTGTCAAAACAGAATATGTAAAAAATGTCGAAAAGTGAGTTAAAAAAGTGTCGGGCCCTAGGCGGGAACGAACTTTTTGGGTGTATGTTAAATCGAGAGTCGACTGTATTTGGAAATTTTTAGATGAGAACCCTGGTTTAAGCTGATTTTTACATTTTCGATCTGAAATACTTGGTTTATTTTGAAAATTCAAATCTCACACTCGAATTTTAAAGAAATATGTAAGAAAGTTTTTTTCCACAAACCACTATCCGTATCTAAAATTTTAAAAAAGTGTAAGTGAGACAAAGTCGTAAATCCGTATCTTTTTTTTATCAGAAATTTACAACAAGAAACAAACGTTAGTGTGAAAATTTAATCCTCGTGGTCATCCCCTTCTTCCAGCAGCCCTTCTCTTTCGTCTGTCATAACATTCATGGCTGCAGAATTTTTCCGCATGTAGTAATAGTATTGAACGATCATTACTATGTCGAAAAAGCAGCATCCTAGACTGCCAGCTAACCATGGTAAGTGTCGTAGAGTGTAGATCCAACCGGTGGACTCTAGCAGCACAGACACACCTTGGAAAAAAGTGTAAATTTAAAAAATGTTAACTATTTTTTACCATAGGTTAGATTAGCCGCCACAATAATGTAAAACATAGCAAAGACAGGCCCTCACATGACTTGCGGTAGTAGTTCCGCAAAAGCTGTGGGATTCGACCAGCAAAATAGCAAACTAAATTTTACAAAAAATACATTGCTTTGTCAAAAAATCAGGATATAAGACACACGTGCAGCAATAGATCCTATGACGTAACCAGCCTGAAAACAAAATCATGATACATACTTTTTAAAAAAAAATTCCCAGTTTTTAGTGCTGATCATGATTTTTTGGCTATAACTAAAGTGTAGCGACTAGTGTCTGAAATCTAGTGACTGATGTTTGGAATTAGGGATGGAGGATGGCCTATTGCTGGACGGGACGAAAATTTGGAAAAAAAATCGGGGACGGGACGCCGGGACAGGATGACCAAAAAACTTACTCCAGGGCGGGAATCCAGAGCCAAGTAAAATTCCAGGACGGGACATTGATTTTTCCGGTCAGCACGCGAAAAGGAAATTTGACAAGAAGAATCAGTTCTCAAAAAAATATGCAAAAGATTTTGTCCCATTTTTACCTCAAGTACAAAATTTAGATATTGTCCGAGTGTATAATCAAGTATATTCTCATTTGACAAAACTAATACTCATTCAACATTTTGCAATAATTTATGAATTCTAATAAAAACTAGACTAAACTTTACTAGGATTAATGAATTCTGAAGACGGGACAGATTTTCAAAAGTCTGGACGGGACAATAAATCCGAGAATGGGAAATTACCCAGGACGGGACAGACTCAAAAAGTTTTCCAGGACTGGATCCGGGACGGCAAAAAACACTCCGGGACGAGGAGACTCATGCCGACCGTCCTCCACCCCTATTTGGAATATAGCGACTAATTTTGATAGCGATGATTTTTCAGTTATTTTGCTACTTTTACTGGTTCTTTAAGGGGAATCCAGGTCGCAGAGCATAAAACAGCAAATCATTACGAATGCAGCCTCAGGCAAAAAGCTAAAAGCGACGCGTGAGTGGACAGATGCAGAGGAGTGATTTAGCAAAGAAATGTAAGACGCCTATTGTAGATTGTCACCGTTTTGTTGTTTTATGGTCTGTCACTCCGATTCACTATAGAAACCACAAAAATGGTAAATATTTCAAACATTAGTCACCTAAAATTAGCCACTAAAAATGACAAAATGACTGAAAAATCAGATATTAGTTGCTAAATTTATATTTTAAGGCAGATTTGAAAAATTCGTGAGAAATAATATATTAGTCGCTAGATTAACTGTAACTGATTCTTTGAGCCTACATCAGACCCAAATTTCGGCATATAGACGTTTCGCAAATTTTGACATTTGTCCTTTTTTGCGAAACGTTTCGCAAATTTTGACATTTGTCCTTTTTTGCGAAACGTTTCGCAATTTTGACATTTGTCCTTTTTGCGAAACGTTTCGCAAATTTTGACATTTGCCAACTGTGTGAAACGTTGAATTCGTACTTCGTACTTCTACTCTTCGTACGTTTCTACTCGTACTTCTACGTTGAATTCATACTTCTATTTGTCATTTGTGACTAGTTGGTTGTCTTGTTACAAGTACGTACTATGTTTATTATGCAGCGCTAAGTAACGGCCAGTAGCAACTTTCCTGATTTAGTTTTAGTGCTCGTCATAAGGGTGTGGACTAAACAATCTTGGACAAGCGATATGGATGTTATTAGCTGGATAGAGCAAGTGCAAGACAAGAAACTGAAGCTAAAGGACGTCGTTGCTAACATTCTCAGGGACTTCAACCACAAGCTGACGGAGAAAACTATCTCGAGACACGTTTCGAAGGTCAACATAGATAATCAAGCTATGGACGTAATGTAGGCTGTACTTTTTTATCTTTAAAGGTTACTTTTGTTTTGTAAGTTGCAGCTCGATCAAGTCGAAACATTTCGGGCAGATGAAAGCAGTTAGGCAAAGCGAAAAGGCTATCATACATTCCGTATCTGCAACGAAAAGGAGGGAAAAAAGTACTACGCGTGCTATCACTGTGGCGAGTAAGCATACTTTTATTTTGCACCTCCTAGTTATGATTTCAAGAAGGTTGGTTGTTTAATGATTAATTGTATACGATTCAAGTGGTTGTTCTTTAGTTCAAGAGAAGGCATTGCAGATGTCGCAAGCTAAAGGAGAAGACGTGTTTGACCAGGCCTGGTCTAAGGACAAAGAAAGCGGAGCGTGCAGCGAAGAGCAGAAAGAGGCGCGCAATGGATCCGGTGCCTGTGAAGGAAAAGAAGCTGAAAAAGATAGCAGGGAAAGAACAGCCACACTAGACTTGACAGATTTGTGACTTTCTCTGTTATTTACATCCATATTATGATTGTTTGTATAGAACTTTCTGGATAGGGACTCAACATCATCAGGGGACTTGGATCGAAGGAGGACAGAGTGCTGGCCAACAGATTCGGCATTCAACTGAGGCAGAGAGATTTGGACAAGCTAAAGCCAGGACAGTGCGACAATGACGACGTCATCAACTATTACTTGCAACTTTTTAAAAATGTCGCCATCAAGAAAATAGATCGGTCAAGGAGAACCAGTTGCACAAATGAGCACTTGCTACAGGGTCATTTTCAATCTGTCACGGCGATTGCATACCGGTATTCGTGGATAATATAATTAGTTTGTTTCATAGTGAGCATTTTTAGTCGGAATCGCCAAGAGGTAATCTTAACTATATTTGTCAATCTAGTCCAGATAATCGTGCTTAATTTAGCTTATCACTTCAGCAAATGATCGCCTGGCTTTGATCTGGACACCGAAGATGGATGAGGAGAGGCCGGAATATGAACAGAAGGCGGTGGATCTCCATAAAGATGAATATAGTGATGAAGATTGATCAGTAAGATCTGTTTGTTGTGGTACATGTTTTCGTGATGAATTTCTAAGTGTAGATTTGACAGTTAAAATGTATGCGTTTGTTATGTTTGTTTGCGGTGGTTGATATAAATAAAGTTGGGGTGATTATCACTGTTGGATGTTTACCTGGCTTTCGTGAATATACAATGCGGGAGGAACACAAGGAAAGGTTACTATCTCAGTATATAGTGGTATATTTGTTGAACATGAAATGAGATAGAAGTAGAGTTGGGAGATGTCAAAATTTGACAAATGTCAAAATTTGCGAAACGTTTCGCAAAAAAGGACAAATGTCAAAATTTGCGAAACGTTTCGCAAAAAAGGACAAATGTCAAAATTTGCGAAACGACTACGCACCCAAATTTCAATTTGATCTACAAAACCTACAACATCAGTGTAGCTCTCAAAGATAGGTGGTATTTGTAAACTGGGCTCAGAAGAAAGCAATCTACAAATTAGTAACTTTTACAGTGACATAATTATTTTAATCGCTCACCTACTACCAGACGGAATGTGCATTTCTAATGAGCTAAAAGATTGGCCTGGAGCAAAGAATGAAGACAGTCCAAAGAAACCAAACAAAAAGACAGGAACTACAATCGTGGATCCGACCATCATATTTTCTGCAATTTTGAGGTTAGTTATTTTGAACAAAACCAAATAAATGTTACGTCTATTGGCATGGTAGACTTTAGTGTAGTAGACGTATTGGCTAAGCAATACCATATCCTGCAAAATATAATACACTCCAATAATTTGCTGCAAAGGTTGCTGATGTGTAAGCACTGCTCTAAAAGGGGTTTTATATATTTCTTTAAATGCAAAAATTCCTACCCAATCATATTGCAAGTGTCACCGATCATCCAGAACATCAAAAAGAAAATTGAAAGCCCTTCGCACCTCTTTGTGCGATAATTTTCGTAAAGTTGAGGGAACAGGGGATGAGCCATAGAAACAGAGATATAATGCCAACGGAAAAGCCAACAGTTTTCAAGCTTGTGTCCACACAATCTCCTTAAATATTCTGACTATAGTAATTATTTCAAAGAAAGCTAGTAGAAAGTCCAAAAGTAAGTACCGAACACCTGGAAAAAGATCCAAATTAGAAAATTGTGTTTTGAAAATTATTTTAAAAACTGCTCACTCGCATAATCCATTGAATTCCATCCGTACAATTGTCTTGACGCAACAAAGGAGGATTCATGGACCGAAACTCGAATTCTTTCGAGAGGAGTGGTGAGTAACGATAGAGCATCGGCAAATTAAGTTTATGAATGTAGTAAAGAAAAATAGCCCGCCTCTTCGCTGTTCACAACTTTGCCACTAGATGTTTTGCTTATGAACCACTGAAACAATTGATAAGATTGGACGAAATAGCTAGACTCTACTATATAGATAGTAGTAAACAAAGGCTTGCTAAAAGTCAATTATCAGGGCTCACGTTCCTAGTCGCCGTTCATATTGTCTGAGTCAATAAAAGCTGCGCTAATTCAAATGTAGGAATTTCAAATGTATGGGCTTTGAATAAACTTTACTTACAAGCTAAGGCTTCGAAAGGCAATATTTTTTTGGATCAAATACGCTTCCTTTTACATAAAATTTTATTTTGTCTTGTGTTAAATATTAGTTCTTTTTTTTTCAAAGTGAAAATACCACAGTATAGCTTTGTCATAATGATAAAAAAGATCCGAAAATTAAAGAAAAAGAAAAAAAAAAAAGTTGTACAAAAAATGAATTTGGCAAAAAAATATGGCTAGAGTTGCTATCAATCAAACCTTTTATAATGTGTCGTTAAATAGAGGTTAGAATCGTATATAGAGTAGTCAATTAGAGTGTCGACTTATGTTAAAACTTATCTCAGCTGGATTTTGAATGCTTAAAGGGGCATACCAGCGCTAAATAAATTAAATTAAGGCGGGGGGACCAGCAGTTTTCACTCGTCTCATGTCAATTCTGATATTTATGACCTTATCCTACTTTTAACACCAGAACGGCTGAGCGTACTAAAGTGTGCGTCTTATACCAAATTAAATGCTGAACAAAATACGCGAAAAAAAAAGATTCAAATATCGATTTTTTCGAAGTTTAAATAATTTATTACCTTTTCATTGTACTTTAAAACACTATCTGGGGCAGTTTTTATCACTTTATCAAATACCGTATTTGCTCTAATAATCGGCCACTCTCTATAAACGGCCACTCTCTAATAAACGGCCACCCCAGAGACCTATATCTCAGTCCAGAGTCAATATTTTTCAAATCTGTTTTATGCATTTCTTAGTTACATGAGCCTCCTGGTTCCACTTTTCAGATTGTGGTTGAGCACCCAAAAATCTCGAAATCGAAATATTTTTTTTCGATTTTTTAGGGGTTGAAAATATAACGGCCATGGCCGATTATTACAGCAAATACGGTAGTCTATATTGTTTGCTGAAAAAAGGCTCACGCAAAAAGTTTTTTAATAAGAGAAAGCTGTAAGCCAGGTTTAATAATTTCGTTTAAATTTTCTCTATAATCAAAACTTTTTTTAGAAACTGTTTAGAAATGGCAGACATACCAAAAAATAGCGCAGAATCTCAGTTTTCTAGTGCACTATAAAAAATTTCAAAGTGATTATAGAATTTTGGTTTTTTCATTGATTTGTAAAATGACCCATTTTCCGCGGTAGTTTTGAAAGTTGACCGAGTCCAATTTACAAAAGCATTTTTTCGGTTTTTTGCCTATCTTGTTCAGCATTAAATTTGGTACAAGACGCCCACTTTAGTACACTCAGCCGTTCTAGTGTTAAAAAGTAGGAGGAAAACTTTCGTCGGATCAGGTAGAACCTTGTAGAACACAGTCATGAGAAATATAAATTGCTGGTCCACCCCACCTTAATTGCAGTGTACGCGCTGGTATGCCTTTCAAGCCCAAAATTTATTTTATCTTTACCTTTTAAAAGGTGTCTTTTTAGTTTCGACCTCGGTCGGTATTTTCGATACGGTATTTTTGGGTCTACTGAAGTTGCCGGTGCCAAAAAACAGCTTGGTCCCACCTGTTGTTTTTTGTCTAGCTTCGGGACCAAGCTGTTTTTGGCACCGGCAAATCCAGTACAAGCGTATTTTTTAATAGGAAAAATTCTGTCGGTATTTCGGTACGGTATCGCCAAAAACTTTAGTATACCGCAGTATACCGTACAAAATTTCGCTATTTTTTAAAGTTGTACGATCAGACAATTTTTCAAAAATTTCGGCATATCTTTCCTGGAAAAGTATTATTGTGGTTAAAAATCATAAAAAGCTGAAAAATTAGATTTTCTTGTATAAGAAAATCATGATGACAGGATACTGAATTTTTTTTATCTCGTATAACATAGAATATAATTAATATATGATTAATAAATATAATTTCATAACTGTAGTAAAAGAATTTTGACCCTACTTGGATATATGACTACTTGAATATATAACTTGGAGTTGAGATGCGCACACCCACATACCTTTGACACAAATCACTCGAAAGTGACTCTGGATGCATAAAAAGCATGCATACCAGAGTTTCTTCATGCGGTATGGCCCATTTAACAAAACTATGTTCAACATCTTGCTTTTTACGAAAAAGTAGCCCCGATTCTTTTCATTTTGTTTGAAAAAATATATACTTGAATAATTTTGAAATAATAAACTGAAGAATTTCCATTTTATTGAGCAATAATGACCCTTAAAAAATATTGAAATTTAGAAAAATTTCGGTATCGGTTTGGTATTTTTGACTGTTCAGTATTTCGTTACGGTATTTTCGCCCAAAATCGGCTCGGTCGGTACGGTATACCGTAGCGTGAATATCTCTACTTTTTAATCACAAAACCTATACCGTAAAACATGTATTAATTCGACATGGCAGATATTTTTCAAGTCTCCTCGCAGACTAGCGCAGATTATTAAAGGACATGCTCACGCGTTCTAAATGGTCAGCCGCAAATTCAAATTTTTTTCCTAATCATTGATTCTCTGTTCGGATTTTTTAACTTGCTTTCTAAAAAAACAAGGCCTAGAATTTAACTTTAAGTTTAGTTTTGTTTGAAACTCAACAAAAAAATTCGTACGTAAATCCGACGATCAGGAAAATTTTTCGGATGGCGAATAATCATTCAGAACGCGTGAGCATGGTCCTTCAGAGGGTGACGGATTAATAGAAGTTTTACGGTAAGTTGTAGCTATATAGACTATATTAGACCAATGTTTGAATCAAATATTTTATAATATGTGGTAATTGCTTGTAGTTTGTCTTTCTTACATAATTATAGTAAGTCTCCAACTAAGAATCTTAATTAAACAAAACAAATGACTTCTTGAGTGGGTTGACGATATATAAATCGTATAGTAATAGTAGCAGCTAAATTTATCCCCTATCAAAAGTCGTTTTTAATGCCAACCAATAGTAATTAATTTTCCGTGCTCATAAACATTAGGTAGGTTGGGTTGCTGTTGTTGTCGTCTGTGTGTGAGTTCATATTCCAAGAAATTTTGGGCATCTTTATTGTTCTTAAGTAGTTTTAGATGAGTGCCTCAAGTTAATCTATTCAAACAACATGATGTGGAAGCTTAATTTATTGCTACTTCTGCTAACTACTGCAATCTGTAAATCGCTGGCTACTAAAAATTACCCGAAAATTTGGATTGGAAAGCAGGTGCATATCTACTATATGCCAATTCTTCTAAATCGTTGTTTTTGCACACCTTTACAGCTCTACTAAATAATTTTTAGTGTCATTTTTACATACTCTACCTACAGGGCGACTAAAATAACTCTCAAACATTTTCGGAAAAAGGAGGTTTTGTAAACTTCTACAATTTAAATTTATAATTTTGTCCGCTTAGCAGCTTTTTGTCCGCTTACAAAAATTATGCCTTATTCACAATGCATCTTCAATCCTCAACCTTGGCAAAATGTTTTTTGAATTTTTCAGCGTACTAGCTTCGAGATTTTTTGCAAGTTTAATGTAATATTGAAGCTGAAATCCAGGGCTATTGTTTGACACCAAACTTGCCGAAGGCGAAGATAAAAATTATATAAAAGAGCGTTCATCCTCAACATGATCCTCAATACACCAAAGGTTGAGAAAAAAATCCTCAGCAATTGAGGATTGAGGACCATGTTGAGGATTATATTGAAGATTACTAACTTTTATCCACAATTTTTATTTTCGTCTTCTGCAAGTTTGGTGTCAAAAGATAGCCTTGGATCTCAGCTTCAACATAACACCATACCTGTCAATAAAAATTGATGCTATCTTTATGTATAAGGCTGAAACACTTCGGCAAGGTTGAAAATTAAATTTGCATTGTGTGAGAGGCCTCAAAACCCATTATAAAAACATTTACAGAATGAAAGTATTTTACCTATGCCCAAATGCACAAAACCATCGAGCTGAAATCAAACTTGATTTTCAAGTCGATTTTTGAAAAATCGCTTTGATTTACTATCGAAAATGTTTTTTGGTTCGACTTTCAAATATGGCTTAAGGCATTTGGACACCGATCGAAAATACTTTATATTGGGCAAAGCTTTTTATTTTGCAGCTTAAATATTAATTTGCAGCTAATTAACTTTGTAGCTAAAAGACTTCTTTTTGCAACTAAAAGATTTTTTCTCGCATCTAAAATACTTTTTTCTGCAGCTAAAAGACTTTTTTTGCATCTAATACAAAAAAATTGCAATTTTTTAAGTGCAAATAACATTTTTTACATCCACAATAAAAATTAGATGCAGAAAAGCTTTGCCAGTTTAGATTTACCTCAAATAGTTATTTTAAAGATTTTTGAACGAAAGTAAAAGTAAAAGCTATAGAATACAAGCGACCAGATACAAATTGTGACCGAATACAGATTTGGCTTTCTGATTTTTGTTTGTTTTTCAGTTTTAAAACTTAGGTGTAGTTTTAGGCGCAGGATAGGTGAGCCTCGTGAGGACAGACGGACATGTGTGCTCTAAAATAATCACAAAAGGCTCAAATTTGAAAAAAAAAGGTATCCAGTCATAGCGCAGTCGAAGCTATGATGTCTGATGCCAAAACGAAAAAATTGTGACAATTTAAATTTCAACAGTCTAAGCTAAGACAGTCTAAGCTAAAAAATATTTGCCAATAAGATTAGGCGTGCAAATTGTTAATTTTTGTCGCAATTTGAAATGTTTCAAGGTATCGCTGGCCTCTAAATCATTTCTTGCGTCTTCAGAGTACTTTGATTTTTTAGGTGAAGCGTTATTAGCTTTGTCCTACCCTGTATGTGTGGTTTTACAGCACGGTTATCCCACCTCCCCCTTTTACAACTAAAAAACGCCATCAGTATCCAAAACACCTGTCTACTCTGAACCTGGAAAAATGAGAAATTATTTGAGCAATTCTAACGTATTCCACTCCCACGAAAAGCATTTATGCCGCAGAAAGTTTCTTCTTATTACAAATAAAAGTTAATGACAGCACATTCCATTATTTTTCATTATTCTTGTTTGGGTTGGTTGTAGATGGTGTGTGCTAATCATGACTCCATTTATACTTGATGTTGTTAAAAGTCCTTGCTACGTAATTATTGTACAAAAACACACAGTTGACTTAAGTTAGCTTGCAGTTGACCTCACAGCAGGGATGATAATTTGTGGTTAACTAGGCCTTTTTCAAATACATCAACCGGCCTAAGATAGGCCTTGTTAACCATAATTTCTCATCTCTGCTTCCCAGTGAACTTATTTGTTTACTAAGCTGATCTAGTAAAGTTTACTTAGCAGTGCCGTCGGAGTGGCCATTGTGCATATTTCTATTTTCAAAAAACAAGCTTTTCTAACAGTGTAAAACTTAGCTTTTTCTGATCAACACAATCTTTTAGAATAAGGACGGATTTAGTAATTTTGGTTTTATCTAGGGTTGGGTGATGGGAATAATCCCGAAAATCACCGGAGAATATCACCGCCAGTCAAAAATTGGTGATAATCTATTTACTATTGTAACGGTCTCTGTTTACATATTTTAAATAAAAAAAAATGTCAAGCAAACCAAGTCAAGCAAATCAGCATGGTTGGTTTAAAAAAAAGACTCTCAAAACATAAAATCTCCGAATAATTTCGAGTTCTTTCCAAAGCAACGAAAACTCGAATTTAAACCTTCTTATATTTTCTGTATTTTTTTCGAAAAAGAATATCACCGCTTTTTTAAAGATTATCAATGGTGATTATCCCAACCCGAGTTGTATCTGAAAAATGCAGGACTACATGTTGTTAACTAATTTGTTTTTGTTAAGGGTTGTAGTAGGCACAGAAAGATGTTCCATATTGCAAGCAAAGTTGGGAAGGATTGCATCAAACATGGAAGACGTTTCTAAAGCCCTCATCACTTTTTTATTATGGCTCGTTTTATTGAATCCACAGTGGCAGCCAGACCTTTCTTCAGTTCCTCAAGAGCTTTGCGCCATATTCCTGGTAAATATCAAAAAAAAATTAAAAGGTTGTTATTCCGAATAGTAAATATTTAATTCTAGAAAAGGTGAACAAATTATTTCCTACATAAATATGATTTTCAAGAATCAGATCACCCAAAAAAATTTCCCAAAGAAAGTTATATTGCCTTGCTCACCATTGTCTATCTTACGTAGAATTTTTAGTCACAATACCAACTTGTCATGACTATATCAAAAATTACTTGATAAGAAATCATAATAATAAATACTTCTATCAGTCTGGTTTCTGCCTTTTTGAATTCTCGCATCGAAATTCGGAGATAGAGCTCCGGGGAGTCTAGAAAATACAATGCAGTGAAGTCTCGATATAACGCGACCGCTCGGGACCGAAAAAAGGTCGCATTATATCAGAGATCGCGTTTTATAGAACGTAAATTCGACTAACTGTCTTTTTGCTGGAATCATTCCGAGGGTTGCGTTATATCACGGGTCGCGTTATATCGAGACTCGACTGTAAACAGCTTTGAGAAATATTTAATTTACCCCGAGATACAGACTCACAAACGGGGGAGGTGGAGGTGGAGAGGGCTCTATTAGATGTGATATAATATTTGAACAAAGCCTTTTACGCAAAAAACCTTTTTTTCAATACTATTAAGTATACTGATAACTAAACTAAAACGGAGTATTTCATTTTTTCCGATCTATTTGAGCTCTGTAAAAAGCGCCTGGTATAATTTTAATAAATTTAACAGGCAATTTTACAATAATTCCAAAAAAAAGAGTTTGAGACCACTTGAAATATGTGTGGATTATGATTAGAGAGGTAACTAAAATCGGAGATTATAAGGTTAAAAGTAATTAATTTTAAGTATTAAGTAATTAAAAGTAAAAGACAAAATACAAAAATGTTTTGACGCTACAACACCAATTATTTAGAATTGCCTATGGCAGAAAATGAAGGAGAAATGTACAGCAGCAGATCATCAATCGATGACATTGAAGCCATTCAGCGATCTTTGGACTTGCTATGTGTGCAACAGCACACCCGCTACGAAAACTCCAACAGTCAACTGCTTTTGTGCCAACCAAGAAGTGGCAATCCAGAGGAGCTGCTCTCAATCAACCAGCAAACCAATAACTATCCTGAGACAAATATAGCAGCCAACCTTAGACAAGCACATTTCAAATTAGACAAGATAGATTTTTGCCAGCTGCTAAGCCAAAATTCGTGCTCCAATCGCCTGAAAGACCCATGCCACTTGAGCAAGGCAGAGTTAGCAGGATGGCTGCCCACTTCGTTCTTCCTAGTTAGTAAACTATTTGTCCCAACAGAGCATTAATAAAAACATTTACAGCAAAGCGAAGCACAACCTACGACTTTATAAGGTTTGGACGTTCAATTCCCAAAAGCCTGACTGAAAAAAAGGAAGACAAGAAGGCTTCAAGTACCTATGACTATATCCGATTTGGCAAAAGAAGTTACGTGTAAACTGAAAAGTCAAACACTTAATTATAATGTGAAGCGATTCAAATCAGTTGTATTTAAGAAATGTTATTAAGTGAGATCGGGAGAAATGCATATGAAAACTGATAAATTCTTATTATGTGTTATTGCACAGTATCTCAGCCAGTTTGCAATACAGTCAACCCTCAATATAACGTCCCTCCACCCATATAACGGCACCCTCTGTGGGCTTGATTTGACTGGAAGTCTGAATAATATAAGTAACCATACCCTCGATATAACGGCCCCCCTAAGGCTGGTCCAAAGGGGGCCGTTATATCGAGGGTCGAGTGTACCGTATCTGGCTAAGTGATATTTGCGCTAAAAGTTATTTGCCAAAACGACATTGCGCCATCGATATTTGCCGAAACGTCATTTGCCCCGTCGATTTCTTTTATATCTCGCTTTTTCACTTCGTATTCTGTTTCTCGTTATATAAACGCTTGAATTGGATTAGATTTGTTCAGAAATGCATGTCATTTTGGAAAAAAATTGAACAACGAGAAAGAGAAGATGAAATGAAGAAGCTAGATACAAAGGAAATCGATGGCGCAAATGTCGTTTTAGCAAAACATATGTTTGGTAAATGACTTTTGGCGCCAATATCACCTGACCTCGTATCACCTCTAATAAGCCACTGCCCCGCCCCTGACTTCGGCCCCGTAGCAATAAAGAAAAAAATATCCGCTGATTTTTGAAAAATCCGCGGATACAAATTCGTAGCAATAACAAATTTCCATCCGCAGATAAGCAAATCCACGGGTTCTCAAAGAATCCGTGGATTTCTACAAAATATCCACGGATTCTCAATAAAATCCGTGGATATGTTTATCCGCAAATATAAATTTTGAACGTAGTGTCATAAACCGATATTTTTTTCAAATCACATTTTTAGATCATTTTTAAAAGACCAAAGGCTCTGTGGAGGATAGAAAGGAAAATAAGAAGTCGAAAAGTGGGCCCATTCAAAGTGGGCCGAAATCTAATTAGGCCACTTAAAATTGGGCCAAAATCAAATTGGGCCAATTCAAATGGGCCAATTCAAATTGGGCCGAAATCGAATTGGGTCAATTCGGATTGGGCCAAGATTTTAAGTCAAACAGCACAGGTAACTACAGAGGGGTATATTCACCCAAATTACCTGAAAAGTCAAACTCGAACGCATAGATACAAATTTAAAATTATGACCGAAAAAAATAAAGTGTGCACCCACGGTGATTCGAAGGCTGAAGATGGTTTGACAGTGGTAAAATCACGTTTTATCGAGAAATTTTTCAGATATCGTAAATTCTTGATTTTGATAAATCAAGAGTTCCCAATAATCCAGAAATTTATTGATAAAACGTGATTTTACCACTGTCAAACCATCTTCAGCGTGCTCGAATTAGTGCAGGAAAATTATTTTGAAACCCGAAAACGTGAAAAAAAATCAATCCAAGTGGACGACCACTTGGATAACCACCGCCGAGGATGCTGGTTCAAACCCACCTGGGTGCATACCTTATTTTTATCATAATTTTGAGTGCTACGTTTTATGGAGAAATTTTTGAGTTATTGCTAATTCTTGATTTATCAAAATCAATCGTTAGCAATACAGTCGGAACCTCTATATAAAATAATTCAAGGGACCGCCAAAAAACCTTATGTTATATAGAGGTTAAGCTATATAAAGTAGCCATCCCGAAAATAGAATCAACCATCGAAACAATAGATTCGAAAGAAAATGGTAATTTTTGATTCCTCACCACCTTAATGTAACAAATTTCTTATATAGACTGAATAAATCTGATTTTTAGAGAAATTAACGGATTTTTTGAGAAATTTAATAGATTTATGTTATAAAGAGGGGCGTTTATTCGGCTAGAGCCAGAAAAAATTGATGCTATAGGAGTTTTATGTTATATAGAGGTAAAACTTATGTTATATAGAGGTTCACTTTGGCTTTATTTCAATCAGACCAACCAAACTGCTTTCTGAGTTATGTTATATAGAGTTTTATGTTATGTAGAGTATTGTTATAGACAGGTTCGACTGGTTCGATGTGGTTTAGACACAATCTGAATATTTTTTCGAAAAAATGCAAAAATTACTAATTACTAGGTCTGCAGGCGCCTATCGGCGCCTATGTCGTTCGGGAACATTAGTGTTTCGGATACTGACTCTGTTGTTCGGGTAGAACATCCAGCCTATCTGTTAATCCACCTACTCTACCTCGCATACCCTCGCCTATCCTCGTTTACCCTCGCCTACCTCGCATACTCTCGCCTAACCTCACCTAGCCTCGCCTAGCTCACCTATCATCGCCTACCCTTGCCTATTTCGATAATATAACGTACACCTGACCTGGTCCCCACGGTGTACGTTATATCAAAAATTGACTGTAGAGATTTCACCTGAACACTTTACTATCCTATCTGGCTACCTACCCACCCTTACTGGCCATTTACCCACCCTACCTGGGTAAAATATCAACTGGCAACCAATTTAACTGGCAACTATCAACTGGCAACCAATTCAACTGGCAACTATCAACTGGCAACCAATTCAACTGGCAACCTTTTTCAATTTTATTCAAGATATAGAAAAATATTTTCAAATTTTTGGGGTCCCACAAAAATCTCAACTGACAATAAATTCACCTGACAATAAAAATTTAATTAAAAAGGGTCACAAATAAGGCAGCGGACATGAAAGTGCTACATAAAGTAAATAAAAATGCATGAAAACAACAGGGTTAACTAATGCAAATTTTGGCGCTGGTATATAGTATCCCCCCTCCACCCGCCAAAACTTGACCTTATAGCTCCCCCATACTCCGGCGGGTCACGGGTCAAATGTTGACCCGCCACTTTTGCACTGTGAGTCTGACCCGCGGGTCACTCGATAAAATTGACTGGTTTTTTTGCACCGTGACCCGTGATACACAAAAATTCACCTTAAATCCAGGCTAAATCCACCATCACCAATTTGGAGGGCAAGGAAAATTTTTTTCAGTAGCAATTTCAATAATACGTGTTTGTGCTTGAAAGAAAAACAAGATGTTGTATTTGAAGGTTCAAGAAAGATATTAGACATATAATTGCGAAAAGTGGCTAAATTTTGTTGTAAACAATAAATTCACCTTAAATCCAGGCTAAAACAACTATCACCGATTTTGAGGGCAAGAAAATTTTTTTAGAAAGGCCAAAGGCCTCTCAAAGGCCAGTTTGAGCACTGACGATATCCAACGTCTCTAATAGTGCCATATGTATAATGGTTGTTTTGGAAGTCAATGTCTGTAAAGTCAAACGTAGCGGAGCTCTTCCAAAACAGTGGAATTTCTTAGTCGATTGTAGGGCAAAGACTTTCCTTGCTGCAAAAAGACTTTCATTTGCACCCAAAGGACTTTTTGTTGCTGCAAAAGACTTTTTTTAGCACCAAAAAGAGTTTTTTTTGCTGCAAAAGAACTCCTTTTTGCTGCAAAAAGAAGTACTTTTACAGCGAAAAAAATTAGCAGCAAAAAAGTCCTCTGGGAGCAAAAAAACACCTTTTTGCAGCACGGAAAAACTTTGCAAAACCCCGCATATCCAATGACGCTTACATATATAAAGATGGAACTAACCCAACTTCGATTTGTTGCTACATACATTTTATTGATCTTTCACAAAAGAGAGCAAATATTGTGATACTGACAAGAAAAACGAATGCAACAATCGCACCAACTGATACATAGGTCATCTGCGCATCCGTCTAAATTTAAAAAATCACACAAAGACGAAATATTTTACAACTACCAGGTGATTTAGACTCTTCAGGCCACTGGTATCCATCCCGTTAGCGCATTTCAGACGATCGCAACGATCCTAACAAGGATATATAAAAAGCAGAATTCAAGGTCTAGAACATACCACTAAAGTTTTATTGGAAAAATCAGAGCTCAAATTCCACACGTCATCGTCACAAACGATCAACTACAAAGAAAAACATGCTCACTCAAGTTAAATTTAGACATAAAGAGATACCTTTAAAGTTTCCAAAGTATCTGTTTGTTCTATTCGCTTAGTTTTCAGCACACAGCGCCACGAATCATTTATTGCCAGACTAAAAATAAGAATAAGTAAAAAGCCGTATCCTTACTCAAAACTGCTTTGGGTACTTATGCTGTTGACGGCGCCACCCAAATTTTTGTTTTTTGACAATATACAACCTTTGTTACATCAGAAATTCATTTATTACAAATCAAAAACATACAATTCCGCAATTTGAGACCACAAATGATAGAAAATATCACATCCATTAAATTTTCTTCTCCACACAAAATCAGATACATACGACTGAAATAAGGTTCTTGCCGTTCCGAATTCTTTCTTGTGGCGGTGCTTGTACTTCTGCCAGAGAGATTCTACTGCTTGCGTACGTATAATTGCAAAAGAACGAACAAAGCAAAAAATACAAAAAATGTTTTAGCAAAAGAAAAAAAAAGAAAATTTGGGGTGGCGCCGTCAACAGCATAAGCCCTGCTTTGCTCTGAACCACACCTTGCAAACGCTTTAGCTCCACACGGGCACTATCACCCAATGGTTGTGCTCGGTCGTGACGGACAGCTTTCCATTGAAAGTTACGGCTCTCCCTTTGAGAAAAGCTCTTTTAAGCTTGCAGTATGAGTGAAATCTGTATTACCTGGACATTTTGATCCAACATCTCCATCGGCTCCAGCTTGGCAAAAGATACATATCCAGTATATTCGGTCCCCTCTATAATTGTTCTTCCAGTAAAGGCAACCATAGATATCTTTAAGCATTTCCTTGTTTCTTTCGGAAAGCAGCACTTCATAATTTGCTTTGTTTTCTCAATCACTTGCATTTTTTCATCCATTGTTATGCCTTAAACTAATCAAATAAGATCTAAGCTCAAACATTACATGAAAATCAAAGCTTTTCGAAATATAAAAAACTTTCAGCCCCTCCATTAAATGTAACAGTTGGAAACTTGGTTTAGGATCTCTTCAAAACTTTAGGAACAGCATGCCAAATGTATATGAATTCGATGTATATGAATTCGTTTGTATATGAATTCGGTGTATATGAATTCGGTGTATATGAATTCGGTGTATATGAATTCGGTGTATATGAATTCGGTGTATATGAATTCACCGTTTCCCCTACCTACAAGTACCCTTTTTGACAATTTTCAAAGAGATTTAGGGCTGTATTGGGACGCCTATCAACTCGATACAACATTTGACTCGATACATCAACTCGATACACTATCGACTCGATACATCCCACTCCGAACGACCTGCGACTCGCTACAAATTGTGACTCGCTACTGCGACTCGCTACAAATTGTGACTCGCTACTGCAACTCGCTACAATTGCGACTCGCTACAGATTGAATTTTCTATTGTTATGTGGGTACAGATTGTTGTACGAGACCAATTGTTGGCCGCTTCGCGGCCAAGACCAGCACACTCCACATTACAAGGGATAGGGGAACATGTAGTACATGTTTTTGTGTGAAATGGACAAAAAAGTTAAAGTGTAGCGAGTCGCGAAAAGTGTAGCGAGTCACAATTGTAGCGAGTCGAAGTTTTACCCCCCCCCCCCTCCATAATGACTATGACGAAATTTTACAAAACAGTGTATCGAGTTGATGTATCGAGTCGATAGTGTATCGAGTTGATGTATCGAGTCAAATTTTGTATCGAGTTGATGATATACCCTGTATTGGGGTGGAAAAGACCAAAAAAGGTTGTTTTTTTGCAAAAAAAGAGATGTTGAACATACCGTATTTCCTCTAATATAAGCCCATGCTCCATTAGAAGCCCCCCCCCCTATTTTTTGACTAAGGTTTCGGAGTTAAGGTCATTTGTGATTGACAATTTCAAGATTTTTGGGAGGTTGAAAAATAGAAGCCCATGGGTTTCTATTAGAGGAAATACGGTAGTTCTGAATGACCGCGTAAATAAACTCTGGTATACATGTGTTTTCATGCATCCAGAGTCACTTTCGAGTGGTTTGTGTCTAAGGTATGTGGTGTGCGCATCTGAACCCAAGCAACCAAGCCCCTGCGCCCCGAAGGGGGCGCAGGGGGCTTGGATGGTTAGAGGTGCGCGCACTCACTTGCCTTATACATAATTCCGAGAATCATTCTTGATCATAAAATGCATTTAGAGTACCTCTATCCGCGCTCCAGGTGCTGCTACTCACTCTCCCGGTACCCCTACTTACTCTCTCGGCACACTACTTCCTCTTTTGTTAATCCTACCCACTCTCCAGATGCTGCTATCCACTCTCCAGATGTTGCTATCCACTCTCCAGGTGCGCCTATTCACTCTCCTGACACACCTACCAACTCTCTTCTCTCACCTACCTACTCTTCTGGTACCCCTAACCACTCTCCTAGCTCCCCTACCTACTGTCATGGTGCAAATACCCAATCTCCTTGTACCCCTACTCTCCTTTTGCAACAAAAAGTACAGACAAAACATCAAACATCAGATCACCTGATAACAGCTCCGAGACTTTGACTCCGGAACAAAAAAACCATAATTTGCTCACTAAACCGGTAAATTGAAACTAAAAAATCTCAAAATCAAAACCCGAAACAACTATTTTATCCTGAGATTTCAATTTTTTATTTAAGAAAAAATTGACCGAAAAAAGCAAAAAAATATATCAAACAAACTCAAAATATCAATTGTCCGCAGACAAACAGACAAAACATCTCTAATCCTCACCTACTCTCCTGATACTCTTACTCACTCTCCGGGTACCCGTATTACTCTCCAGGTACCTCTACCCCCGGAGGCGGTTTTTCACTTATTTAAAAATAGTGTTTAAACGACTCCTAAGTAATTTTTATATGCTTAAAACGATAAACAAGTATTTCTCACATTTTTCCACACAAAAAATGGTATTTTTGAAAACATTTTTTTGACCTTTTTAGACACAAATCACTCGAAAGGACTCTGGATGCATAAAATTTATGCATACCAGAGTTTCTTTATGCGGTAGGCCCCAGTCAACAAAACTATGTTCAAATTCCAGCTTTTGTGGTATCCAGGTACCCTTTCAGGTTGGATTGACTTGGGGGACCAAGGCAAAAGGTCGAATTTTATTCAAATTTTTTTTTTTCTAAAAATCCATTTTTGTGTGAAAAATGTCAGAAAATAACTTATTTATCGTTTTAAGCATATAAAAATTACTAAAAAAATTACTTAGGAGTCATTTAAACACTATTTTTAAATAAGTGAAAAAACCCGCCCTTTACTTTTTCCTGCCGCGAATTCACTTTTTTCTGCCGTAAATTTTCTTTTTTCTGCCGCAACTTTTTTCTAGTAATGAATGTTGTTTTTGAAGTCAATAACGCTGGATTTATTAATGGATGCTTTTAGGGTGAGCATGGACGTTCAAAGAGACACAGTTGCTGTGCGAAATACCTAGATCAACCAAACTAAACTCTTCAGAACGTTTTAATTAATACCAGGATATCTTCATTTATCATACCTATTTTTTTAAAAACCTGTACATCTATCGTCCGTATAAAAATTCAAATTAAACCCTTTTCTAAAGTTGCTAGTTCAGATCCTCTGGGTGCATGCTTTATGTTTTTTAATATTTTATTTACGAGTTCGGTATCAAAATGATCCTAAGGCTCTCAGAACCCAAGTAGACTATCAGCGGTCACACAATTATTCAAGCTAATATCTAATTACGATTTTAAACCTGCTTTTTGTCAAAAAAATCCACCATTTTTGTTACTCGGTCTTTTTTATATCTTTTAGTTTAACGATTCCTTGCTTATTTTCGATGTGCTTGCACAGCCCCGATGCAGCCTAGAACTTTATCCGATAAAATGTTGCTACGCAAACAGGAGACTTTTTGACGCTACTACGATATAACCACCCCCCCCCAAAGCTACTATGATATACCAGAAATTTCTTATCTAAGAATTCTGAGATTTGAAAATTCTGATATAAGAATCTTATCTAAGAATTTTCTATCTCAGAATTTTCTTATCTAAGAATTCTTAGATCAGAAAATTTTGAGATAGGAAAATTCTTAGATAAGAATTCTTACATCAGAATTTTTTTAAAATTCTGATAAAAGAATTTCTTATCTCAGAACTTTCTTATTTAAGAATTCTTATATCAGATTTATTTTTGTTTTGGAATCACTGGTACAGACGCAAATTTTTCTGTAGCCCATTTACTTTTTTTGTGGCAAATTCACTTTTTGTGGCAAATTTTTTATTTTGTAGCAAATTTTACTTTTTTTGTGGCAAATTTATTTTTTTCTGTGACAAATATACTCTTTTTTGTAGCAAATCCGATTTTAGTTCCGTAGCACATATACTTGAGCTAGTTGGCTTATTTATTCATTCTAAATTGTCAAAATTTGTATTCTGAGTCTATGAAGACTTTGACTTCATAAAAAACAGATGGATTTATTGCTACTAAAGCCGCTGGCTCTAGCCTAATCTAGCACACACACCTGGTCCCCACCCAACTCTCTCGGCTTCTTCGTTACTCAACAACCTCTGATGGATCAGTAATGAAATTACGCAAGCTTACCGAATTTACCATCAATACATAGCATGATGATAATTTTTCACATTAGTCAGATTATGATCCACTGCTTTAAGAAAAGCAACACATTTTTGGATCTCAACGGGCTTCTTCTTGTGAAAAAAGAGTGTTGGCCAAAATAGCCGCGTAAAAGTGGGATCTTTTGACAACTTCCTATGATCTTTCAGGAACTTGCAATTTTCGACTGCTGGACCAAACCGAAATTCTCGATCGGGTTTCTGTATGAGTTTTTTAAAAGTTGGAGGAAAAAGTCTTTGAATGGACAAAATCGTCGGAACGATTTGCTCTATTCAAAGACCTTTTTCTCCAATTTTTCGGAACACGGGCATGCCCTTCAAGTTTCCGAAAAATTGGAGAAAAAGGTCTTTGAATAGAGCAAATCGTTCCGACGATTTTGTCCATTCAAAGACTTTTTCCTCCAACTTTTAAAAAACTCATACAGTCAGTTAATAGCTTCGAGGGTATACGCTTTTTGAAGAAAAAACACTAGGAGCACTTTTTTATAAGGAAGTTAGAGTGCTGACTAACATTTCTAATGATACCTAGGGTTGACGGCGGTCGCGGTGCGGTCTTTTTTTTGGGAGGCTGTGTTAACCAATTTTTTGATTATTTTTTTAGATTCTGTTTTTACCGTTCTGTTCTGAGGAACCTTTTTGGTCCCACCAAATATGCCTAACCTACCTATATACAAAATAAATTAAAAGCAGTGGGTGCATTTTACTCGCCGATTCACGACGAGCGATGAGTTTGTGATTCCCCTGGCCGAGCCGTTGATTGAGACTTCCGAAATTTTGCTGAGCTTACTTACGAAACGATAAACACAATAATGGACAGGCAGTTCAATCATTTTTTCTGATGCTTGTGGTCAACTTCTGTATCTTCTTTCTTGACCAATCGGCACCAGACTTCACTCAAAAAATTGTAGATTTGCTGAAATACAAAAAATACGTATGTAAAGTTTTTTTGAAATTGATTAAGCATGATGATCTGAAATAAATAAAAATCCAACAACACAAAAAGAGAAAGGTTAAAAAATTACAGAATTTGTTTTTAAATTTTGTCACCATATTTATGTTTAATGTATGTATTCAGTTGAGTCAAGTCATTGCCCGGCGGGTCAGTACTTTGCGTGCAGGCGAGTAGTCTTTGCTGGATGTCAAGACTTCACACGCATAACCCTACGACTTTCGTTTATTTAGGCAGTCAAGTCAATTGCCCGGCGGGTCAGTTTATTGCCGTGCAGGCGAGTAAAGTCCTTTGCCTGCTGTCAGACTTTTGTCTACACGACCATAACCTCACTTTCGTTTATATCGGCGAGTCAAGTCAATTGCCCGGCGGGTCAGTACTATTGCTGTGCAGCGAGTAAAGTCCTTTGCCTGGCATGTAGACTTTTGCCTATACGCCATAACCCACGACTATCGTTTATATTAGGCGAGTCAAGTCAATTGCCCGGCGGGTCAGTACTATTGCCGTGCAGGCGAGTAAAGTCCTTTGCCTGCATGTCAAGACTTTGCCTATACGCCATAACCCCGACTATCGTTTATATTGGCGAGTCAAGTCAATGCCCGGCGGGTCAGTACTATTGCCGTGCAGGCGAAGTAAATCATTTGCCTGCATGTCAAGACTTTTGCCTACACGACATACCCTACGACTTTCTTTATATTAGGCGAGTCAAGTCAATTGCCCGGCGGGTCAGTTCTATTGCCGTGCAGGCGAGTAAAGTCCTTTTGCCTGGCGTGTCAAGATTTTGTCTACACGACCATACCCCTATGCTCTTTTTTGATTTCGGGCCATGTCCTCTCTTGTGCTCTTATATCGTCAGATTTTTGTGTATTGAGACATTAGCTTTTGCATTTTTTACAGACAATTGTTTTTTGTGGGGCTTTGAGTTTGAGACTTCTCGCGGATTGACCTGGTTCAAGCAAACCTTTTGCTGATTATGAGGTGATTTCGTGAAGTTTTCTCAATTTGGATTATCAAAGAAATATGACGAACAAAGGATGTTAAGACTTTTTATTGATCACTCACTATGAACAGTTCATTTTAGCCCTCAAAACGCATATTCACACGCTCAATTTTATAAGATAGACTGCGACAGTTCATTTTGCATTTTACTCAGAATTTTCCTGTTGCATTTTTTATATGTTTTCCCATCGTACTTTTTGGCATTTTTTCAATAAAGCAACTTTTTGTGTTAAGTAAAAAAACATGCCGAGATCTATTTCTCTAGAAAAACGCGTCAACATTAAAAGCTCTTTCAGAACTTCGGAAATTTTTACTAACTGATGTTTATCGGTTTCCTAGAAGAAGAAATCGAGCTATCCGGGTAGATATCCACTTGACCGAATATCCAGCCCGATTGTTGGGTTGCGTAGATAAACGTCAAATTTTATTGCCAATGTGATTCCTCATAGGTTTCAAGGTTGTAAAAATTAATTTGTTCTTCATTTCGACATATTTGATTTTAAGTCATTCAGTGGGATATCTCGTGGATTATCCACTCCAGGTTTGGAGAGTTCAGTACCACTATGACTGAATTTCATGAAAAAATGTGTTTGCTACCACAACTTATTCGAAAATATTGAAAAAAAACCCAAATGGCACGGACCAAATCAGGACTAAAAAGACCGTCGCCCATGGAAAATTTATAAATATTAAAGATGATCAGAAACTCTTTGTCATTCTTTTGTCAGTGCTTTCGGCTCAATGGTTGGAAATGAAGCCTCTTGTTACGAATAGAGCCATCTTTCAGAGGTCGATTGAGAGAAAAAGCACCTTAAGACTTTATCAGAGTATCGGCAATGCTCAGGATAAAGCATCGAATAAAAGTTTGGCTCAAACAAAGTTCGCTGTTTTTCATTGTTAAAATTGTTGCCTTTGTTGATTTTCCATAACTGACATTCAGCAGTTTCGTGTCATTCGATTTCCGCAACCCCTTTATTAAATTGAAAATATATTGTTGATACATGACTAATCAAAAAGATATGATGAGAAAAGATATATTAGCACTGTAATCGTTCGTGGAAGTTTGATAGACTATTCAAGTTTTTAATCATAGTTACACTGGTGTAAGATTGTCGATAAGATTGGCGATATTAATCTGGCAGTCTATGTTATAAATTAAGAGAGTAAAAAAGCATTTTGAGCGCTCAAACAAGAGCCAAAGTTTATCGAGCAATCAAAAAATCATTTACAGTAGGGTTGCATTCGTTCGGTTTCAGAACCGGTCGGTCACCAACCGATTTTCCGGCCAATAAACCAAACCGGACAAACGACCGGAAAATTCAGAAAACCGAGAAAGGATTTAGCACAAAACTAGTTTATTTATGTCAAATATTAACCGAAAACATGTCGGTACATTGTAACTAGGTACATGTCGGTTGACCGACCGAATTTTTTAAAAAAAAGCTGGAATTGGCATTGAAAAAACGGTTTTTTTACTAAACAACCACCATTTTTAAAAAAGAATAGATTACATCCCGCCCATATTTCTTTAAAAAAAATTCCGAACAAAAAGTCCATATCATTCTAATCACCCCACCTTACAATGTTAAATATCGATTTATATGAAATTTCTGAACATCTATTTACAAACCTGAAACGGGCGATAACTTTTTGCCACAAATTACCTTTTCTACCGTGAACTTGCTTTTTTTCGCGGCAAATGTCAATTTTCTGCCGCGGTTTTCCGTTATTAATTTTTTTAAAATAAAAATGTTTTAAAGGGTTTACTGAAGGAAAGCAGTTTACTTTTTCGCGATAAAGCGTTATTATTCAGATTCCATCAAATGGGCTTATCTGCTCAAAGCTCACCCTTTACTTTTTTGAAAACAGTTCATTACCCTAACTTTGATTCGAGATTATAAGATAGTCATGAATTTGAGTGATAAGATAATAATGATTTAAAGTACTAAGAGTGGTGTTTGAGCATTCTAAATTATCTGACTTTTTTCTTATTTTCGAAGATATGATCCACTCGATTGCTTTTTCGTAAATAGTTCATCCCCTTTTTCTTAGTAACCCTTTTAAACTTCCATGTCTGGAAAAATTGAATTATGAGAATCGCAGCTGAAAACTGACGTTTGCGGCAAGAATATTTCTGCGCCAAAAAGTACATTTGCGGCAAAAAGGGGTTGCTTGAATAAAAAAATCTCGATGTCACTCTCCCTATTTATTACCGCAATATCTTCCTAAATTTAATTGACCCACTTCTTCATCTTCGTCTGCGAGAAGCCACTGACCACCGACATTCGATCATCTTCTGCTGCTATTGATTGTGTCCGGTCTTGGAGCTGCTGCGCCCATCGGGTGCCAAATTCACAAGCCCTGCGAACCCTGAATTGAAATAAATTAGAGAAAGTGGTGGCATTGAAAAGCAAACCTTCTGTTTTACCATTTGTAGTAACTACTCTCAAAAATTCGGGCTCGTGTTCTCAGTTTTTTTCATCTGTAATCTGATTTTTCACATATAGAATCGCGAAATATAATATGGTGTTTTAAAACCACATTAAAAAACAGATCCTAAAAATCTGAAATAATCAGCAAAAAACGAAAATTGCGTCGAAAATAGCATTTGCAGCAGGAAAAGTATCGTTCATATCGAAAATGAACAAAGCGTCAAACACATTTTGAAATGAAAAATAATTTGGCATTTTGTTATTCAAAGAGCGTTTTTGTCCATTTGAATTATTATCAACTTTTTACGGTTTTTGAAAAGTAAGGATGGGGGTTGTTGTTAGAGCCATTTACTAGGAGATTAGCACTTTTACTTAGTCTATTTAGATGCACCAAAAACGAAGTGCGCGCCATCCCACCAAAGCTTGCCGTCAGCGCTAGGAAGCCGCAGCGTCCTCGCCGTTATAGGCTGGTTTAGTTCACTTTTTTCGACCAATTTTACCCTTTTTGCAGGTACGCGTGCCTTGATGAAATTCGCGGTATCAGAAGTCCGTCCAGCTTCTGTACCGCGAAGCCTTTCCAAAGGTTGGTCAAAGAAGTCACCCAGGAATTCAGCCGGGACATCCGCTACAAGTGAGTTTTTTTTTTATAAACACCTCCCTCGGCTGGCTTGAAGTTCTGGGTGACTTCTTTGATCAATTTCCATAAGGCACCGGTACCTGCTAAAAAAGAGGTGAAATCGGTCTAAATTAAAGTGAACTAACTAGGCCTACAACGGCGAGGCTTCCGGCACTTTTCGCTAGCCGATTTTTTTTCGCATAAACACTTTTTACCCTAATCACGAACAGATACGTATTCCTCTAATTTTCGGGAGAATTCAGAGGAAAGACGTTATTCCAATTTAAAAATTAAGGGCGAGGCGATTAGGTCTCCAGGAAGCATCTGAAGCCTTCCTTACAATACTGTTTGAAAGTGCCAATCTGCTGGCCATTCATGCTGGCAGGTTACGTCATGCCCAAGGACATAGCCTAGTGCGCCGCATTCGGGGCGAAAAAAAATAAAAAAAATCGCTTCCTATGCTGCGCACTAGGGTCCTTGAGCATGTGATCCTGCCAGCATGAATAGGCAAAGAATACATTTGCCTGTTGTTTTATTTTAAAAAATTGTGGAATAAAAAAAATTTAAATTCAACTGTTGATTTAAAAAAGTTAGTTTTACTTATCATTTTTTTATGTTTGAGAAGAGAGGAAAATATTTATGGATCTTTTCACTTTTTTCTGTTTTATTACAGAATGCCGAAAGTGATGGAGTTTTTCTTCTTTGATTTTTTTTTAAAACAAATATGAGATAAAAGTGGAGACTTGTCCTACTATTTAGATCGTGGTGGGACAAGTCTCCACTTTAAGGGGGGTTATCTTCTTCTTCCCGATATGAAACATTTTCAGTGAGCGTGCAACCATCTCGAGTGAATCTACAAATTCATGATTTTGCAGCGTGCACACTGCAGATTCTTTGGGATTTGCTCTAATCGCCTAAATACGTATTGCCCACGGCACATATTTCGAGTACTTTCGAAACTAGTCTGGATTTGCACCCTTGACCAAGCAAATTCAGAGTACTTTTCCAAACCTCGTGTTTTTGCAGTGACGCTTCAAATCCTGACTCGGATCTGCAGCTTCAGTGCAATCCTGAGTCAGGATCTGCAGCGTCACTGCAAATCTTGAGTCAGGATCTGCAGCGTCACTGCAAATCTTGAGTCAGGATCTGCAGCGTCACTGCAGATCCTGAGTCAGGATTTGCAGCGTCACTGCAGATCCTGAGTCAGGATCTGTAGCGTGGACCGTTTACCTTATTTTCGAAAGTACTCTGGATGTGCACCGTGACTTGTGGCGGCATGTAAATTAAGAGTACTTTCCGAAATGGCATTTTTTGCACCATGCACAAAAATCGGTCGATTTCCTAAAATAGCTTATTTTTCAGTGAGCGTGCAACCAATTCGAGTGAATCTACAATTCATGATTTTGCAGCGTGCACGCTACAATATTCCAGATTTTCTCAATCGTCCAATACGCTGGGCGCGAATTGCGCCTTCACCGTGAATTTCGTCTTCTGGGTTTTCGACTTGGCCCTGCAAAATAGTGCCTTACCCCCTAAGTCAGACAATTCAAAAACTTTATTTTGAGGCGTATTAT
>SADC01000136.1:214830-249804 GCA_004194705.1 Ditylenchus dipsaci | reverse complement strand
TCCCAAAGACAAAAACCAATGTCCTTATTCTCCATCTCAACGTTGAAACTTGTTGAAAGCAACCTCCTACTGATGCACGCAATCTCAAACAAGGCCGGATCCACAATTGCAATCATGTCCTCTTTGAGAGCCCTAGCGATCGGGAATTAACGGATATCGGTTCATCAGCACGGCACCATTCTGCTTCGACGCGGACTCAACGGTTCCAAGAACAAGTCAACTTTGTTCAACAGCCTCCACTTTTTTTCGCTCCAATCCAGGTTCGTTTGCCATGCCTCGTCAGATATAGATCGATTGCAGTTCTCTTTGCTCTAAGCAAGCGTTGGCACATATAGGACGATTTGTGACGATTCAAATCAGAGTCAGATTCCTGCACAGTAGACTTAAAAGGCATGATAAATTTTATCAAGCCTCTGAACAAAATATACCAACCTAATGAAGCTTCCGTTGGGCCGGACAAATATCGGAAGGTAACGAAGCGCCGAACAATCGCCGAGACGAGAAAACAACTTCCTTTTTTACTGCCGCATAACAATCCGTGGCATTGCCATTCTGTATAGTGCTTTCTCCCTGGAACTTATACAGCATGTAATCTCTCGAATCAAATAAGTGAGGATTACCTTTAAGGTTCTCCCTGTCGATGACGACAAAAAGCTCTGAACGTGTCCTCTTCCCACAATCGACAATGGCTGGTTGTGCACGCAACGTAGTGGATAATCTTTCTGTCGAGAGCCGAGACTTCGCCTAAAGCAATCTTAAAAGTACACAACAAAAACAAATAGGCATTACCTGTTCCCTTAATCACAAATTGTTGTAGTCCCTTTTGCATGGCCTCCTTCTTCGCTTGATCTGCTTTCTCCATCTCTGCCAGTTGCTCTTTGTTATTGCGGATGCTTCCGGAGATGCGCTTTCAAATTTGTAACTCCCTTATTTGACGTCGGTATCTTCTTTGCGCATGCATTGCACTCTTGATTCAGTTGATGAGAGCTTGTTGAAAAGCAATCGGCCGGGTTCATCTCCGTCAGAGCTTGAGTTTCCAAAGTAGGCTCATCTAAGAATGGAAGTCGTATCTATGAGAGAACATAACGAGCGCAAAACAGCGAGCAAAAATAACGCAAATGAAGCAATACAATGATTCTTTTGCGACAATAGATGCGACAACAGTCGGCAAAATGATACCAGAAATTGTGCCGTAGCCGAAAAAGTTTGGTGAAAACTTTGCGCGAATTTTGAACAAAAATCTCAAAATCACTAGGCGATATTTTTTAAAAAGAACGATAGCGATATACGATATTTTCAAAAATGGTACAGCGATATTTGCGATCGATATTTTTGACCGAAATCGAGAACGATAGAAACGATATTATCGTTACGATATATCGATCGTGCACAGCACTAATCGAGACTAGCTCGTAGAAAAAATTTTGAAACATATAAGATACTTTTCATAACAATAAATGATTACCTTATTGGTTTGAAAAATAAAGGAGGCGAACTGACCGTTTTGAAAAACGGGGCGAACTGATTGTGGGGCGAACTGACCGTACACCTAAAAAGTGGCTTGGTGGCGCTACGCGTAAGCGTTTGTGTATTATGGCCATAAAAGAGTGCGCAAGTTCGATTCCGCATGCGTGCGCTTTACTTTTTTGGCTTGTTTTGACCAGTTGTATAGAAGTAATTCGGGTCGCTGGTTCCGAATCTGGCATCAAAAAAGTCTAATTATCTTTAACCTGGACAAACAAGCTAAAATAAATAGCATGTCATCACGTGGATCGAACCTGCAACACTATTTTGGGCCAAAAAACAAAACGCTTACGCATTGCGCCATGGAGGCCATTTTTCAGACCTAATATCTCCCCCCCCCCCTTTAAATAGGTTTAGCCTACAAGACGGTTCATTGGTCTTCAGTTGGTCTTTGCGCTGTTTATAAATCAAGTTTGAGTGTCGCTATAGTAAAGAAATATAGCACGCTCCGACAAAAACCAAACGACAATTGTCGACACAGTGTGGCGTTCGACCGTCATTCTGACCATCTTTAAGATCTACGGCTGGCACTGATTGTGCTTAGGCTTATTTTTCCTCTACAACTATAAAATATTAAATTGAACAATTTTCCTGAAATTAGCTATGAATATTAAGAAGGTGTGGAACAGTCTTCTATGCTTCAGCCCCTACTACCACAAGCCAAACATCAAGTTTACGGCTGATGTACTCTGTGATGTTCTCCAATTTCTAAAGCTATGAGGAGTGCAAGAATAATGTATTTCTTTCCAAGTCTTTTTCACGTATAGCCTGCAAAGAATGAGACCACAGCATGTAAACTTCTGGTGGGTTTTGGGCTTTTATAAATTTGGTTGCGTACATCCTCTAGTTAGGTGACTTATGTTTTCCGCTTTTCAATATTAGTTGAACAACCAAAATTTCGAAATTGAGCCCAATCATACAGCCTTTTAGGAGTTTCAACCAAGTGATCAGCTAATTAGACCATTTTCGCGGGTTTAATAGTTAGATTAACTAATCTTGAACGGGAATGCTGAAGATTTTTTCAATGAGCGTTGTGACTACGAACAATTCAAAAGCTAGGCCTGGAAGTCTTATTGTGCCTGGGCGCGAAGCCAGGTTTTTTTAGTACACCAACAATATGGCCTATCGGTTCCATACGGATCGTCGGATTAATAATTTTTTTAGTCCGTATTCCGTAAAGTACTTTGTAATTTTTTTTGTAAATATATATGTTCAAATGTTGTTTCAATACCAAATTCAATTAGTTTTAGAAGGTGGAAATGTATATGCGCTGCATTTACTCACCAGAGGAATTAGACCAAGTTGTGGCTACTGGCGAGGTTCATTTGCTATTCCCATTTGACATAATCTAAACGTTTAGGCCGTCGCCATACTCAAGTCTACCGTGGACCCAAAGAAAAGCTGATAGGCGAATGTGTCAAGGCTTATGTGACGGCTATTGATCGGTTCCATACGGATGTCGGGATTAATACTTATCCAGGCCACCTATCCGATATTAATGGGTGAGTTGCACAATTATTTTCCTTCTCCGAATCTACTTTAGACTTCTGCCCCCAAACACCAACAATATGGCCTATCACATGTACTTCCAAGGAAAACAATTTAGTGAGGCAAGCTAATGCATCTGTTTGGGAATATTTAAATTTGTGACTTTAGTTGGTTGTATTTGGTGAAGTGGCTGATGTTTTGACGCTTAATCCATTTGCCAAAAATCTTCTGTGGCATCTATTAACTTGTACCGAGCGCATAAAGAGAATTACAAAGCAGCCATCCATTTGACTAGAATAAAAAACTTTTCTTATCCTATATTACAATCTTTATAGGTAATATTTATTCTGCCCCCTAATTTTGGGAAAAATGTGAAATATTTAAATGACATACCGTATATCTTTTATTAGAACCCACCTTCTATAGAACGCCACCCTCCAAGGGGTTTGAAAAATAGAACGCCGGGGCGTTTTAATAGAAGATATACGGTATTCTAATACTTTTGTGTCAACTTTTCAATATTTCACACGAACATGTGACCCAGGATCTCATCTTTCGAATAAGCTACAGTCAAACCTTTTTCACCATTTTAAACAAGGGGACCGCTTCCGGGTGTCACAGTCATTTCTCAACCCAGTCGGGTTATGGAGATGTCGGGTGAAAGAAGTTGACAGTCATTCCGAAGATGAGCTGTCGCTTATGAGTTTTTCACCTAATTCAGACAGATATCAATAATAGAAACAGATTTTGCTACCAGCATCATTTAGAAAACTAATATCGGATGAGTCAATAATGAATGAAGCCGACGAAAAGTCAAAAAAATTGCTTTCTGAGAATTAAGGGACAAAATCAAATACCACCTATATTTTATTATTAATATTATTGCGAAAAACTAAATTATTTATTTGTCACTGATTTTTTCAACAATTTTATTGTCAAGTCTGATTATTTGGAAATTCAAGCGCCGATGTCAAATTTCTTCTTTTTCACATATTAATGCTATTGTTTACTTGTAAAACAGCCTTTTATATCTATACGATTATTAACTTTATCAGGCATTTTTGCAGTTGTCCTTTTGCCTTCAACCCACATAAATCTTTAATATTGCATTATGTAAAATTTCATATATACACAACTCAATAAAAAAAGTTATTCTAGTTGGTGTGCCACACAAAAATACTGGCCATACCAATAGAAATTCTCTGCTAATCCATCACTTCTCCTTGTTTTCTAGCCAGTCAACAAAAGCTTCAGAAAGAGGGTTGAGAAATGACTTTTGGTACTGGTGGGCTACATCCCCCACCCTCCACAACAATTTATTGTTTCCAAGTGCAAGAAAAAATGTTGGACAGGGTCAAAAAAGGCAGCGAGCCACTAAAAGTGGAGGATTTTCCCTTTTCTGCCAAAAAAGAAAACATACATGTCAGTTTTACATCTCTCTTGGGAGCCACCCTCAAAGGTCTTTTCTTTCACCGAAAAAAGAAAGGGCTATTCATTTTTTAGATGTTAGAAAAAAATGTGCTACCAGTGGGAGTCGAACCTATGCCATGATTAATATTTCCCTGTTTTCTCATTTTTTAATTTCGCGCTTTTTTGAAATTTAATTTTTTAGGACGAACGTAAAAATGGCCAGTTTTGGGGAATGTGAAAAAAGGCGTGCCTATATCTCATCAGTTAGAGAACTCAACAATAAACTATTTGAACAAAAAGACATTTCGTCAAAAAATGGTTTCATCAAAGAACCGTTATAATTCAGTGGATTATCACTGAATTATAACGTTCTTTTGATGAAACCATTTTTTGACGAAATGTCTTTTTGTTCAAATAGTTTATTGTTAAGTCTCTAATTGATGCGTTATAGGCACGCCGAAAAAAAGATGGAAAAGTGTCCAGTGGGAAAAAGTGACCAGTTTTTTAGTTCTAGTCAAAAGGCAAAATCTGCCTTTTTTGTAAAAGGGTCTATTTTTATGAAAAAAGTGCGATTTACTGTGAAAAAAACGCCCAGTTTTTGTGAAAATGTGTGTTCTGGATATACCCTGTATATTTATTTTGCCTTAGATGAAGCGTACTTCTTCAAGCTAACAAATGGATGTTCTAATAATGTTAAAATATGTCGACTTAGTCCTTGATCTAGAAATTACCACAGAAACTGAGCACATTTTCGAAAAAATGTGCAGTTTTGCACAAAAACTGGGCAGATTTTCGCCTTTTTGACAAGAACCGAAAAAAAACTGGGCACGTTTTCACATTTCCTTGGCACATTTCCCCCAAAGTGCCCATTTTTTGTTTTGTCCTCTTTTTTTACTGTTTATATGATTTTTTGTTCAATTTTCTAAGCTTTGCAAAGGATTCGGTTTAGGATAGGCCACAGACTCAAATGTATGTCCAAACAGCTCAAAAAATTGAATTCAAGCGCGGCGGAAAGGTCAGAAAAATATGGAAACGCCTGCGCACCGAATCTTTGACCATAAATCTTTTGAAATATTGCTTTTGACATTTGACAAAATAAATATTTAAATTATTTGTATGAGAGCGGGCAAAAGAAAAAAGTAGAATCGTGTCTATTTGTAAAGACCTGTTTTTCAATCCAACCGGTTAAAAAAAAAATCGACCTAATCATCGCCTGACAAAAACACAAAAATGCCCAATAAAATATTTGGCGCTACTGTAATATATACCCCCCCCAAAAACCGACTTTTTTAATGATGGTCAAAAACCATTTTTACACAATAATTTCGCCATAAAAGGACCAGAAAGCAATTTAAATGGATTGCGGGCTGTATTGGAGGGAAGGGAATAATACAGGGCCACTTCTCGAGATGGTTGGATCCTTAGAGTATTAATTCTCTAAGCGTCTAAGGGTGCTTTCAAACCAGGAACTTGTGGTGCAGGCATAAGTATGGGTACTTTCATGACCAAGCCGATCAGCGGGGTGAACCTCGCGGGTTTACTCATAGGCTAGCACTTTTGAGTGCTAGGCTGAATTTTTGGATGCTGGGCTTCTGGCCCGCCTTTTAGAACGAGGGGAATGCCTCGGCGAAAAAATAAAGATGTTGAACATAGTTTGAATACTGGGGCTACCGCAGAAATAACTCTGGTATGTATGTTTTTTCATGCATCCAGAGTCACTTTCGAGTGATTTGTGTCTAAGGTATGTGGGTGTGCGCATCTCAACTCCAAGCCCCTGCGCCCCCGAAGGGGCGCAGGGGGCTTGAGAGTTAGAGATGCGCGCACGCACTTACCTAGACATGATTCCGAGGAGTACACTTGATCATAAAATGCATATAGAGTCTATTTTTGCCACGGCCCGAGTTGAAAACATGGTAAAGCAGCTAAAAAAAAGGCACTACAGAAATTAACACATTGATTATAGCACAAATTGATTATGACACAATTGGTTATAACTAGACCGAGTTTTCGGCCACAATGAGCCGTGTTTGCGTAATAAATTGTATGTAATAGCAAGCCGTGTTACGGTATGTGTTACGGATAAGAATGCAGACACAGATACGAATAGTTCTAAAGAGCCCATGAGAACTAATCTGTGTTATAATCGATTTGTGTCATAATCAATTGTGCTATAATCAATTGTGTTAATTTCTGGTAGTGCCAAAAAAAAGTGGCCCCTGTATTATTCTTCCCCTCCCAATACAGCCCATAACCCTTTAAATTGCTTTTCTGGTCCTATTATGGCAAAATTATTGTATGAAAATGGTTTTTGGACACTCCTAAAAAAGTCGATTTTGGGGGGGGGTATATTACAGTAGCTTTTTTTTGGGGGGGGGGGTATATGACAGTAGCGTCAAATATTTAATTGGTCTCAGATTAGCCAAATACCCTATTTTGGCCAGTGCTATTTGAAAATGGCCTATTGTCAGTCCCAATTAAATTATGCACACAAAGACGTAAAGAGCAGTGAGGGTGTTGGCCACCGGAAAGGGGCACATGCCCAAGACTGGCTGCTTGAATGAGGCAATGATGAGGGGGCAATGACCATTAGCCTTGCTTCTTTCATTAATTCCCTTGGAGGGAGATTGCTAGCTTATTACTCTTTCTTATGGCTTCTGGTCCACTGCCTTTTGCGCTGCTGCTGTTGTTGGTCCAGCCAGTTTGTTAACCAAATAGTTTGGTGCTGGACATTGCTAATACTACCTCCTACTGTTGGTCAATACCACCACTGCTAAAGAGTAATCAAGTGGAAGGGAGGGAGGAGAGGCAACAAAGGTGGGAGACCACTTGTTTGCCTATGTCCAGCCGTCCATAGACTAGCCCGACTAAGGAATGGTGATGACCTTTATCCTGTATTGCATGCCCATTTACCCAAGTGATTACCTTAAACTTTTTTTCCAGTGCTGACTAATAAGTTATTTATTCGACTAGAAGTCTGGAAGATGGGAGCTCAAAACTTTTCATAGATCGTTTTAGATCACCCAGCGTGACGTCTATTTGTCACTATGTTCTAGATTTAACAGGTAATATGTGAAAGTCCATATGCGCCGAAATATGAACAATAGTCATGGCTTTTGCGAACTGAATTTCAAGAAGACTTGCAAGAAGGGTTTTACTTACGTAAGCTGACGCTGAAATGAATCAAATAAGTTTTAGGCGTCCCTCGGTATTCTATGGCTGACTACGAAAAACCACCGCAGAAGCTTTATTTTGGCACCCCTGACCACAACAAACAAGACAGCCTCAGATAACAACAAAAAATCTTGAACATTTAATATCATGTCTCTTCAATATTTTCAGTTTGAATTGAGAGAGGCATCAAATCGCTTGACCCATAGCTGAACATTGCTGGAAGCTTCCACATCGGTCCATTGTGCTGGGAAATGGGAACGCACGATTAGGTCCGCCAGGCACACAGCGTTGGAACCACTAAAATAAAACAACTTTAGAAATTGATGAAAAATTAGAAAATTCAAGAAACAACCTCAAAAAAGTCGTAACGGCTCAAATGCGCACTCATCTTTCTTGACAGCTGGTCCACATTGACTGGAGATTCAGATACCCATAGCAACCACTGATCAATCCTTGTAGAGACTTGCACATCAGCAGTATAGTAGACACCAATCAAAGCGCCCAAGAATTTCCATATAGGTAGCACGCCCTCCAGTGTCTGCACCTCGCGAGAATTCTGCGGAACATAACCATCTTGATCTGACCAGCTACGTAAATAATGAATTGGACCAAGCTGATTTCTGATAACCAATGAAACACCTACCTGAACCAGCCGAAAAGCACCACCTTGACGAGAATTGATTTGACATCCTTCTGCAACGAAGTACCAGGAAGCTCAAATAACACATTTCGCTTAATACCTAGACCAGCCAAAACTTTCACCCATCCTTTCAGATCAGACTCGCTACAATGAAGCTCGATTGGCTCAACGGCGCCTTGAACGGCTTCCATGCATCTGATCCTATGGCTGAAATAGTCGTGAACAGGAAAAATTGCAGTTGCGGCACTCAGATTGGCATGGACTAGAAGCGGTGACTCGGCAAACAGGAGGCTTTACCAGCATTTGGAGTTCAATTGCAGAGGACGAGGTCGGCAGCTTTTCTTTCTTCTTTTCAGATGAGCCCTCATTCGGCTTCACTTCAGAGTCGGGAGCAGGACCAGCAGCTGAAGAATGCTGTTTCTTCTTTTCCTTCTTTTCGGCTTTCTTGTCCGCTTTCTGCTGGCAGCCTGCTCTGTTCATCGGCTCCTGATTCTAAAAATTATTTTTAAGTATTAGTGACGCGAAGAAACACAAATAAATGACCTTTCTGTTGAGTAATATTAGATTCGGCCTTCGATGTACTTTTGACCTCTTCCACCTTTTTTGGCTTCTGATCTAGAAATATCGGTGGTTAAATTTCTGCGAAAATAAAAACGAGAAAAAACCTGTTTGAGCACTTTTGCCACCTTGGTCCACACCTGCTGTCTTTGATCCCACTTTGGCTTTTGCAATGAAGGCTCCCAATCGCTTGTCCAAAGCTGTCAATTCCACAATCAAGGCCTGCTGCTGCTTGTAAATTTGCTCCTCTGCTTGCTTCTCATTTTCAGTCGAAATAGCCAGCTGCTGAATGGGGATCTTGTTGATGTTGCTCTCTTGCACGGCACTCTATTTTCGTCTTCTTCCTTGTGATAGCTCGCATTTTGTAGATGATATTGCCGGCTCAACCACGAAGTCTGCTGTATATGGCACCATGTGATACATCCCTTGTTCATTGGAATTGCTAAAAATAATAAATTTAGCACAGATTCGAGGAAAAATGTAAATTAGCACGTCAAATTCCTCTGAATTTCTGCATAATACAAGGAAATGAAACTGTCGTTTTATTAGCGAAATTCTCCTGCATAAAAGACGCAAGCTGCGCCCAGTTTGTCTTGCTAGGAAATGCATTCAAAAGCCAAACTTTGCACTGAAAGTCCTTTCCCTTTTTTCCGTGCCTTTTTTGCTAATAAGTCCTTTTGAGGTTACCTAGGTTAATTTTTTTTAAATCAGTTTGAATTTATCTCTTTATCGTAGAATAACTGAGAGGTTCGACTGTATTTGGAATAAATAATCGTGTGCCTTTTCTTTTTCTCAAATTAGTACTCACCCAAATTAATTTTACACTCACTTTGCTGTTAGCATTTTTCATACGTTTGATTCTTAGTAAAATTTTCGGCGCTACTCGGTTTTATCAACCACCCGCCCCCCTCCACCCAAGAAACACCTCCTCGGTTTTAATAATTACATAATAATTTTTACCCCAATGCCCTCGGCATTGAGCTCAGAGACATCCGTACTAATTTCAGCATTTTTCAAAAAAAGTATGGGTTTTGGGGTACCTGAAAAATTATTGGTGAGGGGGTGTAAACCGAGTAACTTTTAGGGGGGGGGTGGAGGTGAGTAAAAAAGAGTAGCATCAAATTTTCCTTGGCCCCCAGAATAATCACCTACCGTATACCGTATTTCCTCTAATAAGCGCCCGGGGCGCTTATTTTTCAAAACCCCCAAAAATCGGAAAATTTGGAATTCGATTTCGAGATTTTGGGTGCTCAAACCAAAATCTAAAAAGTGGAATCGGTTAGAGCTCGTGGGAGTTAAGAAAACCTATCAAACAGCTTTGCAAAATATTGCTTCTACACTGAGATCCAGACCCTCAAAGTCGAGAGGGGCGCTTATTAGAGCGGGGGCGCTTATTAGAGGAAATACGGTAACCTCTATTAGAAGACACCCTCTAATTTAAAAAATTAAAGCTGTTCTACTTACAGTCAACCCTCGATTTAACGGCCCCCTTGGGACCGGCCTTAGGGGGCCGTTAAATCGAGGGGCCGTTAAATCGGGGGGCCGTTAATCGAGTTTCTTGAACCAAAAGTGCCCAAGGGGCCGTTAAATCGAGGGTTGACTATGAAAAGGTCAAAACTCAACAAAGATCTAATCAAAAATCTAATTTGCAGTGAAAAATAAAAACAGCTGCACTCAGCAAACAATAAAGACAAAGATTTTTGATTCCTGACTGCCTTTGAAATTTTATCCTTTATCGTAGAAATAGTCATGACCCCTTAGTGAAATTTCTCTCTATCCCCTTGTTAAGTTTATTATGTAAATTGAGTGGCTGCGTTGATATCACACTCTAACCGAAAATGCATTAGAGGCGACTTTGATACTGCACAATTTCGGTGAGCTTCTATAAGTTATAGCTTCACTGTCACTTAATATCCGAAACCATGGCTCCTGATTGGGTTAAATTTTCAGCATTTAGCTGATTTCGACGCGAAAGTGCTAATTTCAAAATGCAGAAAACCCAAAAAACAACATTTGAGCGATATGGCTGATTTTGACTGAAAGTGCTGATTTCAAATAGTTTTGACATGAGAGCCCTGTCTGAAATAGTAAAAAAACAAAAAAATTAGCAAATAGTGACGATAAATTGAGGGGCGTTAAATCGAGGGGCCGTTAAATCGGGGGTATAATTCCTTATGTTTTAGTCAAATCCAACCAAACTGAGCCCAGGGGCCGTTGAATCGAGGGGGCCGTTAAATCGGGGGGTCGTTAATCGAGGGTTCACTGTATTACTTTTTCTTTTATTTCAACTTTTCACTTATATAAGTCGGGTACCCGCATTCAAAACCCGGAAATTTGAGGTTTCAAGTCTAATTACCCGGAATTCCGCTGATCTAATTAGTTCAACAATCACACCACAAACCATTGCAGTCACCTAATCATATTCCGAATTGTCGCTCAACTAAATTAATCCCTCATTGTTATTCCCCTCCCTTCACCAACATCAACTGCCAAAAAAATCAACTGTGTTTCTTATTTGCACACCCAACCGCTTGTAAGAGCAGATGTAAAAGGCGAGATTGCTGCCACTGCTCTCGCCTATCAACCCAAAAAGGGTAGCACTAAAAGGGAGGAGGAGGCGAAAAATCTCCATTTTTTGTGCGCCCAATGGCCTTGTTCCCCATGGTTTTTTGTTCTTTTATTCAGTTTATGGCTGGTCTTCCTATTCTTGTTCCGGAGGAGGAGGCGAGTCAAAAAATCTTGCCCACACTCACTTTTAGTGCCCTTTTGGGACTAGGGCTGGCCGACCAGCAGCAAAATGAGGTTTCGATTAGGATCATCATCATGTTATCTTTGATCTCTTTGCCCTCCTTCTCCTTCTTTTTTTTCCCCCGCTCTACCCTTTTTTGCATATGTACACAGGCTCACACTTTTTGGCGGTGGTGTTGAAGGAGTTATTGGCTAGATGGATTTATTTTTTGTTTATGTTGCGAGTAATTGATTGGTTTGGCATGTGGAACACACATTTTTGGTGGAAAAAAAAGTACAATTTTGTGCATTTATTTATGGCGATTAATTTTTAGATTGTTGCATTGACTAATTATTAACTATTGATTAGTGATTTGTATTGATCCATTGGATGCTTTAGTACTATTGGAATATTATTATTATTAGGAGATGGTGGATAAGTACTGAACATTTTAGCTGCTTAAATTTCGGCCAGAAAGAGGTTGGATCTTTTTGGGTACAATACGTCACCAATTTGACCGTCAGGAATTTTGACTGTCCCTTCAGTTTGACCGTTGATAAAATGATTACCGTATATCTTCTAATAAAAGCCCACCCTCTAATGAACGCCCACCTTCTAATAAACGCCCATGTCCCGAGGGGTGTTGAAAAATAAAGCCACCTTCTAATAAACGCCCACCTTCTATATAAACGCCCATGTCCCACCAAAATCTTTATTCGGTAGAACTAGGGTGTGAAATGGAGATTCTCCGGAGAATTTTCTGGATATTCTCGTGGAATTCTCCGCCTATTTCTCCCGACCGTATGAAAAACGGAGAAATAGAGAATCGTCTTGTAAGTACAGTCAAACCTCGATAATCCGCCACCCCATGGACCGATCCGAGGGTGGCGGATTATCGAGGTGGCGGTTTAGCGGGGGTAAACTTGTTGAATTTCTCTGACTGCCAACCAAATATGGCTGATCGAGGTGGCGGTTTATCGAGGTGGCGGCTTAGCGGGTGGCGGATTATCGAGGTTTGACTGTAACAATTCGTCAGATGAACAGACAAATTTTGTCTATTTCAATGATTTTTTTTGTTTTCTGTCAAATCTTCCGTAATTTCTCTAGGAATCGTCAAGGCAAAAGTAAACCATATGGAAAAACGAATTTAGAAGTGCGGGAATTTGAAATATTTTGTCATTTTTCACACCACAGGGGGACCAAGACAATTTTCAAGTTCTATTTCTCCGATTTTTCGGAGAATTCTAGAGAATTCTCCGGAGAATTCTCTGGAGAATTCTCCGGTTTCTATTTCTCCGGAGAATTCCACAACTCTAGGTAGAACTCAATAAAATTTCAGTCATTAAACAATAAAATATCATCCTCATTAAAACTTTCGGAAGCTGGTTTCTTCGTTTATTTCTTCCTCGAGATTTGCTTCTTCGTAGTCATTGCAGCCATCTCGAGCCATCTTCTGAGTCTCGAATTTTTGAAGCAAAATTTCGTTGACTTGTTGAAAATAAAAGCCCACCTTCTGATGAACGCCCACCTTCTAATAAACGCCCATGTCCCGAGGAGGGTTTGAAAATAAAAAGCCCATGGGCTTTTAATAAAAGATATACGGTATTTTAACTGCAATTTTGACGACCAGTACTTCTTGAACGTTACAATGTTGATCCTAGACCGAAATGCAACTGTTAGCTTGAAAAGAAGAGTTTTATAAATTATGTTAACGGTCAGACTGGGTGAAATTATGAATGGTCAAACTTATTGGATGGTTCAAGTTTGTGACGGACAAATTGATGACGGTCAAATTATGCTGACGATCAAATGGTGACGTCCAATCGGTACTTCTATGGTCGGTCCCCCCCCTATTTTTGAAAAATGACCCACAGCTACCTCCATAACTAATTTTTTCTTCTCGACAACATAAAGTTATCATTTCTAATCACTTTCTGTATTTAAAATTTTTATTTTATCAAAAAGTTTCAACATTTCAATCCATAAAATTTCAATACCAAAAATTTTTGGCTTTGGGGTTCCGTAAAAAAAACTTTAAAAAAAAGAATTGAACCCTGGTATAACTTCTAATAATCCACTCCTTGAAAATGAGACAAACTTTTCAAACAAATTTTGGAGCCGAATTTTCCTGATACTCGGTGTCACCATCTTGCCCAAAGCTCCAATCAAAATTTTTTTCAGTTTATGCGAGACCAATCTGAGGTGTATTAGTGGGTGCAGTGGATGCTAGCAACCCTCCTGCTTCCCCCAAACCTTAGTTTTTCTGATGGCAATGACTGCAAGACCAATGCAGCCAGCAGCACATCTCCCCAACCCATAGACACCAAAAATCAACAAGATTCTGACCAGCAGCTGCAGCCTACCACAACCACCATTAGCAGTACTAGTCAGGAGGACGAGTATGTGTTGCCATCCAACCACTTCAAGAATGCTGCTAACCAAGCCTTAGACAGCCACACCAATCCACCCTGTTGCAATAACGGTGGCTACGCCAGATCCAGACTCTTTCGAGGACCTAGCGAAGCCTTACTGCCCTCTACCGAAGACTGCTATGTGGGTGAATTGAATAGGGGTTGAAATAAAGGGTGACCTATTTTCTTGCTTCAATAAATTTCGGCCATAAATGTTGAATTAAAGGGGCATGCTCGTCGCCGATGGGAATATTTTAAAAGGCGGGTACCAACCGTAAAAGCCCAATTGCACCCCCCCCCCCTTTCAAAGAGTATTTTTCTCTAAGCATCCTATTTTGGCTCCCTAGACTTTTTTAAAGTTTTCTCTTTTGCAATGTGAAGCGCGCTAACTTAGGCCTAGGATTAGGCTTAGGCTTAGATGAAAAAAGTTAGCTTAGAGGAAAATACTCTTTGCAATGGGGAGTGCTTGCATTTGGTCGCTGTCGGTACTAACAAAATTCAAACAAGAACTAATTTGACGCAATTTTAGAAAAGTCGAGTTAAAATTATACCTCCATTGGGAATCGAACCGACGACAGGCTTTCGCAGTCTACCGCCGCTATTCCACTAGGCCACCGATGTTAAATGATGAGAGAAGTGTTTTTTATTACTTATTCCCGCATGGTACTCAACTAAAATTTTATTTTAAAATAATTCTCGTTTGAATTGACTAGGTACCCGCCTTTCAAAATATTTCCATCGGCGGCGAGCATGCTCCTTTAAAGGACCATACTTGTTGATGCAAATGAGAACTTGTCAAATTCAAATGCGCGCGGGACAGTTCTCTTTGGTCTCTCATAGTACTCTTTGAGTCGCTCGAAATAACTCCAAAGAGTAGAGTGCGAGACGAAAGAGAACTGTCCCCGCGCGCATTTGAATTTGCCAAATTTCATTTGGATCAACAAGTATGGTCCTTTAACGCTGTTTTAGATCAAAACTTTTATCTATAGCCAATTTCTCCGGTCGATTTCAGTTCAAATTCAATTTTGAATGGAAAATTTGATTTCTAAATGGACACAATATGATTCGGCTCACGAAAAAGATGATTTAGGTCTATTGCCATATTGATGGAATGAATTTTTAACGATGACAACAACGAGAAAAATCAAAGATTGGAAATCTTGGTTTTTCTAGAGTCTTAGCTTTCGAATAAAAATATCTCGTCAGAGCAGCACAAATTGCAATAGTAATGGCAAAAATTTATTGTGATGAAAAAGTTGTGCTACACTCAATATCGCACATAGAAAATGCTAAAAATTTGTGAAAAATTGACAAACGGCCTATTCATTTTTTTTGTTAAAAAAATCTACTTTTATTTATCAAAGAAGACTTTTAAATTAGCTGGACCTGGCTGTACCTAATTACTTGGCAAAGCACCCTAATAAAAAAGGCTCATAGAAAAGGCAGCCATATTGATGGAATGAGTTACTCCTCCTTATGTTACTCCATTATTCGCTACTCCAACTTTTTGCAATGGGTGTTCTTTTGGGTTTAGCTTGAGAAAGTTGGCACCATTTGGTGTTCTCTTAATTTTATGGCTTTTATCTCCAGTCAATTTTTTTTGTAAATACTGTATTTTTCTAATAGAACGACCCTAGGGTTGTAATTTTGTTCGAGAAAATCTTTTAGAAAAATTTATTTTAAACCGAGAAAAATGGAGCAAAATACTTTTTTCCACTTTCAAAACTCAAATTGAGTCCAGAAAGTTTTTGGGGTCTTTTTCAAAAGACCCCTGGTTTTGATCTAGCTCCTTCGGCTAAATCACCCAACGAGCTCCACCAACGCAATGACAAAACTCTACCAACACGAGAAGATCTCCACCAACGCTTTGATGAACCTTCACCAATATTCTTACCATGACCTTCAGTATAGTTAATACTTAAAAGTTCAAAAGACTGGTTCGAATTATTATTTGCTGGATTTATGTTCAACGTAGTACATTTTTTTAACTTCCCTTTAAATATCAAAACCCTATTCTTAATTCCTCTCAACACAATAATTATCCATAAAAATAAATTTCGTCATATTCAAATATTTATTGTCTTCATCGGATTTTAGAATTTGACAGTGAGTTTATATTTAAAACGATTTTTTTTCCATGTTCACAATGATTGTCGACTTGAGTGTGAGATTTAAGGTGTTTTTAACGCGGGAAGAGCTGTACTTTTTTTCTTCACCGAAACTTTTTTCTGTTGGCATCATTTTGTAGCTAATATTCAAGGCTTCAAAATGAGCTATTCACAAACGAAACTTGATCAAAAAACACTGGGGTACAAATGATTAGGTCCGAACTCAGGTCGACACTTAGGCCCACATCCGGACGAGTATCGACGTGAGTGCGGACCTAAGCATTTTCATCCCAATTCTTTTTTTTATCAGATGCTGCTTGTCAATAGCTCATTTTGAAGCCTTAAATCTTAGCTACAAAATGGTGCTAACAGAAAAAAAGTTTCAGAGAGGAGAAAAAAGTACAGCTCTTTATCGCGTTAAAACTCAGGTCGACATTCATTGTGAACGTGCCTTTAGAGGTTTTAAAATTTATCATAATTTTTGTTCAAACAATTATTCCAACATGTCCTTGACTGGTTCATAATATTAGTTGCAATCAACAGCATATCCCCAACACATCGTTTATTACTGCGGCTGACATATCGCCCTGCTAATGTGTTCTCCCACTAATGTTCTGCTTGTTCAGGATGGAAGTGTTGGAAGCTGTGGATCAGGAGCAGCCCTAGGTGGACAAGGCAGCAGCTGGCCAGCCACCAACAATTGCCAACAACAACTGTTCTCTGTGACTTTGCATAGGGTAGGTGCTTGCTTTGTTGCAGGGGCTATATGTTGCTTTTGGAGCTACTACCGGCCATTGGTGCTGGCTATTGGTGGTATTAGCAGTAGTGGTAGTTGTTGATTGGGGTAGCCAGCCAAAGGCATTAGGCATCCATTTTTTGATGCTGCTACTGCCGAAAGATCTTCAGCTCAATCTTTCTGGTGGCTGTTTTATTGGGATCGCGATTAACTGAACATTTCGTTATTGATTTTTTTTGGATTTGGATGTGCTGGTTATTAACTATAAAAGTTCTGGAATTTTAGTTTTTTTTTAATCTGGTGTGTGTTTTTTGATGGAATAAATTTTGTGATGGATCTATTTTTTGAATGTCTTAGGCGTTTGATTTCTTATAGGGTCGCCAAATTTGCCAGAGAACTGTGGATCGGGGGATTTCCTAGAAATAGTATACATGAATTTAAAATTCACAACATCCAATTTATTGATTAATAAGTTACTGCTGACATTTTGACGTAAATTAGACCTAAAATTTTGAATTAAAGTACACTTGGCCAAAAAAGTAGTCGTTTTGTTCGTCAAAAATGCCATTTTATCTAGCGCTTGTTCCATTTTTAAGCATTTTTTTTTTGGCTACAAACTTCAAAAATAAAAAAGATTTGGGGTCATAAAACAGGACAAATTTTTTGAAACGTACATTTACCTATCCTGCCTAAAATGTCGTTGTGACCTAAAATTGGGAAGTGGCCGATTTGCATTCTAGACATTGGCATTTGACTAACTTATTTGAAATTTGAATTTGACAAAACCCGGGCTGCCATCTCAAAATTTAAAAATGGACATTTGATCAAAAAGGAATTTGAAGGAAAAATTGCAATTTATCTAGTGTTCATTGCCATTTTGAAGCGAAACAAAAAGATTTGATTGAAACTTTAAAAAATAAAAAAATATTTGGGGTCCCAAAAAGGACAAATCTTTTAAAAAGGACATGTGGCAGCTCTGGATAAGACCCATTTGAAAATTTCCTTGTGAGAAAAAAAATTGTAAATAGCACTGCTCTTGTTTGCGCGATTTTTCTTTTCCGGAGAAATAGGCACGGGAACTCCCCGGAAATTCTCCGTTTGACAACGCTAGGAACTATGGTATTGATTATCGACTAAACGTTATCCCTATTTGGACCTAGAACACTTCAATCAACGTTGTCCTTTTTGTTTGAATAAAAAAAAATATTTTTGTGCAGTTTCTTTCGTAAACCACCTGTTTTAAGCAAAAAAAAAGAGGGCATGCAAACTGCCTTATTACTCTAATTTCTAGCAAAAGCTATTTTTTATTACTGTTGTTACTTTTAGGCCCATCCAAACGGCTTTGGCATTGCAATCTCGGGTGGTTGCGACAATCCCCACTTTGTTTCTGGAGACCCGTCCATTGTAGTGAGTGACGTTATTGCTTCTGGTCCGGCCTTTGGACTGGTTCAGTAAGTTAATTATTCGCCTTTCAAATCCAAACATTATAAACTAGTAAAACCATTTGTAGAATCAACGACCGAATAGTGTCAGCAAACGGACTGTGTCTAGAGAATGCCGAATACGCCATGGCTGTAGCTGTCATGAAGGACGCCGAACAGCTCAATATGGTTGGTGCTTCAGTTTCCAAACCAAGCCAGCAGAATTTCAGCCTGATTTTTTTTGTAGATTGTGAAACGGCGGGTGCCAGTCCCATTTGTAGAATTCGAGCAGAGGACTTTAAAGTTTACCCTGTCCAAATCGAGGAAAAAGACGGTTAGTTGATTTTTGATATCTAAGCATTTGTGTGCTCAACAAAAATATGAAAAGTGGACAAGGTGAAGCCAAGAAAACGCAATAAACAGCTTTGTAAAATATTCACTCCGAGCTGATGTACAGACCCTCCAAGTCGGGAGGGGCTCATGTTAGAATCTGGACTTATATAATAGAAAATACGGTAGCTTAACTATTACCAGCTTCAGCTTCTCTTCCACTGTACTACCAAGGGAAGAAAGCAAGACTCTAATTTTTCATTATCTGCTCAAGCTACCTGTATGCGCTGAATGTTATTGCCTCCAGGATCATGAGATGCACTTAAACAGAACAGATTTTAACTCAAAAAATTTATTTCGGATAACAACAGAAAGCAAAGTATAACATCCTTTTTCACCGGACTTAGGCCTCGTTGTCACTGTCTTCCTCGTCCTCCTGATTGATCTGGAAGTAGCGCAGTTCATAGGTGTCCTTAGCAGTTGCCACAACTCGGATCCAATCGCGAAGTTCGCTGCGCTTCAGATACTTCTTCGTCAGATACTAGAAATTATTAATCGAATGTAAAAAAAGCCAACTTAAATGAAGGCGCTCACCTTAAGATAGCGCTTAGAGAAAGCATTATCAGAAGTGACACTTATCATAGTCTTTGCAGCTTCCACTTGCACTCCATTGGCTGCTAGCTGCTTCGTCTTACCACCCACTTTGATTTTGTCATGGAGAAATGTTTCCTAAAATGGGAAAGTTAGGAAAAACACTTAAAAAAGTGCCAGCCAAAGGAGGCTGACCCACGCAAATGAAAGGTCTTGCCCGGAAATTCAATTTTTTCCTGATCATCGAACTACTGTACGGATTTTTTAACTTGGCTATTAACAAAACCATAGCTAAAATTAAATTCCAGGTCTTGTTTAATTAGAAAACAAGTTGAAAAATCCGTACAGATGTTCAATGATTAGGAAAAGTTTTTGAATTTCCGGGCACCACCTCTTATTAGCGTGGGCATGCCCCTTTAATTATATGGCCACTGTTGAAATTGTAATCAGGAATAGGTATTTCAAGCATGGCTCTGGAGAACTTTACTTTAGGCAAATTCTACACAACTCCAGCACAAGACACACAAAAAGTATTTTTGAGGTGAGGCAAGGTTAACATCGCTCATGATTGAAACAAAAACATACAAAGTCACTAATCTTCAAGATACCATCCTCCACTGGGTTCTTGCACTCGATGTGGAACTGCAGCACTTGCTTCTTCTTCTTTTTGCCGGCGGCACCAGTAGTTGTCTTCTTGATGATTTGCTTCGTAGCAGTTCTCAGCTTCGGCTTCACCTTGTTGGCAGTAGACTTCACGACGGCTGGCTTGGCGGCAACAGGCTTTGCTTCAGCAGGCTTCACTCCGGCAGGTTTCGGAGCAGCTGGCTTGGCTTCAGCAGCCTGAGCAACAGACTTGGCAGCGGGCTTGGCGGTCTTCTTTGCGGCAGATTTATCGTCAACAGGCTGCGCACCAGCAGCTTTAGGCTCAGCAGGTTTGGCAACGGCAGCAGCAGGCTTAACAGCACCCTTCCCAGATGACTTGGCTTTTGGAACAACCATATTCGCTCTAAAAATACTCTATAAAAACACATTCGAACACAAATACATTGGAATTAAAGGGGTATGCGCGCACGTTTTACTACCCACCGCAAAAAAAGAGGGGCGGAATAGTAAAACTGTTGAAGTTTTGCACGATATATGGTACACACCGTATTTCCTCCACTTAGGCGGCCCCCTCGACTTTGAGGACCTACATCTCAGCCCAGAATAAATATTTTGATTATATCTGATTATATCTGTTCTCGGGATCATTAACAGAAATTAACCGAGAAAATAAAAATTAAAGTCCGACTACTGACTTCCGACTACGACATACCATTGTGGCCGAGCTCTGACAAATAAAAAGAAAGAGACAATTTAAACAAACGATAAGTTCGCATGGCGGGCATTCAAATTTATTTTTATTTAAAGGGGTCTAAATACGGATCGTTTAGGGTTGGGTGATGGAATATTCCCGGTTTATTCCTGGTCCGAATCTTAGATTCGGACCGAAAAATCGGTCAGAATCTTTTTGGTGTGTTTTTAGCGATTTTGATCGATTTTTTCATAATTAAAAAAATAAATTTGGTTATTGGGAGATAAAAGATTCGGACCGAATCGGACCGTAAAAAAGATTAAGACCAGGAATATTCCCGAGCCGGTACCATAAGATGAGGGTAAGGGTAACCTTTAACCCTTACCAATTACCCGGGTAACCTCACCACTTACCCGTACCATAAGAGTTACCCGCAGGTAACGGGTAAGGTTACCGGGTAAACTTACCCGGGTAACTGGTAACTTTTTACCCGTACCATAAGATCGGGGTAACGGGTAACCTTACCAGTTACCCAGGTAAAATGACGACCCTCAGCTTTTGAGGGTAACTTTTTTTACCCGATTCTTTTACGCAAAAATTATATGTTGGAAATGTGTTACTAAGGCATTTCTATTACGTTGAACACGATTCTGACGTTATTTTTTCTTATTAGATACACGTTTTTCGCATATTTTGTGGTTGCATATTTTTTGCATAATTCATTATTTCACGCTTCAATCTGGCTCACAGGTCACTTTACGCCTCCACCTGATCCACATGTGAATTCACGTGGTCCTGACCATTGATGGGCACCTGAAATTCACGTCTGAATATATATGCGTGTGAATTCATGTGCCAATTCTGGTCTGAACTTGGGTTCAGGCGTGAATTAAGATGTGAATTCACATGGTATTATTCACATCCAAATATTTTGCGTGTAAATTCTCGTGCTAATTCTAGTCTGAACTTGGGTTGAAAATTGAATGAATGAAAAATTTATCTGAAATAGAAAAACTTTTATCAAATAAAACAGTTATAATAATATTGAAGTGACTTTTGTTGCCAAGTAAAAAAAGTTGTTCACACGCTGCTATTCATTTTTTGCGCATAAAATGATTTTCAAATACAGTGGTGGCAGTTTAAAACATTAGCTTGATTTTTAAAACTTGCACGTACCATAAGAATCGGGGTAACTGGTAAGGTTACCAGTTACCTGGGTAAAACAGCGAGTAACGGGTAACTTTCTTATGGTACGGTTTTACCCGTTACCGGGTAAGGTTACTCGAGTAACCTTACCCTCATCTTATGGTACTGGCCCCGAAAAAGATTCGGATCGTCTTATTCCAACCCTAGCATCGTTCAAGTCGATGATTCAAATCCTATTGGATGCACACCTTATTTTTTTACCCAGTTTTTATATTTTATTTACAAGTTTGGCATCAAAATGATCCTCAGGCTCTTATCAACTCAACAATGTAATCAGCTCACAGTTTCTTTGTTAATGAAACTGAGTTACAGGCCAATACCAAGCTGAAACCGCTGTTTAAATTTTTCGATTACCGTATTTCCTCAAATACAGGACCTGGGTTATATATTTTTAAACCTCCTTGCAGGGTGGTATTTTATTAGAGGGGGTCTTGTATATTCCCCCGTATAGCGCTGAAGCTGCTACAAAAAATTAATGAGAAGCTTTTTATAGGTGGACGTAAAAATTAGAACGGTTTGCAGACCGCCGCCAAAAGACGCCTTTTGGTTTTGAAAAATTTGGTCATTTTTCATGATCCTTATTATGCCCCTAACAAAATTTCCGAAAAAATTTAATAGGCCATATCCACTTGGTTCCTATTCGGGGAATGTTCCATTCACTAATTTTATACCCACTAAATTTTGAAAATTTTTAGATTTTGGTATCATTCTGGGTGTAAGTACTACATCAAGGAGATCACCAACCCCAGATTAGCAGAGAAGGAGCCTGGATTGAAAGAGGGCGACACAGTGCTCCGTGTCAATGGCCAAACCTTGGAAGGAGTTACTCTCGAAGAGGCTGCCCGTTTGTTGCATCGCTCCAGGGAGAAGTTGTCGTTGGTGGTTCAAAGGGATGTAAGAAGGGGCTCTGCTGGATCTAGTGGCCTAGTCAAACCACGGTAGGTTTCTAGATTGATGTTATCCTGAAATAGAATTTATCTAAAATAACCATTTGCAGGTGTACGAACGTTTGGAAGTGTATCAGCAACACCTAGACACAGCCCTACCCCTGTCCACTATACCCACTCCGCCAGCAATTCCACAGGCACCGCCAATGCCTCCTCCCTGCACCAAACTGAGTCTGCTGGAATACCTCCTGCCTCATCTTCCCTTCAGCATAATTCACGGAAGTTTTCTGCTGACTACTCTCCTGGTCCTAAAAGGTTGGTAAAACTATATGCATATTCTAAAAATCACAAAAAACAACCCCCCCCCCCCCACCACCATTGTGGAATAGGGCCGCGGTGTTTTTTACAATTTTGGAGTGCCAATTGTACTACTTTTTGTGGTCCTTCAGAGCTGGGGATAGAAAATTTGCCGCTATTCCATTGTACCCCCCCCCCCAAAACCAACTTTTTTATATGCACTCAAAAACCATTTTTATGTAATAATTTCGCCATAAAAGGACCAGAAAAGCCATTTAAATAGGGTTCAAGGCTGTATTGGGAGGGGAAGGGACAAAACAGGGGCCACTAATTGATAAGGGTTTAAGGCACCCTAGAATAGCTTTGGGGGGGGGGGGGGGTACAATGAATAGTACCGAAAATTTGGAGGGAAAAAATAAAAAGAGGAAAAATCAAAAAAATTTCATCAAAATTCTGCAAGTCACAGTCAGTATTTTTTTTTGCAAAAATGGATACTTTCATATGGACGTATTTTTTTTGTTGTTGAAAAAAACCGATATCCGTACTGTGTCGCCGGGAAATCGTGTCTAGAACTCAAGGAACCTGTAAAAACACGCCATCGCGCCACTAATACTTTGACTGCAATGAATGAAAACCGCAAAATTTTAGATTTTCCGATCCAATGGGCTCCTCCAACTACCAGGCCCAGATAGCCAACCATAATAACAGTCCCCAGCCTTTCCCTCAATCCAATTTCTACAACTCCAACAATGGTGGCAACAGCTACCTCAGGCAAGGCCAGTCCCCTCAGATGTACAACCAGCAGCAGCAGCAAGGGTTCAACTCCAATAACTACCCTGCCCAGACCCACACCCCCTCCTCATCCATCATCAGTGCATCTTCAGCCACCAATTCTCCGCGCAATTTCGCGGCCTCTACTGGCTCCAACAGCACGGCCATGGCCAATTACGCCTACTACAACCAGCAATTACCTCAACACCCCCAACAATTACAGCAACAAAGAGATATTCGGCAGGTGGGCTTCAAAAAAGGAGCTGGTGGACTGGGTATCAGGGTGATAGGTGGAAACCAGGTTGGAATTTTTGTGTCAGCCGTCCAGGAAGATTCTCCAGCAGCACAGAATGGCATCAAGTGAGCATTTTTTTAGCAAAGTGTGGATGGTGCACAGGCGTTTCACTATTTTTGACATTTAACGCAGCTCGCTACAAAAAATTAAGATTTTTCATTTCCAATATTTTTTAAAATTTGGCCCTGTTCCCCCCTGTAGTTTTGTAACATCAGCTTCGTGCCCATGTAAATTTTTTTTTGTTTGTTTTGACATAAAAACACACAAAAACTGTAAAAATAAATATGGTGAGAAAAGCAGGGCTCCTAAAGCTGCAAGGTTTTTCGAATCACTGAGGAAATTTTCGTAACTGCAAAAATTTGCGGTCACGATAATCGATTTCGCACCCCAGCAAAATCGATTATTATAAAAAACTAAAAATTGTGAAAAAATATTTTACAGTTGAGACCAAGCTGATTTCACAAAAATACATTTTGTAGCAAGACGCCTTAGATGCAGTGTTGTAAATTTTAGAATTTCGGCACCGGCACCAGCTCACGGCACCGACTCCAAAAATTTCAAAAACCGCACCGATTTAAAGGGGCATAAACTGATTGGGTTTGCGAAAAGGCTGAAATATGCCACGAAAAAGATTATTTCTGCCACGAAAAACGACATACCACGAAAAAGCGGAAATCTGCCACGAAAAAGCTGAATGTACCACGAAAAAGCTGAATTGTGCCACGAAAAAAAGTTATGCCTTTTTCTGTCCAAGACCAACCAAATTTTGCAATATTTTGCAAAAATTCAAATTTTTTAATCATGAAATAACTTGGACCCCTCAAAATCCCACCCGAGTGGCCAGAAGCCCTGAAAGTTGGTTTTTTGGGGTTTACTAAAGGGGGAGTGAACTTTTTGCGTAAATTCGATTGAGCGGATCAGAATCCCGGTCCGATCGGCTGAATCACTCACAACTCCACCCTGAACCACTCAAAACCACCATAAACCTGGAATTCTGAGTGATTCAGCCGATCGGACCGGGATTCTGATCCGCTCAATCGAATTTTCGCAAAAAGTTTACTCCCCCTTTAATAAACCCCGAAAAACCAACTTTCAGGGCTTCTGGCCATTCCGGGGTGGGATTCTGAGGGGTCCAAGTTATTTCATGATTAAAAAATTTGAATTCTTGCAAAATATTGCAAATTTGGTTGGTCTTGGACAGAAAAAGGCATAACTTTTTTTTCGTGGCACAATTCAGCTTTTTCGTGGTACATTTCCGCTTTTTCGTGGTATGTCGTTTTTCGTGGCGGAAATAATCTTTTCGTGGCATATTTCAGCCTTTTCGCAAACCAAATCAGTATGAGCCTTTAAAGGGGCATACTAGCGCGTTAGACGGTCAATTTCTAATTTGCAAAAGGCGGGGGACAGGTATATTCAAACGAGAATTTTTTAGATACAAATTTTTTATTTTATACAAAAAGACATACACCGTGTTGGAATCGAACTCGCCACATTCGGACTACATCAGCACATTGCCACTGAGCTACCCATGTTATTAGACTGACACTGTCCTTTTTATAACTTATTACTCTTTGCAGAAAAACAAATTTGCATTTAAAAATAATTCTCGTTTGAATATGGCTGGTCCCCGCCTTTTGTAAATTTGAAATTGACCGTGTAACGCGCTGGTATGCCCCTTTAATTCTCATTTTATTAGAATTCCGGCACCGTCACCGATTTACGGCACAGACTTTGAAAAATCCGGCACCAGCTCATGGCACCGACCCTGAATATTTCAGCTCACGGTGCAGTACCGTGAGCTGCCGATGCCGCACTAGTGCCACTTACAAGACTGGTTACATGCAGTTTTGTCCGTTTAGCTCGCGCAAACCAAACGCAAGACCTAAAATCGCATGTCCTAGCGAGCCATATGGGTTCGAGCCATATGGCTCGACTTTATTTATATATGCGAGCCAATTGGCTCGCGTACTTATCTTTAAGCGAGCCGAACGCGAGCCAAAACAATACGAGCCATTTGTATCGCGAACCATTTGGCTCGCAAACAAATGGTTCGGCTCGCGCTTTTATGTGAGTTTTGAACGTCAATTTATTGATAAAGACAAGGAAAAGGACAAATAAAGTATTACTAGCCTAATGTTTGCAAAAAAATTAGTCAAAAATTGAAAAAATGAAAAAATAAACAAAATTTTGCTTTTTTCAACTAACACTATTTTCCGCGAGCCGAACCATACGCTTATTATAGATGCGAGCCAAATGGCTCGCGAGCTAAGGAGCTCTTGTCACTTTGTTCTTTAACTTGGCGAGCCATACGGCTCGCCAAGTTAGCTATTTAGCGAGCGAGCAGCTCGCGTGCTTAAAGGGGCGCGAGCCAAATGCACAACACTGGTTACATGTAAAAAAGGGTGAACCTCAAATTTTGTCTCCCCCTGTTGATTTTTTTTTTCAAAATAAAAAAATTTATATGACTTTCGCTATATTGCAGAGTGGGTGACCGCCTCCACGCAGTCAACAACCAGAACATCAATGGAGCTACCCGAGAACAAGCCGTAGACTACCTACTAGCATTGGGCGATGAAGTGAATTTGCGAGTGGAGTCAAGCCACAACCAAGACGAGTTCTCCCACATCAATGGTGGTCAGTTAGGCGACAGCTTTTACATCAGGTAGATTATTTAAAAAAATATCTCAATCTGTAAATTTGAGGCGCAATCAACTCGCCAACAAAAAATCGCCAAGCAAAGACTCGCTAACGTCAGAACTCGCCAACGCGAAAACTCGCCAATGTAAAAGACTCGCCAACGGCGAATCCAGCCAATGAAAAATTCGATTTAACAATTTCTGTGGCGGTCCCGAGGGGGGCAGTTAAAAGACCATCGCCGTTGATGACAATGGCAATTTCGAGTTTTTGAATTGGCGGGGGTCAGCTTCTTTATTTTGAAATACATTTCGAATTAATTTTTGTTTGCGATTAAAATTTGTTCAAAATGAAGAACCATCCACTAGTCGAGCCCAACGTTACTTGACAATGCCATATCGGACGAGTTAGCCGACTTTCATTGAGCTATAAGCTATTATAGCTAGCCGTTCATTCGCCTCACCTAGTAAATGAAATTTAAATTTTAGATGCAAATAAACAATGCAAATAAAACACGAAAATATTCTCCGCATTTCCGGCTGTCCCCCGCCAATTCAAAAACTCGAATTGCCATTGTCATCAACGGAGATGCTCCTTTAAATCGAATTTTTCGTTGGCGAGTATTTTGAGCCTTGAGTATTTTGAGCGCAATTTGAGACTTTTTTCTGAATGGTCAAAACAGCGATAAATAAAATTCTAAAACTTCAGGACCCACTTCCCTACAGTAACGAAGTAACAATAAGCAGGAGCTCAACTTCCAGTCCGGTGATATATTCATGTTACAGACACCTTGTTGGGAGGTTAGTTTGTTTGGACTGGCTTCATCCTCTAGATGTGAATTGGATTTCAGGTAAAGCAGGTTACTGGCAAGTCACCAAGGTCTATTCTGTCAATGAGTCTGATTCAAAGGGAAGTCATGCTGGAGATATGGCTAATGGCGGCATCATCCCCAACAGCAAAACGTGGGTGCTTACCAGTGTTTTCAAAACTCATCCTCAACTTTTTTTAACATCGCATGTAAATGTCATTTTTCATTTCTTTTTGAAAATCTGTATGATACGTTTTGTTCAGCATTAAAAGTTGAGGATAGGGGTTAGAGAAAAAATTCAGCCCCGTTTTCCGCCAGAAAAATCGATAAAAAACTGCCTGAAGGTAAAAATTCCCATTTCTAAACTCAACTGGTTGAGTTCAGCAAATTTTCAACTTCAGGCAGTTTTTTATCGATTTTTTGGCGGAAAACAGGCTGAATTTTTTCTCTAAGCCCTATCCTATAAAAATGACATTTACATGCGATGTTAAAAAAGTTGAGGCTAAAAGTTGAGGATGAGTTTTGAAAACACTGGTGCTTACTACCTTAACCGTGCTATAGTTACAGCCAACGGCATGCACAATAGTTCGTTTCCGCCTAGGGTCCGACCCCTTTTGACCGAATTTTTGATTATTTATGATAGGTATCTTCGACAAGTATAGTGACTTGACTCTGGTCCCGAAAATTGTAAGGATTCCAATTTTGCGATTTTTTTTTTAGTCTTAAAATATGTCATTTGAAACATGAAGCCTCTATAAATGACACGCTTTTTGAAAATAGGCTGCTGTTAAATATAGGTTTTGGGGTTCAAATGTCAAATTGAGTTTCTTAAACCAATTGAAAATCAGAATTTTCGGAATAGAATGGAAAACGGAACTGGCTAAAGTCCGCAAATTTTCAGGTGAAAAAAAGTGTCAGACCCTAGGTGGGAACGAACTTGAGTGTGTACCGTTTTATATATGAGTTTACCTATTTTTATTATTTTCAGAGCAAGTTTAGCTAAACAAGCCAGAATGGACTCATCCACCCTGGGCAGATCCATATTCCGCAAAAGACTGCAGTCCCGAAGAACCAAGTCGATGACAACCACAGTGGCGGAGGATGAGTTTCTGAGTGGAATAGCTGCTGGAGGGGAAATCCTCCATTCACAGACATCCCTCTACCTGCTTATGAGAGGGTGGCACTCAAAAAACCTGCTTTTCACAGGTAGACTACTTTGTGGTGGTTGTTAGAGCCATAATAGAAATTTGTCGTGTCTTTTTTTGCCTTAGTCCCCCTGTTGATTTTTTTGAATTTTTAAAATTTGAGTTTGAAATAATCAGCAAGAGGGACCCAGACCAGTGTGCACAGATAGAAAATCGCAAAATCAGGATTTGTGTTTCAAAAAGCAGGTATTAGACCAAAAAATCAGGAACTCTCTTTATAAATCAGGACATTTGTGCACGCTGGTGGATGGACTACACAAATTCCTGATTTTCAACGATCAATATTCAGGAAATTCCTGAACTATGAGTACATATGTGCACCCTAACCCAGCCTAAAAAATTCAATATTTTAGATAATTTTTGACTAGATCACAATTTACTTATTTGCAGACCAGTGGTGATTTATGGACCCCTGGCAGATGTTGCCAGACAACTCCTGCTCTCCAACTTTGGGCAGCGCTTTGGAGCAGCTATAGTGGACAACTACATGTTGCAGACAACAACCAACAGCAACCAGGGGACAGACCATCCGTATGAGCAGCATAGACACAGTGATGGCCAGCCAAAGACACTGTGTTTTGAGCATTAGTCCAGGGTCGGTGGAACGCCTCCAGCTGGCTCAATATGCTCCTATAGGTAGACAACATAAAAATGGAGTCTAATAAATCATAATAAATAATTGTGTTCATTTCAGTGGTGCTAATAGATGTAGACTCCAGAAATAGGATTAGAGATCTGAGGTCCAAGTCTGGGGCAACCACTTTGTCTGCTAAGAAGTTGATGGAACAGGGCGTCCAAAATCAAAAAACACCATGCCCATCTACTCACAGGTAAGTAGCCTTTGGAGTGGAAACCCACAATTTTGAAAAATGCAGAAAGTGACTTGAACATATTTTGTTATTGAAAAAAGACAGCGGATTTTCGACAAAATTTAGGGCAGCGAGCGATTGCGCAATTTCGAATTGCGCAAATGCAAATTGCGCAAATCAGTTCAACGGATGGCTTGAGTATAGACTAGGGTGGCCTCCCACCGCTTTTTGGGTGCGAGGGGGGGGGGGGGAGAATTAGACTAAAAAAATTTGCGGGGGGGGGAGGAAGCTGTGAGCGGGGGGCAGTGGCGGGGGTGCCTGATTAATTTACAAGCCTCGGGACTGAAAATTTTTGAAACAGGAGTCTAGCATGAATCTGAAGGCTTTTGAAACACTTCTGAAGTCAAAGCTACGATACTGCCACTCCTCTGGTTCGATAAATCTTGACCCTTCTCGGCTGCCGTTCTGAAAATGACCTCATCCGAGAGTTTTTCTCTCGACTGGGATTTTTCTAGTATAGACCCCCCCCCCCACGGGGAAAGATCAGATCGAGGAGATAACATCATATTCGTGTTTCTCGACCCCGCTTTCATGAGAAAGCCGGCTGCTTTTGATTCTCAGAAAAAAATTTTTTCGAGCCACAGGGGGTATCATGGTTTTTAGTCAAAATTTGGAAAATTTAAATTGGCGCCTTTTGAATTTTAAAGGATTAAGGCTGTATAGGGAGGGAAGGAATAAAAGGGGGCCACTAATCATACAGGGCCTACTAACAAAGAAATGTTGAACATAGTTTTGAATACTGGGCCTACCGCATAAATAAACTCTGGTATGCATCCCTTGCGCCCCAAAGAGGGCGCAGTTTTATGTCGCAGTTTTATGTTTTTGCGCATTTTTATGTCGCTATAGCCCCTGATTATTAGGCTAGAGCCAGGATGTGCACGGGCCGTTTTATGGGCTTTTTCTCTCGATTTTTTTGTCCAACTTTTTTATTTCGACAATAAGCAAGTTATATGTCATTTGAATGCTAACATCCGGGCTTTCTTTCTGCCTGCTTCGGGCCGCGGATTTGTAACTTTTGTAATGACGGGCCGCCACGAGCGCGAAAAGACTAGAAATCACGATTTCGGTCTTTTTTTCGCGCCCGTGGCGGCCCGTCATTACAAAAAGTAATAAATCCGCTGCCCGAAGCAGGCAGAAAGAAAACCCCGATGTTAGCATTCAAATGACATATAACTTGCTTATTGTCGAATAAAAAAAGTTGGACAAAAAATCGAGAGAAAAAGCCATAAAACGCCCGTGCACATTCCTGTAGAGCACTGAAACATTACCAAGAAAAATAATCAAAAGTTAAATATATACCAAAAGAAGACTTTAATTTTCAACTTATTTATCGCATTTTCAGCCACCCTAGACGCTTCCAAAGAAGACGGCTGGTTTGAAGCATTGCGCCATTTGATATTCCACCTACAAGAGAGGCGAGTCTGGATGCCAGAATTTCAGCCTAGTCAGCCATTGACGATCTGCTGCTGTTCCCTATGCAAAACTGTAATTTGGCTGAGACTCCTGATGATAACAAAGGGGTTGGTTGGATAGCAGTAATCCAAACATACTATTCCAATTTTTTTGTAGGACTATGGTATCTATGACGCGACTGGAGCAAATAGTGTCCAGGCAACACCAACCCACAAGTCTGTTTTTTACAGTCAAAACTCGATAAACGGACACCCCTTCAAGTTCGTTCCCCAGCTGGGTCCGACACTTTTTACACTTAACTTTAAAAACTTTTTCCATTCTGAGCACGGCGATAATTCCGCGGGAGAAAATTCGGAACTCCTACACAAAGTGCGCCCCAAAAATCTGCCTTGGTCCCCCTGTTGTTTTGAAGGTAACATGTTCAAGGTGATCATTTAACCCTAATCACCATGATCACAACATTATATTATAACTCTAAAGGACGAGGGACAAGGCATTTTTCAAGAAAAAAGAACAGGGGGACCAAGGCAGATTTTGGGGCGCACTTTGTGTAGGAGTTCCGAAAATTCCGCGACGGATGATTCCGCGACAGATAATTCCGCAACGGGTAAATTTAAATTTTGAACGACCTAGTTAAAAAAACCTTATTCTGACAGCGAATTCGTGTTCAGCATGGTCCATTGCATACCCATGTACTTTAAAACTCTAAAACTCGTACTCAAATTTGGAATACCGATTTTTTTTCAAATGTATTTTTGTCTCGAGAGAAGTCTGAAATTGGACAGAAAGTTAAAATTTCAAGATGGTAAATCTGTAATTGACCATGCTGAAAACGAATCCGGTGTCTGAATCAGTTTTTTTAACACGGACGTCAAAAATTGAAATTTCACTGAATTATCCGTCGCGGAATAACCCTTCGCGGAATTATCTCCCGCGGAATTCTCGCCGTGCCCAATTCTGTTTTGGTAGCTGGGTCCTAAATATCGTAAGGATCCCAATTTATATCGGTCATTTTCCGAAAATCTTGCATTTTTGCCATTAAATCCGGGTCTCAATAATGGACACTTTTTTGAAACTATGTCAGAGATCCGCGCATCCTGCAAGATTTTAGAAAAACAACCGATAAAATTGAAATCTTTGCAATATTTGGACCAGACTATCAAAACAAAATTGTCAAAAGATTTTTAAAATTAAGTTAAAAAAGTCCAGCAGGGGAACCAACTTGAGTGGTGTTCATTTATGGATGTTTGACCGTACAGCTACAAATCTCGTCGATTTTTTTTTCAATTTAATCAATTACAGGCAAAACACAACTGTAGACCCCGCTGCAGTGCCTGCCCTCAACATTGGAGGTGGAGTTTACGCTGGCCCTAACTCTGGTCCCAACGCTTCCGGCAGTTCCATAGGTGGAGTGAGTGGTGGAGAGTGGCCAGCAATGGCAGTGGCTCCAATTCACCCTTCTTTGCCGCATTTGCCAGGAGTTCTCCTTACAGTCATTCTTACCGCAATGTTTATGGCACCACTCCCACAACAAATCCAGGAAATTATGCCGGTATGTTTGGACTATAATGATGGGGCATGCCCGTCGCTAATAGGAATACAGTCAATCTTCTCTATAAGCTGCCCCTCGGGACATATCCAGCTGTAGCTTATAAAGAGGTGTAGCTTATAGAGAAATTTGACTGTATTTGTATATCTGAAAAGGCGGGTACCAGGAAAATTCAATCGAGAATAAAATTGACGCAATTTCGTTAAGGTATGGCTATTTTCCACCAGTAAATGATACGAACGAAAATTTCACGGTGTTTATTCAATTCTAAATTTTTTTAGTCGACAAAAAATTCAACACAGCTTAGCCCCGATAAACGGTATTCCAGGCCGCTTTTCTGAGGTCCGTGGAAAAAGTTCAGCCATTTAGTAAAGTTGAGAAAAAGCACACTTCGAGTAGGAGTCGAACCGACGACAATTCTCATGGTACCCCGTCGTCTGCCATTGAGCCATGGAGGCTATTGTTCAGAAAAGTAATTTTCTTAGAATCCCAAGTGACCCCCCTTCAAAGAGTATGAGTTCTCTAAGCGTAGACCCTAAAGGCGAGGTCTCTAACCAAATTTCGGTTATAGAAAATTATACTCTTTGAAGGAGGGGGCGGGTGCACTTGGAGTGCTGTCGTAATTTTTTTATCTTTTTCTGGATAGTAGCTAAAAATCATTTACCTGGTATCTAATTTTAAAAATATTCTAATTGGCGGTGAGCACATTTTTTAATCAAAAAATAATTTTAAATTCAGAAAAAACTATGTAACCAACCAAGCCCCACCTACAAATACCCGAGTGCCTGGCCATCCCTCGGATTCCTCGGTAACAGGCTATTATGATGTGAAGCAGATCCTGGCAGAGCATTATCCAGAGACAGCAGCCAACTCTCTCCTTCCCGTCTTAGTGCCACCTCCTCACCCTATGCTCAACAGCAGCAACAGTCATCTAGTCCTAGACCACCTCCATTTGGAGGAGGCAGCAATAGGTTCAGTGCAGATTATGCCTTGGAGCAGAACATGCATGTCTCTAGATCTCCTAACAAACACCATCTCAAATGGGGTTAGTACATTTTGTGAATCTGAGGCTGAATTACCTATACCCACTACTGAATTAACCTTGACCCCACCAGAAAATCAGCTTGAGCGAGCAAGGCAAAAAAAAATTGTCATTTAAATTTTTTCATTTTAAAATCTCAAAAAAGGTCTCGAAAACAAAATATTTGCATTTTTTTGATTATTTTTATGCAAAAATAATTATTGGTAATAAAAATGGAAATTTTTGCCTTGGTCCCCCAAGCTGATTCGATGTGGGAGTCGAGGTTAATTGAGTGGTAAGGGTAAGCTAAAGTGCTCCAAAAGTAACTCAAAAAATTTAAAATTCATACTTACCTATGGAAAATTATGGCGTAATCGTTTTGCCACTGAAACTTTTACCGAGATCTTTTTGCCAATGAGATTAATTCGCCGATGGCACCTTTTCACAAATACCCCCAGGTAGCTTCTTTTCTCAAGTATTTTGTTTATTATTTATTTATTCTCCAGTAGTGCGGACTTTTTTTGGGGCAGATGGGCTTGGGATAGATATTTTTTTATGGGGCAAATATTTCTTTTTTAGGACAAATTTACCCTTTTCTAAAAAACTTTTCTGGAAAAAATTTGTCCAAAAAAAATAAATTTCCCGATAAAAAGTATATCTGCCCAAGAAAAATATATCTGCCCCAAGCGCATCTGCCCTCAAAAAGAAGTATATATGCATCTAAAAAAAATTATATTTACCCCAAAAAATTTATTTGCCCCAGAAAAAAGTAAATTTGCTCGAAAAAGGATTGGCCCAAGAAAAGTAAATTTGCCCCAACAAAGTATATTTGCCCCAGAAAGAAGGATCACCCAAACTTATGTTATAACTTAAAAATTTTTTATAGCTCAATACTATGGTTTTCAGAGTGAAGGACCCAAAAGGCATGACCTATGATGCCCCTATATAGATGGTCAGTTTGTGTTCTGCCTATGAACTGAATTATTTTGTTATTGCTTAGATGTACAGCAACGTCACACCAATGACGACTTTGCCAACAATAATAACAAGGATTCATTGGTGCCAGTGCTACAGTTAACTACAGTCTTTCGCCTGGCAAGTCTCTGACCAATCCAGGCTCCATCTCTCCTGCCATGCGCCAGTCCACCTCTTCCATCAATCCTGCTGCTGCGGATCCATAGGTAGGCTAGTTTTTCATGCGAAAAAATAAAAGCAAAATTTGTGCTGAAAACATTTTAAAATGCCGGAATGAAGTCAATTGCAGTAAATCCACTATTTCAGTGATTGAACATGTGCATGGGGTGATTGACTGGAAAGTGGTCGGCTCAAATGTCCAGAGTCTGGTGTGGAACTCATAGGTAAGTCAACAAGAAGTTGTTTCTACAGTTGTTTTCCGTCCATACAGTTAATTCTGTACAAGATCTCACTCCTCAAGTATGATTCCTAACTTTTTAGAACCCTTTCAAACAAGGCTGGAGCTTTTTTCATTTGTTTTCTGCTTTTGGTTTCACCAGGTCTGTACTTTCTCTAAATATTTGCATTTGGGAAGCATCGAGGGACCCAAATATTTTTTATTCTTGAAATTTTATGGTCAAAAAATTTTTTTTTC
>SADC01000136.1:0-214813 GCA_004194705.1 Ditylenchus dipsaci | reverse complement strand
TGGCTTCGACTTCTTTGCGCCTTCTTTGTAGCAGCGAATTGCAGTAGGCGACCGGCACCCGTTTCCATTCAGATCCTCTTCTTGCTTGTTAAAGTATTCCCAACTCCACGATATTTTTCTGCCAGAAGACATCGAAAATCTGTAAGTAAGGCATAAAGCCTAAACACGAACAAAACAACAAACAGAAAGTTGATAAAAAAGCAAACATTGTAACTTGCAAAAAATTTTGAATTTTCCCGATTTTTCGGGAATTTTCCGCTTCAAACTTCCCGGAAATTTCCCGGAATTTTTCCGGGAATTTCCGTCCACCAACCCTAGTATTAAATGAAAGGTTGAAACAGCAGAATTAGCATGTCGATCAGCAATCAATAGTCAGAAAGAAAAGAAATTGTGTAGGAAAAAGCACAGAAAAGCTCTACAGCAGAGAGAATTTATTAGTGTTATCTCTTAGTCATCGCTATCACGTCTTCTTAGTTCACACTCCGTGGTAATCATAACTTTATACACTTTCCCCTAAAATTAATTAATTAGAAAGATTAATTAGAAACATAATTAGACAGCTTAGATCTCATAGTCTCTTTGAACTCATTTATTATAATAGCAAAAGCAATAAATTAGACACAAAAAACAACTAATTGAGATCATTATCCTCTAAATTTTCTTCTTCCGGAAATTCTTCATTTGCAGGCGCATCAATGTCATCCACGTTAAGGCCCATCATCTCTATTCATCCACCTCCACTTGTTTTTCATCTGGCTGGAACGTCTCTATTGGCGCAAGGAGATGTCGATGACGAAAATTTTCGTAGACCACTTGGAGAAACTCGATGTATGACTCCTGGAAACCTTTTTGATGCCTAAACCAAATGCACTATTTATCCTAGACACACAAATATTTACTGTATTTACTGACTTCTCCCTATACTATGTCCTTCGGACCAGAGTCGCACTTTGCTTCTTGTAGACGCCGTTCTTGCCCCCACGCTTTGCGACTTGTCGACTCCTTCAATTACCACTCTCGGATGTAGAGCGGCATCATCAGCTGACCCTCATCTCTTGATCGCTTTCAGAATTGCTAGATTCCATTTTTGATAGCCTAGACATGCAAAGATACAATGGAAAATGAAAAAGCAACTATCCGGCCAAACCTCGTCCGCGGACAAAACCGCACTTTATGCGTTTTACCGCAAAAAGTGCGGTTTGTCCTACCGCCTTCTACCCTGGATATTTTTGCCCATGTATATAATCATACCCTGGCCAATTTAAATCAAACTTTGAGTCCCAACGCCGGATTCATGTTCAGCATGGTTGATTTGCTTGAAAAACTGCCCCTTAAAAATTGAAGCTCGCCATCAAATTCCAAAGTCCACTCGAGACAACAAATATTTGAATATCGACTTTTATGAATTCCAAATGTTTGTTGTCTCGAGCGGATTGTACTTTTAGCAGTGAGTTCACAATTTCAAGCGCAGTTTAAGTAAAATGAACTACGGTGAGCATGAATCTATCATCAACATTGATGGTATCCTGAAAAAGCACTAGTTAGAGAAATTGTAGTGCAACCTCAAGCATAAAGGTACACCCCTTAATTTTGACAGTGGATTCATGTTCAGGGTGGTTGGTTACTTAGAAAACTGTGCTTGACAGCATTAGTTCCCATTGATGTGTTCACACGTTTTTTTTAATATTTGTTGCATAAATATTTAATTCACAGAAGAACAGCCCACCTATAAATCATTTGCCCTTCACTAAAGCCCCTAAATAATAGTGATATTGGCAGCACTAGCACCCATCCCAGTAATGGCTGTCCCTAATTGTGTGAAAGGGATATCCTGATGAATGAACTGCCCCCAACTTTTTCTTCTCCTGCTAAATCCAAAAAATCTCTCGAAAGGAGGAGAGGAGAGAGAGAAGGGGGAGGAGAAGGAGGAGGAGGAGGAGGAGGAGGATGAGAGTAGTACCGTAAATTTGATTTTGCTGGACTGCTCCTCAGGCCAAAAAAGAGGGGCAGAAAAACTGCTTCAGCACAAAATGGGCACATCCATGTAAACTTGTTATTGGCTGTCTGTCAGCCTTTGACACCCACCCACGACCCCCACTACTTTAATATCATTTTTGAAGCAAGTGTGTGTGTCTAGCTTCTTGAGTGCAGCCCCCCCCTTATTCATAATCATTCGCCCCCTTTTATGCCTCACTCTCAAAAAAAGTTTGCTCATCATCTCCTTGGAGATAAGGAAGGAACATTCCAATCACTACTACTTCTACTTGTCCTGGCTGCAAGACCTAGCAAAGCAGATAGTAGGAGTTTTTTTCCGCTTCGAGTTGTTGATGTTGTCCGAGTGTTGCGTGAGGATAATAGAAGGTAAGGTGAGTGGTGTATTTTGGTGTAGTGCATTTTTGCTTGTTTATAATGGACGGCTATCAATTACCGACGGTCAATGAATTTTTTTTTCAAAATTTTTGATCAAAATCGTCAATTTTTAGGCAAAAGTTTCTGGAAAGTGACCTTACAAATTATTCTTGGTTTGAGAAAAACATAATTGAAGTCAAAAGTTTTGACTTCAACCTTCCGTATCTTAGTTCTGCGCGCAAAAATGTTTTAAAAGCCCGGCACACATCTATTATTTTTACTTGTAGAAATTTTATACTTAAAATACCACTAGAATCTAGCAAACATTACAGTAGTGAGATTTAACCCATTTTTGCAGGAATTTAACTTTTAAAAAAAAAAGTACATTATGACTCTTTTGAAGAAAAAATGATTACCGTAAATCCTCTAATAGAGCCCCCTCTCTAATAGAGCCCCCCCCCCCCTCGATTTTTGACTAGAGTTTCAGAGTTAGCACCTTTTGATGGACAATTCAACATTTTTTCAAGGATTGAAAAATAAAGCCCCGGGGCTCTATTAGAGATTTACGGTAAATGCAATGCTTATTGCGATTTCGAAGCGAAAAAAAAGATTTCGACTAGAACTTTCAAAAATAAAAGATTAGGGGTCCCAAAAAGTACAAATCTTTTTAAAAAGACGATCTCCATTCCTGCTTATCACCTACTTTTTGTAGACCATTCTTAGCAAAAAACCAGAAAAAACTTTAAAGCCCAATAAAAATATTTTAGAATCAGCGAAATATGTTACAAATCAGGGTGTTGCGCAAGAAATGGCGCATAACTTAGTTCTATTTTCTGGTTTTTCCAGCCTTGGTGCATTAGATGTTATCTTTTCATCTGAATTTTTGTGAAAAAGCTCTTATTTATATGGCCAAACAATCATTTCCTTAGATTTACTTCGATTTTGACCAGTGCTGGGAATTTCCCAAATTACTCGTCCACGTCTTCGTCTTTGCTTTTTAAACATGTCGTCCTCGTCCACGTCCTCGTCTTTGCTCTTTTAAAGTCGTGTCCTCGTCCACGTCCTCGTCTTTTCTCGTCGATAAAAATTTTTCGACTGAGTTAATGAAAAAAAATTTTCCAGTCCTTCGGTTTAATTTGTTTTTACATTTTTATTTGTCTAATTAAAAAAATTTATTAGTTTATCAGTACATACCGTATTTACTCTAATAGAGCCAGACCCCTAAATTCAAAAAACGTGTTTGTGGCGTTGTGTTTTAGCCCACTTTTTTATTACTTTTTCAGGCATTCATTTTGGAGCTCATCTTACTAGCTACGCATAGGTAGTAACTTTCCGAGATCAGTCGTCAAAAGTGGGTCTAAAACACAATGCCAAGAACACGGTTTTGAATTAAAGGGGTCTGGCTCTATTAGAGTAAATACGGTATATGGTTATTTTAGTGTATTTAGAAACTTTAACGCTTTGTATTTTTTTCTTTTAATTAGAAATAACATGAAAATTCACAGAAAAAACATCGCATTATGTGTAGAATACCAAAATTTTTTGTCGAACAATAATGCATCTCATAAACAAAAAATTTAAAAAAGTCGAAAAAATTCTGCAAAAAACCGTCGTTCTGAATAAAAAGTGAAGCTTGGTGGATAAACGACTGCAGTTTTCTGAAAGCGAAACATAGTGAATCATTGATTCTTTTAAGCATGGATTAAGCTTTTAAACATAGATTGAGCAGACCAAACTTCGTTTCTCAGATGCCACAAAAGTTATAAACAAAAGTAAATAAAATGTACAAAATTTGTCAAAAAAATACAAACTTTTTTCCAAGCTTTAAAGGGAAAGCTTTTTGAAAAGAATTTGCGGGAAATCAAAAAATTTCTCGAATTTGACTAGAAAAAACTTTTTCGACTTCGTATGGTTTTTAGTTGATTCTACTGGAAAATCCGTTTCCATTTTTCGCCTTGGTCCCCCTGTTATTTTTTTTTGTAAAAAATAGCTTCCTTCATTTTTTTTAATTATCATAGTGATTGAGGTGTTCATGGTGATTAAGATGATAATGGTTAACATAATCACCCTAACCACCATAATCACTTTAAGAAAAACAGGGGGGCCAAGGCAAAACTGCAAAAAAAACAATAGGGGGGACCAAGGCAAAAAATGGAAACGGATTCCAGTAGATTCGGACTTCAAATGATTTCTAGTTTCTAAAATCTGACTTTTAAAAATTCATTTGATTTTTGAAAGGTATATCCTGAGCTTTTACATATTTGTATTGGTACATAAAGCATCTTAAAAAAATACGAATTTTTGCACTTTTTATACGAGGAAACTATTTACTTAATTATATTTACTTAATTAACTTAATTAATTTACTTAAAAGTTGAAAATATGACCTTTATAACCTATGTCTACTTTTAATTCACGTCAAATGGGCTAATAATACAAAAATTTTCAAAAAAATTGGAAAATCAGAGATGTCCCGGTGGGGTTGAACTCGTGACATCGAAGAAAATAGCCTTATTTGCTATGTAAAATCCTTTGGTAACAAGCTTTACCACTGCGCCATGCAAAACACTGCCAAAAAACTCAGACGAACAATTTTGGTCAATTTGAAAAAGCCGTGTTACCGTATTCCCTCTAAAAAAGACTACCAAAATACCAATTTGAAAAAAAATGGCCGACAAAGTCAAAATAAAAAAAAGCTTGTGTGCTGAGATATGACCTGTAGTCGGAGTGGCAATATGCCACCTTTCAGCTTTGGGTCATATCTAGGCACATAAGCATTTTTTTGAAATTTTGCTTGTTTATTTGGATCCCTGATGAAATTTAAGCTACTAGAGGACGTCAGAAAAACTTTTTTTTGCTAAAATAAGAAATTTTATTTAAAAAAGTATGAAACTTTTTGAAAAAGCCATAGCGAACTGTCCATAGCAAACTGTGGTTTTACCATTAGCCTTCCCGAAAAACAAACAAAAACACATGAAATCAGCGCTTCACCTGCTTTATTTTAGTTCGCACTCATTCACATCTGCGACCTGTGCCAAAACTTTTCTTTTTGTCCATGCATGATCTCAACCTAAATCTCATGTGAAAGTTGACATCGATTTTCACATTCTATTATTGCTTGCGTGCTGCTCAGGGACTAACACTCAACACCCACCTCTGCCATGCTTTACTCCCATGTTACTCTTCTTATGCTAGAGGTCTGCAAAACATTGGTATTTGATATATTTTTCTGAAATTTCGTATTTTAGTGGTTGATGTGGTGGCTAAAACCACCGTACAACAATCTGCCCGCATGCTTGTGGCTGAATTCCCTGGCGATATTCAGGTCAACTATTTAATTTTTTGAATTTTTGAAGTTACTTTCTTAATTTTCAGATAGGAGCTCTATTTCCAATGCATAGACAAATAGCTGGAGCTGAGGGCTGTGGTGCAGTCTGGGAACAATATGGCATACAACGAGCTGAAATGGCAGTGTTAACTGTGCAAGTGGGTCCAACCATTGAAATATTTAATTACAAAATTTACTAGGGTAACTGGCGCCTTAAAGGAGGGGGAAAAGCTACTTAGGTTTGAAAAAGTGGCCTCCATGGCGCAGCGCGTCCGCGTTTGCGTTTTTTAGCCCAAAATGGTGTTGCAGGTTCGATCCCACCTGGTGTCATGGTATTTATTTGGCTTGCTTGACCAGTTTTAGAGATAATTTGCGTCGCTGATTTCGAATATGGCGTAAAAAAAGTCTAATTACCCTAGAACTGGTCAAACAAGCCAAAATAAATAGCATGCCACCACGTGGGATCGAACCTGCAATACCATTTTGGGCCAAAAAACGCGAGCACTTGCGCACTGCGCCCCGAGGCCAGTTTTTCATACCTAAGTAGCTTTTCCCCCTTCTTTAAAGGGGCATGGTCACCTGTTTTGAATCTGTCTGCGCCAATTCAAAAATTTTGCCGGATCATTGAACTTCTGTACAGATTTTCAGCTCGGTTTCTAACAGAACTTGCCTAAAATTAAATTCTAGCCTTGTTTTGATAGAACCAAGCTGAAAAATCTGTATAGAAGTTAATAATTCGGAAATTTTTTGAATTGGCGGGGACAAATTCAAAAACCGGTGACCATGCCTCTTTAACAGGCGCCAAATTATGAAAGCATTGAGTAAATTATCATAGCACAGTCAACGCTCTTACTTACGACACTCATGCGACCGGCCGACGGACCGAATTTGACACATTCATCACCCAAGTTTTGAAGACTTTTTCCAGTACCATCACCCAAACCACTACCTGGGTATCACTACCTGGGAGCCACTGCCTGGCTACCATTACTTAGGTACCACTACCTAGGGACCACCACTTGGTACCACTACTTGGAGACCACTACCTGAGGACCACTACCTGGATATCACCAATTGGGCATCACTACCTGGAGACGCCACCAGGGTTCCATCAACTGAATGAGCAAAATCAACGATAAAAAAAAATATTCAAAAAACCGCAGATTCAAAATAATTTGTTTTAAATTTTTCTTTAACGGTTTGGTCAATTTCAATGCTTAATTCGCTAAATTCTCAAACCGCCTCAAGCCACAACGTTTACGATATTACAATCGAAAAAGCATGCTGAGCTCCACCGATTGACAAAAAATTAGCGTGACGCACCATTCCAGCTCGAAAAAATAAAAAAAAGGAAAAAACAGTGTTACTTACCTAGTCCAAATACTATATAAGACTTTGCAGGAGCTGAACCAACACCTTCCCTTCAAGCTGGGCATAAGCATTCGAGATTCTTGCTGGACTGAACGAATAGCGATGGAACAGGTTGGTAGACAACCGTTTATCTTTTCATAGTTTCTGCAAGGTGTCATGAATTTCGTTCATTTTCTCTGTCCAATTATTTTTTGTAGTCTGTATTTTGAAAAGCTGTTCTCACACATGGACTTGTTTGTGGTGAGAATTTATTGGTTTATAATGGGAGCACCTTGGCCTTTCCCCACCAGTCAACTCCGGCCTACCCCCACCATTCAATTAGCTTGGGGGACCAAGGCAAAAAAAATTTTACGCTTTTTCAGTACAACCCTAGATCGTAAACAGATTTTGAAGCACAGGCCACAAAAGTTACAGAAGAAAAAAGTGTCCGAAATTCTGAGGACAATCTGCATGATCACTGCTTTGCAGACAATTGCCTTTCTGCGTGAGGGAGTCACCCAATGCTCTGCTGCCAAACAGCTGGTTGTCAGAAAAAGGCCAATCCAGTAGTGGCTATTGTTTGTCCAGCCAAGAGCTCAACTACAATTGCTGTTCAAAATCTGCTCCAGGTATGTATAATTGATTTCATTGTGTGAAATTGATAACTATCCACCACATTTTAGGTGTTCCGAATCCCCAAATTGGGTATGCAGCAACAACCACTGACTTGAGTGACAAAGAGCAATTTGGCTACTACCTACGAGTTGTGCCATCCGACGCGTGGCAGGCCAGAGCAATAAACCAGCTCCTACGCCACTTTAACTGGACCTATATTGCTGTGGTATATAGTGCAGGTGATTAGTTCATACTTCAAAAAGTCAATTATCAACCATTAGCCAACCCTAATGTATTCGTCAGTTTTCTGATAAGAAATATTCAAATAACTTCAGGCAACTATGGTGAGAAGGGTTCGAAGCTCTGGAAAGACTAACTCACGACCCAGATAGAGGTGTGCATCGCTCATGCTCAAAAAGTCAAAAGTCTTGCCAATGACAAGGAGTTCGAGGCAGTCATGGGCTCACTGCTAGGATTGAAACCAAGGCCTCAGGTGTGCTTATTTGGAATCGGCTATTGCTCATAACCTTATGATCAAACTTTTAAAATTTCTGATCAAAATTTGTCAATGTCTAGTCAGAAGTTAAGTCATAAGGCTAACATGGTTAAAAATACAGGTATTTAGGTGTGGTTTGCTTTTGTGAAGGCTAAGTATGCAGAAATTGTTCAAAGCTCAGAAAGAGGATGAGGAAAATAAATCCTGAAATGAGTACTTTTCAGTGGATTGGTCAGTTGTTTTCCTGTGATTTAAATAGTTTTTAAATTGTATCCGTGATTACTTGACTAGCCTCAATTTATCAAATACTTCTAGGTAGCGACGGATGGGCAGACCGGCTGGATGTTGTTTGAGAATGTGGAAGATGAAGCTGCTGGCAGCTTTTCCATAAGAATACACTCACCAAGGTTAGTTCAACTTGTAATCGGAGCTGTATATGCAGCTGGCTGTGAACTCCAGGCGCAGTCTGAATCAGCCAGTGGGTGGTTGGAGCGCATGGGGTATATACTTTATGGGTCGGCTTAGGTTGTGGTTGCGACGGACCGGCCTTGCCCATGTTTTCGAATAGTTCGGCCGGGCCATAAAAAACCAGGACAGGGCTGTCTGCAGAATACTGCCGTAGATATGCCTATGGACGGGGTGTTATATAAGCGGTTGAATTTCAAAAAAACATTTCACACCTACAACCTTCAAATTACAGGTGGAAAAATTTGAATCTCACTACTTCTCTCTGAATCCAGCCAATCACACCACCAATCCATGGTTTAGGTGGGGCATTTGTCTAAACTCAAACTTACAGTCAATTATCATTTTCCTAAATTGCAGGGAGTTTTGGCAGCAAAAGTTCAAATGCCAGCTGACTGTGCCCAAAGATGATACGGTGACACGTGTGCACAGGCAAAGAAAATCTCACCCACAACTATGAGCAGGTCAGTCATTTTTTTCGATCCCTATTTTTAAAACTGTTTTTCATCTTTAGGATCCCAAGCTGAGTCAAGTGATCAATTCCATCCGAGTGGTCGACTGGCTCTAAAAGCTATGTGGAATGACAAGTGCAAGAAGAGGGGCAACAGCAGTGCACCACAACACTCCGTCTCTTCATCTTCCAGCAATTCACTAGCCAGCTCAACTTTTGTGGTTAACAATTGTCCGGAAATGGAGACTGTAAATGGCACTCTGCTCTACCGCTACATGATCAATGTCACCTTTGTGGACCAGTTTCAGCAGGAAATCAGCTTTGACTCTAATGGAGATCCACCTGCCTGGTAGGGCAGATTATTGTTAATTCATTTATTGCAAGTGGGAATCAATTGGGTGGAATTTCGGGACCGATTTTTACACCGAAATTGCAAAATCATGATTCTTACGATTTTTCGGACTAGACTTACTAAAGAAAAATATAAAATTTGTCAAAAGCAGGGTCGAAAAAGGTGACGTACCCAGCCAGGAGTCGGACTTGACCACATGCAGAGTTTAGCTGCTTATATCATAACCAATTCACCGTATCTCCAGGTACGACATACTGAACTATGTGGGCAAAGAAGGTTTTCGACTGGCTGGCGACTTTTCAACAAAACCGCAAAGGAGCTCATATTCTGCGCATGAGTGAAGAGCCAAACTTTTCTACGACAAAAGCAATGTTTTGCCTGAGTCGGTGTGCAGTAAGCCATGTAGTGGGACAACGGGTCAGTCTAGTTTAGTTTAAATTTCTATGTCTAGTTCAAATTTTAATTTTTTCGTAGGTAAACAGATAAATCTTCTGTCAGATAAAAGTAGAATAATTTTTTTTTCACAGATGAAATTTATGTGTCAGAAAATGTCAACTGTATACAGTTATTGTATTGCAGCAACGCCAAACGACTGCATGCTGTTGGATCTGTGAGACTTGCCAGCAACAGCAAATTGTGAACTACACAACAAACAAGTGCCAAGACTGTCCACCGGCTACTGGCCAGCTGCCAATCGCACAAGTCAGTTTTTATGATTCAGACTGAAATTAAATTTGGTCAGCCATATATGCTTTTCCCAAATTGGATTCTCGTTTTATGCCTATTTTAGTCGAAAAGAAGAGTGACTGGAGTCTCTATTTATGTTGCCACTAGTTTATGCATATATAGAGCAAGTCAACTAAGTCAACAAAAAGAAAGAAAATTGAGTTAGTTAGTGGTAAAGAGCTGTTTTTATCCAATTTGAATGCAAAAAAAAAGTTGAATAAGCGATTAATTCGTCGCAAAAATGAGGATATTGTAAAAGAAACACGAGAAAATGAGTTACACCTGAATCAAGAAAAGAAAGAATGTTAAATCGAAGTTGTGGGTTCGAAATGGAGAAACAATAGGAATCTCTGGTTGGCTAGACTGAAGACCAGAAAAATTAGCTTACGCGTCAAAGGCCGATCATAACCCAACCAACAGCCATAGATTAGGGTTGGCACAGTGTGGATTTTAAGCCGCACCAAGAAGCACCACCGTTTTCGGAGACGTTTTTAACATTCTATAATTTCTTTTTTTATTATGAAAATGAGCAATGAATAGATAAATATAGGGTTGCACAATGGGAATATTTCCGGAATATCCCGGGAACATTGGGAATATTCCGGAATTTTTTTTTTTTTTTTTTTTTTTTTTTTTACAGCCCGGGATATTCCCAATGTTCCCGGGAATATTCCTGGGTTTTCTATTTCCGGGAATTTCTACAACTCTAGATAAATAGATAAGGAATCAATGAAATTCAATGAATAGATAAGGAAAATATCTTTACATCAACATACAGAAATACTGTACATTCAAGTAGAATAGATAGAATTCAAGTCATGAAACCGGGTTTTTTTTTAAAAGCCACACCAAGGCTTAAAGCCACACTCGGTCAACCCTGTGATAGATATAAGTACAACATAAGGATTTGCTTTATTTAAGAGCATATAGACAATTCAAGTAGCCAAAGGAGAACTACAACCACTGAAGATTACACCAGGCAGGATTCTTTGATAGATTCAGTTGTGTTGCCCAGCATCGAAAGTGTTCGCATGCGATCCGTCAAACTTCCACAACTGCATCAAAACTGTGTTCTGCATTGCCAAAGTTTCCAAGTTGATCTGGAACAATAACAGCCATTAGAAGCACGGCAAAGACAAGAAGAAAATAAATTACAATCGCTTCCTCGAAAGCCTCTCTGATTTGGTAGCACTTGTGAGCGTTGTCTCGAACCTCATCACCACCCTGATAACGGATCACTAATTGGACCGGATTGCCGAGCTGTTCATGATCTATTTCTTTGAGACGGTCAGTCAGATAAGCATTCTGCGAGGAGAGCGACTCAGCGAAAGCCTGCCACGAAAAAACAAAGTTCATAAACCGGGGAAAATCAAACGACTCACAGTGATATCGGAAAACAGCCTCTTGAGCATCTGCCACTTATTGGAGTTCTGTTGACCTTCGTTTGCATCATCTTCTTCACCAGGAGCAAGAGCAGTTGAACCATATCCATCCACAGGCAAATAAGAATCCGGCTTTGAGTTGAGACGCTCCAACAAAAAAGTATTCTGCTTTACAATGGTCTCAGCGATCTGCTGAAATTAGACCTGATGAGAGCTAAGGGGGAAGGTGCCCTGACTGTGACCTAGGGGAACTCCGGTGAATCTTTTGAGAATTATCGTAGAGCTTGCATAAGTCTATTGTGAATCTGGTTTATTAACTCTGAAGGTCTCAAAAAGTAGTACAACCGGCCTTCTATAGTCCCATGACATGGTCATTCATAACTGACCCATGGATTATTCCTGTAATTTTTGTTGGAGTTCAGAGCTGAGGAGCCAAATTCACATGGAACTTGGGAACGCCCTCCAAGAATACGCGAAATAAAAATATTCGTCAACATTCCTCCAGGTTACAGTCAGGGTCACTTCCTCGTTAGTTGAGATAGACGGAACTTCCGTCACGGAAGGCTAAACGGCTCAAGAACAACTTACATTAAGAGTGCTGAGTGCGGCATTTAGTTCATTAATCTTCAGTGTCCAATCCTCTCTCTTGATCATTGCCAAAGAGCAAGCATAGCCTGATTCTCTTACTCGCTGCACCAGCTGAACGTTTTGCGAAAGCAGTTCCTCCGAAAGCTCCTAAAATATTGAGAGATTTGAATTTACACTCAGCGTTTATAGAAAAATCGATTACATGAAGATTCTTGAACGCTCCTGCCAACTTCTGCCACTTGGTTTCAATCGATTCTTCTCCGAAATTTGCACACATGGGATTGTTAGAGGCCATTCTTAAAAAAATAATATAAGTACGAGATGAAAAAAACAGCAATCGTAAAAAAGATTAACTACAACGAGGATACCTTATATAGTGAACGTATATTAACAAAAGTGTGATTTTTAAAGCCACAATTGGCGTGATTTTGTCAAAAAAAAATTCTTTTAACTGGGCTCTTTGACCACTGAATCCATAAAGAAATATCTCATATTGAGTTTCAAAGGTGGGAGCCAAATTCACATGGGATTTGTCCATGCCCTACAAGAATACGCGCATAAAAAAGTTATCGAAAAATTCCCAGGTCATAGCCAGGATCCCTCCCTTGTCAGCTACAAAATGGTGCAAAAAAATACAAAATACAAACACAGAATTTATGAGAAAAGGTAGTGAAGTTAGTGTTACCCACAACGTGAGGTATGATTTCGGACAACACTGAATATGATAAAGACACAAAAATCCCATTTGCGGTGATCAAAAATATGGAATTTCGACTGACTATATATGGACAGCTTTTGCCATATTTTTGGGTAAAAGGACAACTGCCGACCATTCTAACTGCCGACCCCAACTGCCGACCATTCCAACTGCCGACCCCGACTGCCGACCATCCCAACTGCCGACCCCCAACTGCCGACCATCCCAACTGCCGACCCCCAACTGCCGACCATCCCAACTGCCGACCCCCACTGCCGACCAATTAACAAATTCTTACCAAAAGACAAATTTTAGGGTCGTAGAAAGGACTGAAAAAATTAATGTTCAGAATAGGTTTCTTGTAACAAGTTAATCCAAACTAAACAGGTATGTGGATACATTGTGGGAACATTCAATGGGGGGGGATTAGTTGCACATCAAAGAGCAAATATTTTAAGTCTCAGGTTCGATACCCAGTGAGTGCATGACCTATTTTTTTACTCTACATTTCAGTACGTTCACTGACTTCTAGGGCCAAGAACTGTAGAGAAATCGACTAAAAGCATTTCCAGCACTGTTTTGCTGTCAGAAAATACCTTAATCTCGGGATTTCAAGCAAATGACCAACCAAACGAAAAGAAACCAGCCAAAAGGATGCTTACTTAGTTTATATCGCCTCAACCTCTACCAATTTCATTTATTCGTCAACGCGTTTAGCGACTTTTTAGAGTCAGAATTTCTTGGGGAATCAGATAAGAATATTTTCACACTGAAATTTCTGCAAAAAAGTTGGGCAGCTATCGAAGGTTTGAACAGGGAACACATGATTATTTTCGAGGCGTTTTTTTTGGTATTCTTTCAAAACTGACTCTTTTGCAATTTTGATCGGCATAGTAGAGCACAACCATTTACTGAGAATGACGCCAGGGAGTAGGGCTATATTTTAAGTATAAGGTTGTGAATAATCATGCGAATTGAAATTGTAAAAAACGTCAGTTCCGAAATAATACCGAAAAAATGGACAGTCCTTGGTAGGATGGCACGGAATCAGACATCATTGGATATTTTTCAAATTTTAGCTCCAACTACATACTATCTTTATCTATGTATAATGGCTTAAATGAAAGCCCAGAATCTTAGCTACATTTTGGTATCTGAAAACGTCACTTGTACAAAAAAATCAGAAAATATCAATGAAATCAGTCAAAGAAAAACACCCAAAAGATCGATTTTCTAGGTCACAGGTTCGAATCCCACTGGGTGCACACCATATTTGTTCACTTTTTTCCATATTTCATTTACAAGTTCAGTGTCGAAATGATCCTCAGGCTCTTATTCATTTAACAAGATCATTAACGCAGGGTTCAACAGCTACTGCAGTTGAGTTGCAGGTCAATACAGGCTATTTTGGGATATCATGCAGAGAAAAATTATAATTGAGTTAGTATAAAAGTTCAAAAAACATCCAACGATGTCCATACCATCCTGCCCTTCAGATTACTCATTTTTCGCTTTTTTAAACTGTCGGTATATACTCCTTTTTTGAATTAATTTTTCTGTGAAAATATGTGTATCAGATTTCTTATGAAATTCTGACTCTGAAAACTCACTAACCGCTTTTTAAGAAGTCATTAAAATAAAAAAAAAGTTAACAAAAAGGTCAGACAGGCAGAAAATTAACTTATTTTTGTTAATTGTGGTTTATCACGTGAACTATGTTTCCGTACAAATGCAATGTTTCATACATTTTGTAACTTAGGCAAAACCTTAGGCGCAGGCTAGGCCAGCACCCGTTAGGACGGGCTCAAGCATGTTTTTCGGGCTACAAAGTGTTTTACAAAGAAATATTTGACATATTTGCCTTTTTGACTTACTGACCTAAAAGGACATGCCAACATAAGTTAAATGAATGTATAAAACCTTACATTTGTACACAAACGCCTACGCAGCATCAAAAAAGGTATAGTACGCCTTTGCCTTTTCTTACCCAAAAAAGAAAATCCTTCTTTTGATAGAATTTGTTAATTGGTCGGCAGTTGGGGGTCGGCAGTTGGGATGGTCGGCAGTTGGGGGTCGGCAGTTGGGATGGTCGGCAGTTGGGGTCGGCAGTTGGAATGGTCGGCAGTTGGGGGTCGGCAGTTAGAATGGTCGGCAGTTGACCCTCGTTCTATTTTTGCTGTCCTTATAACGAGCGTCCACTATATCGTGTTTTCTCTAAAATATTTATTGTAAACAAGGATTTATTGAAAAACAAGGGTCAGGAGGCGCCTATCGGCATCTTACAAACATTTTTGCAACAAACTATACCTAATTTCTAACAGCAAAATCGTGATGAGCGTGCTCGATTTAGGGTTGGCCGATGGTATCCAGTAATTTATTATAAAAGACCGTCGGTATTTTGATAGTGGTTAAAAATGCTTTTTTTTTGAAGGGACCAAGTCAAAAAAGTAAAAAATTTTCAGAAAATTTTCAAAAAATTCGAAAATTTCAAGTTTTTCGTACGAAATGTATGTGTACAAGCGGATAGTATATGATAGTATGCAGTGGCGTACGCAGGAATTTCTGACGAGGGGGGGGGGCACCAGGCCATTTTACCTACACCGTTTTTTTAATTTTTTTTTTGAGGCCATTTTACCTACACCGTTTTCGGAAAAATCTGACGGGGGGGGGGCACGTTACCCCCCTTTTCTTTCTCGTTAAATCTTTTCACGCGCTTTCGTCTAGAATTTTTAAGTTTTCTGCCTAACTTTTAAAAGTAGAATAAGGTCATCAATGTCAGATCGAACGCGAAACGAGTGAAAAATGGGATGGTTTAAAAAAATTGCTGGTCCCGTCTTAACTTTTTGAAACTCACGGGCATGCTCCTTTAACGAAAGCTAACCTCTATGACCCATTTTGGCCTCCGAAGTCAAAAAAGCGTTACCCACTCACACATGCCAAATACTATGTAAGATATACGGTACTTAATTTATTTTTCAGGTTGCTATGCCCTGCCACACGAGTACCATCCAATGACAGCCCCATCCTCCATGATTGCCTTGGTGTTTGCCTCAGTAGGCATTGTGTGCACAGTACTTGTTGTTTTGGTTGGTTTTCCCACAATTAGCTGACCACAAAACTTTTTCCTGTCGAGACAAATGCGATTTAAAAATAGTCATATCAATTACAAAGTTCCCTTCAATTAGCTACTTTCAGCTATTCCTCAACCACAACTCCACCCCAGTGGTCAAGTCGACCACCCGAGAACTGTCCTACATTATCTTGGGCGGCATTTGTGCTTGCTATATCTGCACTTTGCTATTTTGGCGAAACCCAGTTGTTGACATGTTTTGTGTCGCGTACCTTGCCACCAATTGCCTTTTCTATTGTTTACTCTGCATTGTTGACGAAAACCAACAGGATAGCCAGGATATTGGCTGGCAGCAAAAAGAGGATATTGACCAAGAACCGAGGTTTCTGTCCACTTTTAGTCAGGTTAATTTAGTTTTCTGAACAAATTTATGAATTTTTAAAGGGCCATGGCTACACGTGTCCCCCGCCAGGCACAAAGTCAAATTTTGGGAAAAAAAATTCTCAAATGTTCATTCCGGCATCTGAAAATCATTTTTATGCACGAGTAAGAACCGGAGAAGCTCGAAAAAGTGGCCAAAATATACTCTGGGAGCAAAGGAACTCTTGTCACAAATTTGGACGAATTGAATGTTGGACCAACTTACTTTTGTACAAAATGCCACTGCATTATAAAAAGACTCTTTGAGCAGCAAAATTTTGCTGCTTTGCCTTGTTTTTTTTGCCGTTAATTAAAAGTTGTTTTACAGCAGGAATTTTTTTTGAGGCAAAATTTTGGGGCTTAATTGTTTTGCCAATGAAACTTTTGCCAATGAGATCTTTTTGCCAACGAGATCACTTCCCCAATGGTATGTTTTTGCTGGCTCTAGGTGAATTCGTCCCCAGTCAATTCGTCTCCAGGTGAATTCGTCCCCAAAACCGCCAATTCGAAATTTTCGAACAGGTTCGAATCCAGTTGGTAGGAAATAGAATTTTTTCATGTTGAATAGCCATAAATAATTTAAGAAAGCTGAGTTTGGGTAGGAAGAGCATCGGATAGGTAGCCTGAAGGGTTACCCGCCACCTGAAACCTAAAATTTTTGGATTTAGCCATACTGATGTTGTTGATTCGCAGATAGTGATACTCAAGTGTTAGATTATTCACTTTCAGCGGTAGAAGGTAGATTAGATCAGATCTACGGGTTGATCCGACCACACTTTTTTGAATTTTCGACCATATGACTATTTAACCCTGTTTTCCAACATGAAACTTGGCAAAAAGCAATTTTAGGTCGATATAGGGTGTTTGGAACATTAAAAAAAGTTAATTTGGAAGGGGGGCGTATAACCAAGTAGCGCCGTAATTTCAATCTAGTTAAACCCGATTCTCACACGATTTTACACCAGAATAGTGGTTCGTTCATAACTTTGTATAAAACATAATTTTCCAGGCGATCCAGGCTGATATCCACCTACCCATAAGGATCTCACTCCTCGTTTTAGGCTTCGGGTGAATAAAATATCTATTTTCTATTCACGCGACAATCAAGTACCTACTCAAGGTATTGGGGTTGGGGTGGGTGAAACCGTAATTTTGGTCCTAACTAACCCAATCTCCTACACAATTCTAAGTTAGAAAATTATTTGCTACTACCAGGATTAGAACCTGCTCGAAAATTTTGAATTGGCGGTTTTGGGGACGAATTAACCGCCGCCCGTTTTTGCTAATAGCTTCTTTTCTCAAGTATTGTTATTTCGTTGTTAGGCAAATCACCACTCATTTTGTAGCCAGTGAGGTGAGTTGTAGAATGTGTGGTAATTTGCCTGACAAGGTAATAACAATACTTGAGAAAAGAAGCTATTGGCGAAAATATACCATCGGTGAAGTGATCTCATTGGCCAAAAAGATACCATTGACAAAAGTTTCATTGGCAAAAAAAAGGTTAAGCCCGCTAATTTTCACTTGCTTATTCATTGGAGGCGCTTAACCAACCTGCTCATATCTTTAAATCATCAATTAATAGATGTAACACTTTATGCTGTTTTGCAGGTGGTGATCACCTGGTTGCTAGTCGCCATCCAGTGCATTATTGTGGCAGTGGGAGTGATGCAGGAGATGCCTCAAGCTGGCTTTGAGTCTCACTTCATGCCCCACCGGATGGTACTGGTGTGTCCCAGCTCTCCTCTAGCCTTCATGGCTCCCTTTGTCTGGACTTTTTGCTCATTTTATTCTGCACCCTGTATGCCTTCAAGACACGCAACCTGCCTGAGAACTTCAATGAAGCCAAATTCATTGGTTTCACTATGTAAATTAGTACATTTTAAACGGCTGTTCAATTAAAATATAATTAAAGGGAGGATGCATGTTGCGTGGGATTTTCGACAACTGTTAATTTCTTTTCTTAGTAGCATTCTTTATTGATAATGGCTCATCTGTCAATCCATACCCTGGCCAAATTTTTACGTAGAATCCGAAAATATTATCAGAATCAAAATATTTAATAAATAAAACTCACGAAAAACATAAAAGTTGACAAAACAATTCATGCCGTATTTCCTCACATGCTTCTTTCCTAACCGAAATTGTGTTCTTTGGGTTTTTTCTGCTTTTTCTGGACAGTGAGTGGCGGTTCTCCTTGCGCTGTTTCACACCCTCCATTTATTAAAAAATTTTTGGTGAATTTGTCCTGAATTTATTAACGTATACAGTCAAATCCCGATATGATAAGACCACATTTACAGAATTTATTAACAGAACTCTTCAAAATTAACAAAGAGGAGCATTCATTACAATATTTGATAGACTTCTTTTACTTGATTCCAGAAGTTGTAGAGCCCATCATCACCACCGAATTTCTTTAGCCAGAGAAACTCGAGGATGAGAACTCGATGAGAAGAAAAAAAAACAAGGAACACTAATGAGAAAAAAATAGCAAAATGAAAAAATTCACCAAAATTTTTTAAAAAATGGGGGGGGGGGGGGTGAAACAGCGCAAGAAGTACCGAGTGGGCAACTTAGCGCGGTGGTAAGCTACATTTTGAGTTGTATGTTGCTTTATAACTATAGTAAACCAAGTAAATCAAAACTAGAAGCCATAGCACAAACATCTGAAAGAGGTACGTGAGGGAAAATACGGCATGAATTGGTTGGTCAACTTTATGTTTTCGTGAGATTTTTCGATTAAATATTTCGATTCTGATAATATTTTCGGATTCTGCGTGAAAAGTTGGCCTATTGATGTATTATTAACAAATAAGCCATTATCAATAAGAATGCGGTTAAGAAAACAGAACAACAATGGTCAAAAATCCACGCAACATGCACCTTCCCTTAATTATAAATATTTAGTTACAGTCGCTTAGTTACAGTCTATGTCCTTTCGGGTTATTTTTCGGCGTTTATTACCGATGAGCCTTTTTGGAGCATGGCAAAAATTTTCGCAGAATTTTAATTTTTGACGTCCCTGTTAGGGGGAGGCTAAATTCTGACACCACATCCGTATTTTGCATGGTCGATTGTATATCAATAAATCTTCTTCAAATTTAAACTTAAGTCTTATTATGAATTCCTTTTGAGACAAAAAATAGAAAAAATTAGAGATTTTAAATCTGACTATGACTTTAAGATACCGTATTTCTTCTAATAAGGCGACATGACGCCTTATTTTACAAACCCTAAAAATCTAAAAGTTGTCAATCAGAAATGGCCTCAACTCTAGAATTTCAATCTAAAAATGAAGCGTATCGCCTTAATAGAGAAATACGGCATAAAAACATCTGGGTATACAATCGAACGCAAATCCGGTGTCAGAATTTATTTTTCCTAACAGGGTTACGTTCATTTTTTTGTCATCATTTTTCCGTGTTCATTTTTTTTTGCTGTACTTTTTTTCTGTATTGAGAAAAACAATTCTGTTAGTATTATTTGTAGCTCAGATTCAGAGCTTCAACATGAGCCATTGAAAATCAACATCGGAATACAAATTTTTTGATTGATAAAAATGCCCAGTCTGACACTAAAAATGGAATTGGACATTTTTTCCGTCGAAATCGGAGAATCAGTGTCAGACTTGGCATTTTTATCTAAAATATTGTATTCAAATATTGGTTTTTAATGGCTAATTTTGAAGCCCTGATTCTAAGCTACAAAACAGTACTAACAGAATTTTTTTCTTAATACAGAAAAAATTAGAGCCAAAAAATGACGGAAAAGTGAACGTAACCCTCCCTTCGTCAAAAATTAAATTTTTGCGCAATTTTTGGCCGTAGAATTTCCCCTTGTTTTTTTCTCTATTTACTGTGAGCGTTGTTTCAACATTTTCTATGTAATTTTTAGTGAGGGAAACTTTGCAAACCAAAAAAAAGTCATAAAAGCTATAGAAATACAGTCGACTCTCGATTTAACATACACCCAAAAAGTTCGTTCCCGCCTAGGGTCCGACACTTTTTAACTCAATTTTCGACATTTTTTTACTTATTCTGTTTTGACAGTCTGGTCCCAAATATCGCAAGGATTCCGATTTGTTAATCGTTTTCAGAATCATAAAATATTTACATCTAAAAAAGCAAAACCTCGATTTAACATACACCTGTTTTGGATTTAGGCGTATGTTAAATCGAGGTTTTGCTTTTTTAGATGTAAATATTTTATAATTCTGAAAAACAGTCGGCAAAATCGGAATCCTTGCGAAATTTGGGACCAGATTGTCAAACAGAATAAGTAAAAAAATGTCGAAAAGTGAGTTAAAAAAGTGTCGGACCCTAGCGGGAACGAACTTTTGGGTGTATGTTAAATCGAGAGTCGACTGTATCACCATGCCACAGAAATTAAACGAAAAAAGCAGTAATTTTCCAGAAAACTAATACATAAAGTCAAATTACCAACTTTTTTTTTGTAAAATTATTTTTATTAAATTGTTTATTTGTCAGGTACTGCACTTTGGTGGTGTGGGGTGCATTTGTAGTGCTCTACTTTAATGCTGTCAATAAAGCGCTGACCATGAGCTTCACCTTCTCTATTAGTGGAAGTATAGCTCTGGCCCTGCTGTTCTTCCCCAAAATATTCATAATTGTTCTGCATCCAGAGAAGAATGTCAGAAGTTCCTACACCACCACCAAACTCATCCGATGTCACTTTGGCAACTCGCAGGCCATGGGCAGTGACAGCAAACACTTCTCTTCCGGGAAAACTAGGACCAGTTCACAGTCCATTTCTATCAAGTAGGTGGCTTTTTTCATTTCATTATCAAAATCACATAATGGATAATTCATTTATTTTTTTGCACAAAAGCCCAAGTGGCTGCCCTCCAAAGAGTATTTTTCTCTAAGCCTATATTTTTAGGTTTCCTTGATTTTTTCACCCCCGTGCTAATATTTGGCCGCGAAGCGGCCAAAGACATGAAAAAAATAAATAAATGAAAATGTTGACTTAGAGAAAAATACTCTTTGGAGGGAGGACTTGGGCTGCTGGTTGCGCATCCGGATAAAGATGCACAGTCGTTTTTTTCACAGCCCAATTCGTGTATTTTTCCAAAACTCAAAAACAACACAAGGTGAACAAGGAATTATTTTTCAATTTTATTTGTTAAAATGCTGAAAAAGGGACGCAACCGATTCGCTAACAAAAGACTCGCTAACGCGAAAATTCGCCAACGTAAAAGACTCGCAAAAAAATCAAGAATAACCAAATACTGCTACCAAGGTAACACCAATAGTGCAACACTTAGGTACCAAGACTTGGTTGAACCTCCTCTTTCCTCTTCTGGAGTTCAGGCGCCAGGATGGCGCCGTCGCCAGCGCGAATTTTCAAGTGGCGCCCGGCGCCGATTTTTTCGAGCGTGCAGGTATGCCCACACCTGCTCCCACACCCACACCCACACAATTTGAAAAAAATTGCGCAAATGGGTAGTAATCTTTGGTCCAGTCGAACCTCTCATTAACATATTCCCCATTAACATACGCTCTCCCATTAACATACGGGTGGCTAAGGTTTGGTTGATTTGTTCGAAATTAATACAAAATTACCTCCCCATTAACATACTCCTCGCATTAACATACGGCGGGCCCGGTCCCGTTCTAATAATTGGCTCTCCCATTAACATACAGTCAAAGCTTTTCCGAATTTTTCATCTGTGAAACCCTGTTTCCAGGGTTTCACAGATGAAAAAACGGAAAATCAGGATTTTGAACAAAAAAAATCTCTAAAAATCAGGTAATCCCTGATTTTTGGCGATCAAAAATCAGGGTTTGAATTGAAAAATCAGGAAATTCCTGATAAATCAGGACATCTGCAAACCCTGCCTGTTTCTACAAAAAAAAAATTCTACAAAATCTTAATTTTTTTATGAAAATTTCGAAAAAGCTTGAGGGATAAAGGCAAATTTTTTTCAATTTTAATAAAAAAAATTGCCTTGGTCCCCCAAGTTGTTCTAAATTTGTTATGAAAAATTGCTTTGGTCTCCCAAGCTTATTTAAACGGGCATGATCACCTGTTTTAAAATTTGTCCCTGAATATTCTAAAATGTTTCCGAATCATTGAACTTTTATACAGATTTCTCAGCTTAGTTTCTAACAAAACAAGGCCTAGAACTTTATTTTAGGTATAGTTTTGTTAGAAACCAAGTTGAAAAATCCGTACAGAAGTTCAATAATTTGGAAATTTTTTTTGAATTGGCGGGACAAATTTGCCTTAGGCGAGAACGGCCCTATAACTGAGAGGTGTGTTCCGAAATTGACTGAAAGGTGTGTTCTTAAATTTGGCCTTAAAATAGAACGGACTCTTCCATTAACATACGGCAAGCTAAATTATGGAATCTGGCTCTCTCATTCCCCCATTAGCATACACCTCTCATTAACATACGGCAAGTCCCGGTCCCAAGAGTTTGATTGTATGTATAAGAAGCAGAATATCCAGTAAGAAACCAGAGGTGGGCTGCAACTGTAGCGGGTGGAGCCAAGGCTGGCAAAATGTGGCAAATCGGCCACAAAAAAACAGGCCTCATGTGGCCGATTTCGTGGCTGATCCAACACATTTTGCCGGTATACTGACAATGGGTACATAATATGACCGGGTAAAACGACTGGTTACAGTGCCAAATTTCTCCTCGGTCGACCCTGTTTATTTAAAACGGACTCAAACGTGCGGTTTAAGCACATTTTTTTAAATTTCACAAAAAAATGTAGCCAGTCGTTGTACCCAGTCATAATAGGTACCCAGTCGTATGTTAGTCTATTTCGCCAGTTCTGGTGGAGGTGAAAATATATCTCGGTGGAGTGGACGGTATATCCAGTATTTATAGACTCGCACATAAATGAGTAAATGAGACAAAAAATTTATTCTGCTTCTGACTGAAAGCATGAAAATGCGTGTTGGTTCTAGTGCGTACCAATTCACCAATCCTATTTAGAAATAATTTTTTTTGTTGATTTTTGCTTTTGGATGCACCTGTTAGGTTATTGTGTCATTCTATCCAATTTTAGGTATTAAGAAGAGAAATGAAGATTGAATGGAAAGAAGTGACGGTTAAGGTGAATTACAGTCGAACCTCTCTATAGTGTACACTCTCCATAGTGTACACCCTTGGGTGTACACTATAGAGAGGTTCGACTGTAGTCATTTATTTCACAAACTCTGCTATACCACGGATTTGATTTCAGTCTAAGCACGCAGACTTCGTCTTCTTGCACAGCGCGAGCGGTATGAGTTTCACACTAACCTCCTAACTAAGGCCATCTAACAACTATTTATTCAGTGTTGCTTTTTCAGGCCAAATTTTTGGTATATTTCTTGTCTTTTGCTTTGCTTGCCATTTGTGTTTTCAGCAATTATGGGTGTAAGAGCTGTGGCAAGTCAGCACTGATGAACTTCCTTTCTTCAACAAATTTCGATGTAGAGTCTGAGGGAGTGCTTCTCATTGACGGCGACGAGGTTAAGAAGGATAAAGGCCCAGAGGTACTTTCCATTTTAGTTTTCGTCAGTGTTTCCATGCTCTTTTCAGCGCGTCCATTTGGATGATAGTTTCTTCGAGAAAGAGGATTTTATTGAACTGCAAGCTTCTTCAAGCATTTTCTTCTGCGACGAGCCATTTTCTAATGTGAACAAGTCACTGATTAATGACAGGGTTAAGGTAGTCTGAACTTTCTCATGTGCTTTATTCTTCTCTTTTATCTCTAGAAGTTGATGAACTTGGCAGTGAGCAAAATAGTCATCGTCACCATTTCTCTGGATGAGCCCTACTATGATTGCTTTGAACTGATTGATCGGTATGGTTTCCGTTCTTACAACCGGCTATGTGAATCGATCTTCTTTTAGGTTTTGCATTCTATATGAGCGGCGAATTATTTTTGAAGGAAGCCGTTTGGATCTCGAAGAAAGTTGTCGCAGGTATTTTTTTCGTATTTTTTGAATAGAGGGAATACATAAAAGTCTCTGGTATTCCAGGATCGCTACTAGCATGGAGAATTTCAATCCGCAACAGTTGCTTAAAAGCATATTCGAACGTAAATGATTTTTGCCTTTTAGTCAAGTATAAATTTGTCGTTCAGAGTTAGGAACGAGAGTGGTCGGACAATGTTGTCTATTGAGGACTTTGCTACGGTATTTTTATGAAAGAAATTATTCGATAACTAGTTCGTTGATTTCGCAGAGGCTTGCCGATACGTATCAGTTGCCACTCGAATATGATGATGAACCAGCCTCTACAAAAGTAAGTCATGTTGTTCTTATTATGGTTGTGACTGCGCCATGCGGTCGGTGTTTGACTTCCAATGATTTCGGACTGATGCCGCCTGGCTAAACTAGACGGAGGTCCTCTATTAAACTTTAATAACGTGTGGACGGCCTGATTTTTTTTTCAAAAAGACGAAAAAAAAATAGGAATGGCGGACGTACGGCAAAGGAAAAACGACATGCAATACGACACCACACTTTTTTCGAGGCTATAATCAGGCTTGAAGCTTTTATCCGTGACACGCCATCAATCAAGAAAACTTTTAATTTGAAGCCATTGAATCTGCTTGTGTCCACAAATTGCTAGTTAAAATTAAGAGCCGATTATGAATAAAATTCCAGCGGAAGTCTTATCGGAAATAATTGATTTTTTCGGATCAACAGGTTTCAATGGCTTGTTGATGACATCAAATACTTTTTACGAACTATATGTCAAGCATATGTCACGTTTGATTTCTTTTAAAGTCAGATTCGGTGCTTAAAATACCCAGTCCTTCACATGATATTTTTAGATGTTCGACTTCCGGGAGGAGCCTGTTTGGTTTTGCAGCAACAAAGCCCAAGGATTGCTTCAGACCACTTTGACATTATTTGAAGACTCTCATTTCTATATCAAGCAGGACGTGTGGATAAGTCAGCCGATCTTCGAGAGTGGCGTTTATCTGGAAGCTTTCAATCGTAAGAACACCCTTTTTGTCTTTTCAGTATTTCATTTGTCCAATTTGTAGGAAACGGGAATAATCGACGCTTGGTGGAGATTCCGGAGGGGTATGAATTCGATGAAATCAAGTGGATGAATAATGATCTGGATTTACTCATTATTGCCAAACAGTTGTAATTGATGTTGAGCCGATATTAGTTAGAAATATTGCCCCTACTTCATTGTCATAGAATGTCGTTAAATAAAGTCTATCTCTGAATTCTTAGTGTTTTTGGCTGTTAAGTGCTTGAAGCCATTCTTGTAATCCATTCAATTTGGATTTCGATTACACTTTCAGCCCAGCGTCAGTAATCGTAACAAATAATAATGACCTTATTCTATCAGGTCATGTCTGTCTAACTATCCTCTTTTGAAGTCACTCTAGGCATCGGGAGAAAAAACAGTTTTAAAGAGAGATTTGAAAATATTCATTGGAGCACTTTGGCTTTCTCTGGAGTTTCGCTGGTCCAATTATGTGTCATGGATCTGTTTCATGTTATTCATGCTCTATTTTAAACTTTATGCTTTGAATATAATTTGAAAATGATTAATTGCAACCTTCAACATGCTGAATTCAATTCGAGTAATGGACAAGGGGAAAAAAATGGGACAAGGGTGAAACTTTCAAAAAGGCTTTTGTTACAATACAATTTATTGTGCTTCAATGGTCGCCCGTATATCAGATTTGTTGCATTTTTGTTGCTCTTTCTAACGGAGTAAATGACACTTTTGTCCCAAATATATCTGTCCAGACACTTCTTTCTCTCTTCGACACCATTTTCTAATTTCATGCTAATAATGAAATTGTTCAAAATTTAGAGACCGGACTAACATTTCTCATCTGCCGCTTCTTCCACCGGTACTTACTACGGACCTTAGCGGGCCTAAAAAACGTGGGTACTTATTCGGCTGACACCACCTTTCAATTTTTGCTTTACTCGAAAAACGCCTTGGTTCACCCTGTTTTTTCAAAAAATGGCCATGATTGAGGTGATCATCTTTCCCATAATCACCCTGATCACCATAATCACAGTATTAAAGGGACATGCTCACCTGTTTTAGAGGTATGCCCGTCACCGATGGAAATATTTTGAAAGGCGGGTACCAGTCCAATTAAAACGAGATTTTTTTGACGCAATGTGATGAAAGTAGAGGAAAAATTATGCCTTCAACGGTAATCGAACCGGGACCAACTTTCACACTAGGCCGCTGCTTTCCCACTAGGCCACCGCCACCAACAAAAATGTTTTACAAAATAACATCCACTCTTTTTAATTGACCTGGTACCCGCCTTTTGAAAAATTCCCAAGGAGGACTGGCATACCCTGTTTAATTTTTCCCCGCCCATTCAATTTTTTTCTACAGAGTGTCCGTAAAAAAACCCTACCCTTCAAGGCTACCGTAGGACCACTTTTAAATTTTAATTTTCTGTGCATGATATGTCATCTTGTAGCCCTGATAATTCTCTAGTAAATGGTATATAAACATATATTTAAGGACAACGGCGTTGTGGGTATATAAATAGAACAAATGAAAAAACCGGATTTTCATTATTCCCGGATTTCTGTTTTGTTGACTTAAAAAATTATTGACGTATTTGCAGGTCGAATATTAATATCAAAATTTATCTTGCAAAAAGATTTCAAACACATGATTTTGTAGCCATTTCTTTTCTCTTTCGATTCGTATTCCTGTATTATTTTCAAAAAGTCAGCATTCGGCTCTTAACACAAATAAAGTCATTTCACAAAATTTGACAAGCACTTTTGTCACCTTAACTGGTCAAAGTTTTGCTTGAGTGTTTTGAGCTGTAATTTTTTTTCAGTTTATGTTGTAGCGCAGATCAAGAGCTACAAAACCCTTTTTACAGATTTTTTGTAAATTTAAATGTTGTGATATGGTCTCATGAAAACAGCAAATCCATTAAAAAACGACTGAAATTCAAAAAAATTCAGAAAAATTGATTTTTGGATATTCGTGGTTTTTTTTAACTCAACGTTTATATTTTCAAAAAATATTCTGCAATATGGGTTTTGTATCTTTTGATCCGCGCTACAACATAGTGTGAGAATATTATCACAGGACATGAAACTTTATCAATTTTTTCTGACCACGAGTCAATTGGACGAAACATAAAATCCGGGGATTGAAAATCCGGTTTTTTGATTTGTTGTGTTAATTTACCCACTATGCCATTGTCACTTAGTGAAGGTTACTATACCATTCACTAGAGAAATTCCAGGGCTGCAAGATGAGATATCATGCACAGAAAATCAAAATTTAAAAGTGGTCCTACGGTGCCCTTGAAGGGTAGGAGTTTTTTTAGGACACCCTGTACAAAATGTTGGGTAGAAACAATATATTCTTAAAGTGTCATACTAGCGCGTTACACTGCAATCAAGGCATGGAACAGTACTTTATTTCTCTCATGACTGTCTTTCATAAGCGTTTTGCCTGGTCTGACGAAAATTTTCTGCCTACTTTTTAAAAGTAGGATAAGGTCATAAATATCAGATTTAAAGCGAAACAAGAGAAAACAGGGACGATTTTCGAAAAATTGCTGGTCCCTTAATTCGTAGTGTAACGCGCTGGTGTTCCCCCGCTTTGAAGAGGCATGTCCACGCTAATAAGAGGTGATGCCCGCCAATTCAAAAAAAAATTCCTTGAACTTGTGTACAGTCAAACCTCGATATGCCGGCACCCCCAAAAGTTCGTTCCAGCCTCGGGTCCGACACTTTTTTTAACCCAATTTTCGAAAGTTTTTCATTTGTGTTTCATATTCTGGTCGAAAATATCGTCAGGATTCCGATGTTGCCGATCGTTTTTTGAGAAGAAAACAAAAATTAGGATAAAAAATCAAAACCTCAATAAGTCAGCACCCGTTTTCAAAAAAGGGGTGCTGGCTTATCGAGGTTTTGCTTTTCAATGATGAAATTTCAGGATTTTTACGAAAAACGATCGCCAAAATCGGAATCCTGACGATATTTCCGACCAGACCGTAAAAAGAGAACTGGAAAAAGCTTTCAAAAATTGGATTAAAAAAGTGTCGGACCAAAGGCTGGAACGAGCTTTTGGGGTGCCGGCCTATCGAGGTTTGACTGTATGGATTTTTCAACTTGGTTTCTAACAGAAAACTATACAGTCAAACCTCGATTTAACAGCCCACCTCAAGTTCGTTCCCACCTAGGGTTCGACACTTTTTTCAACCCCATTTTCGAAATGTTTTATCGATTTTGTTTTGACAGTCTGGTCAAAAATATCGTAAGCATTCCGATTTTGCCGATCGTTTTAGTAAAACTTTAAGTTTTGGCTTTTAAAAAATCAAAACCTCGATTTAACGACCATCTAATTTTTAAAAGGTGGGTCTTAAATCGAGATTTTTATTTTTTAAAAGCAAAAACTTTAATGTTTTCGAAAAAAGATCAGCAAAAAACGAAATCTTTACGATATTTGGGACCAGACTGTCAAAACAGAATCGATAAAACATTTCGAAAATGTGGTTAAAAAAGTGTTGGACCATAGCTGGGAACGAACTTGAAGGGGGTCCATTAAATCGAAGTTTGACTGTACCTAAAATAAAAATCCTAGGCCTTGTTTTGTTAGAAAAACCAAGTTGAAAAGTCCAATGATTAGGAAAAAATTTCGTATTCCCCCACACCGCCTCTTATTAGCGTGGCCATACTCTTTTAATGATAAAACAACACACATGTACTTCAGTGACAAAATTATTTGAAGACTAAAGCCTTTTAAAATTTCTGTTCAATTCAGTTGTCCCACCCGAACCGCATCTCTGCATGTAGCCAACAACCAGAACAACAGCAATAATGCCGCCAGCAACACCCAATCCAGTGCTATATCCCTGGCCAACAATAACAACAACTCTAACACCATATCCAGCCACCACCATCACCACCACCACCATTCCCAGCAACCCAGTCCTCTACGGCACAGAGATGTGTCCTCCCAGACAGATCAGTGTGGGGGCCAGCAGGCACATCCACAATCCAGATTTATGCGCACCTTCTCGGTCATGGGTGGGGACTGCCTGGCCCTGGTCAATTACAACAACCCATCCTAGCAGCTGCTAATTTGGAACAACCCTCGAGGAGAAAAACTCTGGACGATGAAGTGCTCCAATTGATAGATTCTTGCAGGAGGTATCAGGATGAACGACTCCAATCACATCAGATTCAAAACTTTTTGTTGGAGGAAGAAGTATTTTGGAGGAAGAGGAACATGTCACACAATTACTTGCTGGTCGGTAGAGCTTTTATTTGGCGGATTTAATGGCATATTAAAAAGGGGCAATATTTATTTTGCCACCTAATTCGCTGAAAAATTCCCCCTAATTTGAAATTGAATTTGTTTCTTAAATTTTTCGTTTATTTTACAAAAACAAATTCAACTATTATGTAGCCCAAAATCTCAGCTATCTATCGAGCTATTAAACTCTACTGAATCATTTGAAGAAGGCAGAAATTTAGGGGCTTGAAAAAATAAGAGAAAAACAAAAGTTACTTTATTCTAATCCTTAAATCTGTACATTTCCGTGATTATTCAATAGAGTTTGATAGCTCGTTAGAAAGCTGAGATATTGGGCTACACGATATTGGAAATTTTGACCCTACCGGAGTATACCCCCCCCCCCCCAAATAAAATTTTTTTAAAAGTGTTTCCAAACACCCTATATCGACTCAAAATCGCCTCAGAAGTTCAAAAAAGGCATTATTTTTAAGTTCTGGTTAATAAAAAACCGAGTTTTGGGCATTTTCAAATCTCGACCATATGACTGTTTTACACTGTTTTCAACATGGGACTGGGCAAAAAGTACCTCTAAATGCCTTTTTGATCAAGAGTCTTGCTCGGAATTATGTCTAAGGTAAGTGAGTGCGCGCATCTCTAAACCTTCAAGCCCCTGCGCCCCCTTCGGGGCGCAGGGGCTTGTTTGCTTGGGGTTGAGATTAGTGTTGGAGCGCGGTGCGGTCAAACCGCGGTTAAAACCGCAAAACCGCACCGCAAAATTGCCCGCACTCATCTCAAAAACCGCGGTTTGAAATCGATTTGTCAATGACACTATTGTTAACTGGTTGACGACTTTTCGTTGAATTATGCTTTCAATGTCAAGTCAATGTCGCATAACATCTGGAATATCGATTTGTACGAGAGGAAGCAGTCGTCTGAATCAGGAAAGCAGTCTGATGTAGTCGTTAGTGTCTTTTTTAGGAATTCGTATCGCACAACGCGGAGAAGCCTGTCCGTTAGACTCTCACCCGACTGACATACGACTCGATACACATTGTGACTTGATACGCCAACTCGATACAGTTGCGACTCGATACGCCAACTCGATACACTTTATTTTTTTGTGAGTTATAATTGCCTTCCTTGCTTCATTTATTAATCGTCACTAAGTCATAAAGAAAATTCGGTGATAGAAGTATCATATTCTTTCACATTTTATTGGAACAGAGACAGAATAACAACGAAAATGGTTAAACATAACAGTAATTTGTGACTATTAGTTTTTTCTTAACTCTAACTCATTTTCTACTACGTATTATCCAAGATTATGTGAGTGCAGCTTCTCAGCAGATTTAGTTGCAGTGGTGAAGAGAAAATGAGCATATCATCATCTGAAACCAGACACTAGATCGAGACTTTAAAAATAAATACAAACCTCCATGAAGAAGAAGCTGCTCTTCAAAATGCTTATGACCAATCGTTACCGCCGTTGCACGAAGCGTCAAACGCATTCTCCTATTCTCACACGGTTTGCGTGAGGACAAATTTTGGGTTCTCAACCTCATGAGGATGAGGACAACCGTGACCTCATGCAATGTGAGGATGCGTGAGAATTTCAAAAAACTGTCCTCAACCTCATGAGGATGAGGACAACCGTGACCTCATGCAATGTGAGGTTGCGTGAGAATTTCAAAAAACGACTCCTCACGTGAGGTGAGCTCACGTGAGCTCACGTCCTCATGAGGTGTCCTCATGAGGTATAGCGTTTGTCAACAGTTGATGATCAACTAGTAAACGTTGTGGCGCAGTGTTTCATAAATAAATCATATGTTGTTACAAGCCTTTATTCAAACATTTCAATCAACAAATTTTCTATTTAAATCGACAAACAGTTGAGCATTCAATGTCTTCCGCTTCACTCGGTTACGCAATTTGTTTGATGCCATGCCCGCCCAGGAGAAGACCCGCTCGATTGGCGACGATGAAGCAGGAACAGTGAAGGCCGAGAGTGCCAGTTTTGCAATATCGGACCACTTCTGAAACGATTAATGATATTAATGTAAAACGAAAGGTTGATGAAAACATTCTTACCGACTCTTGCATCTGCATCCACCATTTGATTGTCTCGACTTTCTTTTCCGGTCCATAATCGAGCCCTTGAATGTAATTGAGGCATTCGCGGATGTTTGCGTTCACTGGAGGTGTAGTGCATCTTCGACGGTTGCTGAGTGAGCCCAGAAGAAAAGCAAGCCCACCACCACCAGATTGAGGAATAGACGCCCGAACCTCGGATTCAACTTCAGATGGTAGCTGGAAATGGGAGGATCAATAATGATAGAAAAAGGAGTGAGATATTAATACCATGGACGCAATGAAGATGGCCAGCTCCAGGACTTTTGCGTAATTCGGATCCAGCGCAGTTTCCATGTTTATGAAGACTGAAAATGAGGACTCCTAAAAAGTAATTTTTAGCCTCGAACAAGCATTTTCGTGAGCTTATTAAATTCTCATGAGAACATGAAATCCTCATGGGATCAAAAATTTTCATGAGCTCAAGGGGTTCTCATGAGAATTTCATGAGGACAAGAGCTTGTCCTCAACCTCATGAGGATGAGGACGACGTGAGCTCATGCCGTGTGAGGTTGCGTGAGAATTTCAAAAACGTCTCCTCACGTGAGGTGAGCTCACGTGAGAATCGGTCCTCATGAGGATGAGCTCACGATGTTGTGAGCTCATGCAAACCGTGTATTCTCATCAGCCAAAAATGAGGGAATGTAGTGATATTAGGAAAACGCTTTCTACTAGATCGATACAGGGCAGCCTTTACCGCTTCCACACCTCCGCAAGCTGCATTTCCAATCTGCCGGTACTCTTAAAATTAATTTAGTAGAATATCAAACTGAAAAATAAATACTTCTTCTGTTTTTTCTCGACAGTCGATATTGATTCTGTGGTCTACCCGAACTCTCACTGCTGCCTCTGTTTCTTGTTTACCACCACCAGCTGCCCTTTCTGCCAGGAAACTCCTCCGAATATTTGTCCCTGTTACCTATAACGACGTATGCCGTAACGGTTTTAGAAAAACAAGTTTACGTTGCTGTTGGCTTCGGCTCGCATATGTGATTGTAATTAGCTGGATCATCTAGCCATGTTGTAGCCGAAATATTGAACTTCAGAGACGCCACTTTGGATTTGTTGGCACTCGATTCATTCCTGGCTGGACATCCAGAGCAACGGAAATAGCCTTGTTCAATTCTATTTTTCGTTGACGTTCTTTCTGTCTTTGTCCGTACATAGCATCCTCTGCCATCATAAGTATAAGTTATGGGTGCAGTTCGGGCTCCTATACGCTGCGTGTGCACAAGTACGACTCTGTCCATGCTGATTAATGCCTGAACACGTGAAGTAAAGACTGTCAGGCTTTTAATTTATACAAATACAGTCGACTCTCCAATAACGAACCCCCTGAATAACGAACTCTCTCAATAACGAACACTTTTTTTTGTTTGGTTGGATTTTCAATAAAGTACTGATAACGGACCTTCTTAATAACGAACTCTCTCAATAACAAACTCTCTCAATAACGAACACCTAGAGCGGTCCCGACTAATAAAAAGACGCTCTATATAACGAACTTTTAAAATATTGCAAACAAAGAAAAAGAAGAAAATTGATTTTTTTTTAATTTACACCAAAAAGTTCAGTGATTTTCTTTCACTTATTTTTATTTTGTTGTTTAGCTCACCAAGTTATATTGCTGTCTTAATTTATATGTTGCAGATATCGATTATGAGCACTCTAAGTAAGAAGCGTCGCGTCATTTCGCTAGAAGACAAGAGGAAGATCATTGCTTTGGTAGATCAAAAGAAGTCATATGCAAAAATCGGTACCGAATTCGGGGGCCTTTCGAAGTCGACTATCGCGACAATTGTGAAAGACAGGCAAGCAGTTCACAGTGCTATTGAAGACGGAAACAGCTCAAAAAGGGCTCGTTTACAGCCGGTAATGCATCATGATGTAGAAGAATCTGTGCTGCAGTGGCTCAAAGATGCGCGAAGTCGGAATATTCCAGTGACCGGTCCTCTTTTGGCCGTAAGCTATTTTCTATTTTTATTCTTGGTGAATAAACTTGTTTTCAGGAGAAGGCAAGAATCCTCGCAGTAGAATGGCAAAGAAACTCAGAAATGCGCTGGTAGACATTGAAAGGCCGTTTGATGAAGCAAATGCAAAGATGGAAGGAAAGGCAGGGGAACTGGAAGAATTCAAGGCAAGCGATGGCTGGCTCGACAAATTCAAGGCACGTCATTCAATTACATTCAAGAGTTTTCAAGGTGAAGCAGCAGACAGCGACGTGGAAGCTCTGAGCAACTGGCAAGAACAAGTCCTACGTGAGACAATCTCTCAATACTCGCCAGACGATGTCTTCAACGTGGACGAAACCGGTCTTTTTTGGCATCTACTTCCAAGCAAAACACTGGCATTCAAAGGTTAACTTTATTTATCGAGTTGGCGTATCGAGTCACAATGTGTATCGAGTCGTCGTTATACCCTCTGACCCACTCACCTACTGGCAGAAGAATGTCGTGCGTTTTCCGATCCTTTCTAAGGCTGCTTCTCGTTTCCTGTCGGCGCCATGTAATTCTTAACCGAGCGAGGATGGGGATGTCTTTTACTACAAGCGCAGCCAGCTGGATCATTTTAACACCAAGCAACTTATCTTTCTGAATCGTGGTCTACCTAGTGTTAACTTCTCATATTAAATTGTTTCGTTGTTTCAATTATCTGATTAGTGCATATAAAGAATATCTGGAGTGTTTTTGCTGTACGTATCTTTATGTGGCGCACTTTTCGTGAATAAAAAACATAAACCAAAAAAACCGCAAAATCGCGGTTAAACCGCAATTATTTTTTGCGGTTTACCCGCAAACCGCAATTTCTGCAAAAACCGCACCGCAAAACCGCCCGCACCCCTAGTCTCCAAAAATAGTTGAGATGCGCACACCCACATACCTTAGACACAAATCACTCGAAAGTGACTCTGGATGCATAAAAAATGTATGCATACCAGAGTTTATTTATGCGGTAGGCCCCAGTCAACAAAACTATGTTCAACATCTTCCTTTTTGGAACAAATTGGCCTCTTATTGGTCGCTTCCCACCCCAAAACAGCCCTAAGTCCTTTTAAAAATGGTCAAAAAAAAAGTAATTTTGGGTGGTCCCAAAACTCGATTTTTAGTACTATTCCACGTAAAGTTCTTGTAGGTTTCAGGGCTGCGTCGGAACCGGAAAAATAATAGGAACGGAATTCGGAATCGGAACTCCAGAATTTTCGGAATCGGAATTCGGATTTCGGAACTTGACCTATTTTTTCGGAATTCGGAGCTCAAAAAGTATCGGATTTCGGAATTCGGATTTCAGATTTCGGAAAATTTTCGAGCTCCGAAAATAAGAATCGAAATTTCAAGATTTGTTTCAATCCACTTTTTCATAACACACAGAACAGTGCCTTATATTACAATGCGAGGATGGGGTTTTGCCTTGGTCCCCCTGTAGTTATTTCTTTGTGGTTTTTTAGGCTCAAGCTTAGGCAAGGGCAGGGTAGCGTATGGTGGGATGGACTTGAACATGAGTCCAAGATATGTTTGAGTCCGTTTTAAAATACGCTGACCTACCCTTGGCTAAGCCAAAGGCCTGAAAATTAACAAAAAAAACAGCAGGGGACCAAAGAAACCTCCAATATATGGCCCAAAACAGTTCAATCCGCATTAATATTCAAAGTTGTAAGCGGTCAAGCCAAAACAACCAGGATACACCCGAACCACCAGGATGGAGCCCGAACCACTGAATACATACAAACCACCGGAATGGGGCCCGGAACAAATACTTGTCGGCGCCAGCAAAGGTGGCAGATGTATGACGGGAACATAGAAAACATAGAAGAAAACTTGAATTCGGGTTAACAAATACCGAGGAAAAGCTAAATTTGATTTCATTGCAAGACATTTTTCGGTTTTCGGATTTCGGAGTTCGGAACTTGACATTTCTTTCGGAATTCGGATTTCGGAATTCGGAACTCAAAAAGTATCGGAATTCGGATTTCGGAATTCCGACGCACCCCTGGTAGGTTTGCTGGCCGTACCGTAAGGTTTTTTGTGTCTTCAATTAATTTCTGACACGTATTTGGACTTAATATTAATCTGTACTCTAGTTTTTGATGTTACAATAAAACCTGATTTTGGGTCAAAAAATCGAACTACTGAAAAATCTGAAAATGATCTTGGGGGGGGGGGGTCTGGTTCAACTGAATAAGTGCCCCTGATTTCTGTCTGTTATATTTTTCAATGGATTGAAAAGACTGTTTATTGTTTGTGGTTATTTTTTCAGAGTTTAATTTACTGAGCAATTCCGTTAATTTGAAAGCAGTCATGTCAATCAAGGACATCGGAGCGAATAATGAGGATCCCGTGAAGAGCATTCGCAATCGTATGCTGATTTTTCTCTCTCTGTTAACCAGTATTTTATATGTTTTGACTCTTAAGACCCTGGCATGTACGATCATCTCAAAAAGAAGTTGAAGGCTTTGTTGTGGGAGGACCCAGAAGAAATGATCAAGATTCAATCGCTTTCTGACAAGGTAAGCCTTTTGTAGTTCATGTTAGGCAAGTACCCTGCTGGATCTTGATTATGTTACTTATTGGCAGTCAAAGGGTTGAGTGGTTTGCTTGTCAATGGCTCTGGACCAGTGTTTTCATAATTCACACTAACAGTGACACTAACATTGACACTGACATGTCAGTTTAGCAAACTGACATTTTTTAACAGTGGTCGTATACATGAAAGAACTTGTCTTTTCGAAATTCTGTAAAGTGTGTTAGAAAGCTGACGAAATTCTGATTGAGAAAGGTGTTATCAGATTATCAACCCGCCTATGAAAAAAAACCGGAAAAAATAAGTGTCAGTTTCATTTTAATGTCAGTTTAGCAAAAAAATGTCAGTGTCAGTTCAGACTTTTTTTGCTAAACTGACATTAAAAATGAAACTGACACTTATTTTTTCCGGTTTTTTTTCATAGGCGGGTTGATAATCTGATAACGCCTTTCTCAATCAGTAATTTGTCAGCTGTCTAACGCACTTTACAGAATCTCGAAAAGACAAGTTCTTTCATGTATACGACCACTGTTAAAAAATGTCAGTTTGCTAAACTGACATGTCAGTGTCAATGTTAGTGTAACTGTTAGTGTGAATCATGAAAACACTGCTCTGGACTATCTTTTGCGCTAATCTTTTTTGTAATCACTCAATTGTTTTTGACTGACACTCATTAACTGATAGTGTGTGATGTCCCGAAATTATAATTTTTTCCTGAGCGAAATCGTTGATCCATTACGAACTCTCTAACTATTCACAGAGAATTTTCACTGCACAATGATTCCGATTCTAGCACAAGAGGTTTTTCATGAGATCATCAACTTTTTTGGAATACTAGACTGTGCTAAGCTTATTTTTCTTCGAAAAAGCACACCTGGTATCATGATAACACATGCTGAAAACATATCCAGATCTATTGTGTGTTCTTTTCAGCAAGTAATTTTGCAAAAGCTTATAAAAAAATTCAGACCAAGGATGAAGTGTTTGGCTCATTTCTCCAGTACTTAGAAGATATCAAGAATAATGAGGCACTGATCTCCACGGACTACTTCGCCAAGGTCTTTATTCTCGTAAGCACTTCTGATTTTCCTGCGCTAGTTTTTTTAAATGGCTCTATTGAGATCTCATTTTGCTCGGAAGAACTGCTGACAATCAAATACGATCGCTACATATATTCCAAGGAAGACCGGGTGGAGTACAAGCAATCTTTCCAGGATGGATTCAATTCGGAAGATCGCTTCCAAAACATCGTCAGTATGCTGCAAGGGAATTGGCAAAAAGATTTCGAGGCTGCTATGGTGAACAACGTAAGTTCTTTTTTGCGATTGTAATTATGGACTTGAAAATTTACTCTCTTGTCGTTTTAGACTCGCCTGCATTACTATTCTCAGTCTGTGGCGTGTGTGGTCCGTCTGTACGATTCTCAAGATCTGTTGCCGATTGAGATGCTTGTGATTCAGAAGTTGGTATGATTTTACACTACTTGTTATGAAGGAATGTGAAATGATCCTTCTGTTATTTAGGTAGAGGAAGCTCTCAAGACCTGATTAAATGAAATTATCAACAATTGTGCTGCCTAGTTTATTGTGTTCGTTGAATTATGATTTCATATCAGAAAATAAACATTTACGTTCTGTGTTGTATAATTTACGTTTCGTTTGCTTCTTTGGGTTGGAGAGTCAAGTAATTGCCTCACCTAATTGTCAAGCCAAGGGCTTAAATGCTTCCAGTCTTATGCTTTATGCTTGAAGATTTTACGACTCCTCAACCATGATCACAATACTTTGGTCATCGAATAAAAGTTTTGTCAGTGAGATTTACGTTTGATTAATTTGTTTCTAGCGAAAGTGGTTTATTATCGATAACTAGGTGGAAACTTTCCACTGGAAAGTCTTTTTATCCAAAAATTATGAGATCGGGAAAAATATCTATTTTTGAATATTTTGGCATGATAATCAATACCGGAACCAAATTTTTCACGATTTGATGACTTGATTTATTTTGTCTCTGATTGCAAAAAGTGAAAGAAGCTAGAGTTGTCAGTATCACGTGAAAAAGGCGCTTACTGTATAACCTGGGTTTATAAACCCCCATCCCTGACTTTGATGACCCACTGCTCGTCTGCCTAAAGTAAAAAATGTACCTGATCTCAATAAGTCATCGAGAAAAATTGGGCTTTTTGGGGCATTTCACTTCAGCTAGGAGGTCTGATTTTTTGATATTCGTGCTGAACAGGTCCTAAAACCCGTGTGTCAACCGTTGTACTAGTCGTAAACGTGTTAGTCCCCGTGTTGAACATCAAAAAAAGCATGATTTAGATTAGATATGGAGACTGGATAGGACGGACGCCCCGTCCCGGAAAAATATTTGAGTCTGTCCTGTCCCGGGTAATTTTTGAATTACCGGATTCATTGTCAAATCCCGAGTTTCGAAGATCCGAGACTTCCCGTTTTTTTAAATTTTCATCCCGTCCGAATAAGCCATCCTCCACCCTAATTTAGATTATTGTGTGCATTTTTGGTCAGCGCATGCATTGTGTACTTTAGCCCAAAAAATTACCTTCGGGCGGTTTTCAGGTCGGAATTTTACTCTGTTGTAATGCTCGGGTCGGAGTTCGCCGAGCCTAATTTCGGGGTTTTTAAATTGTTAGTTCCAGGTCTGACTTTTAATCATGATACCCTATACTGAATCGTGTCCTGAACACAGTTTGTTTAATCTCGAAACGGTGATTTTACTAGTAGGAAATGGCATTATATAGGTATCTGTACTCAGGTGGAAGTGCCTAGGTAGTAGTACACAGGTAGTGGTAACCAATGCTCAGCTGGCTAAGGGGATGGTCGGCGGCAGTTTGAATGGTCTCCTTGTAATTGAAAGAATACAAAAAAGTGGCACTACCTGAGAACATGCCTTGATCTGCAATTCCAGCTATATTTCACACATATTTTCACGGCATTCAAATTAGTCGAAATGGGCAGTAGGTGGCTTTTGAAAATTTCTGCAGGAAATTTAAAAAAACTCTCTAAATGTGACTAGAAAAACCAGTTACTGACTTGAAATGGTTTTTAAAATTGAAAATTTCACTACTTTTTCTCTTGTATTTGACCTAAAGTCAGGACTTTTGATTGACCTGTACTCAAATTTTCAAATGAAAAATGAAAAGTTGAAAATATGATATTTATGACCTTTCTCTACTTTTCGATTTGACGACAAATAAGCTAAAAATAAAAAATTGCATAAAAATAGAAAAATCCAAGGTAACCAGGGGTGAGGTCGAACTCGTGACCTCAAGTGAAATAGTCCTGTTTCAAGTGTTGCCACACCAAAACATAGCGCTTTACCTACTGCGACATGAATTCCAAAAGTCACTTGCTGCCTATTTTTTGCTGTTTTGAAAGGCCGTGCCATCACTTTCTGTTCTTTATAAAAAATATATTCATGAAATATGTTTGACAAGGGGAACAAGCGCATATCGCCGCCTCCAGCGTGTTCGGGCCTCTTAATAGTTGTGGGTACTACAACACCCCAATGTTGACTTCAACCACTAAAATTTTAAATTTTCGATAACCGATCCCCAAATTTATTCATAGAGGTTTGAACTACATTTCCGTTTTTACGATAGATTTTCATTAACTCTTCAAAAGTTTACCGCTGCTTTTGTAGCCAAGATTCTCAGCTACAAAATGAGTGTTAAACTTTTGAAAAATTGATAAAAAAAATCTTTTGTAAAAACGCAATGCCATAAATATGGCTTTTGAAAAAAACGCTGCGAACTTATGACACGACCTGATAATTTTTGAGTTCTCAAAACTAAAAATGAACTTTAAAACTAAACTCAAAACTAAAATTGAATACTAAAAATCTCCCCAAATTTAGGCACCATCGAGAAAGGCATGAGAACCATGTTGTCAACAGTGTCCCGGACTGCTGGAGTGTCCGCTCCCAAACTATCCACAGCCACTACCATGATTGTGGGAGTGCCTCACGAAGAGGCTGATGACCCCAACACCAGGAAGAAAAGTCAGGAAGATGAGTCCAAAGGTGGGCTGTGGAGGAAAATGAGCTATAGAAAGAACAGCAAGCAGCAGCAGCAACCCAAGGAGGGGGGCACCAGCAATGAAGGGCTAGACAACACCCCTCCCAACACTGAAGTCAAGTCAACACCCCTGAGAAGGAGGAGAAAAGAGGAGGAGGGCGGTTTTGAACAGGTTGGTGTTATCACTAGGTGTTCTTTTAGGCTCCACCCTCTTTTAGGACAATGACTTGTGAAGGGTCATTAGCAATTTGAAATGTTAGTGATTTTGGTAGCAGTTTCGATTATGTGAATAGTTCCAACTGGAAATGCTGATTTTTTTTCCAAATTTTTTGATTCACCAAAAAAATTGTTGACAAATTTTGTGATATTTTGAATTTTGGTGTTCTTTAGCTGTTTAGAACATATTTGGTGGACCGTCATTTACTTTGGGCCTAATGCTACACCTAAGCTTACAAATATCAAGTAATCGCGGAACTTACCGTAATTCCTCTAATAAGCCGCCCCCCCCCCCTGTGATTCAAAATCGTGTTCTTGGCATTGTGTTTTTGACGCATTTTTCGAAGACTCCTCTTTGGCAAGTTACCCCTCAATTTTTAGCCAGTAAGATGAGCTACAAAATAGATGGTAACTTGCCTAACAGTGGTCTTCGAAACATAGGTCAAAAACACAATGCCAGAAACCAGTTTTTTGAATTTAGGGGGGGGGGGGCTTATTAGAGGAATTACGGTATTTAGTCCGGGCACATTTCATTTTTTTGCAAATCATGTTAAAGCGTCGCTTTTGTAATTTTTATGCTCTAAACGCGATAAAACTTTTGTTTTCTGACCCTTTTTATATAAAAATCCATTTTTCAAAAAAATAGTTTTGACTACAAATTTAGCCAAAACTTTCACTCACCTTGGTCCCCAAAGCAAAATATCAGATTTTAGCCAAAAAAATTTTTTCGAAAAATTGAATTTTTTTGTTAGAAAATGTCAGAAGACAACGTTTCTATTGTTTTTAGAGTATGATTATTACTTTAGAGAATTGTTTTTGTTTTAGAGAATTACTTAGGATATATTTAAAATCATTTATGTTGTGAAATTAAGTTGTGAAATGCGTCCCCCGGACTAAATAAGTGCCGAAATCGCCAATAAAACATTTTAATAAAATTCGATAATGGAAAATTATCCTATGCATGAAATCTGATTTTTGGTTTCCAAAAGCAGACATTTGTGCATATTTTTAACGTTATGTTTGGGTCTTTAATGAAATCATATAACCCTTTCTTCAAATTAAGACTTACCGTCAAATTTCCAATTCCATTTAGCTATTTTAAGATTGATACCAAAATTAAAAAATGAATTTTTAATTTGCAGTTGCTGCGCAGCCGAGGTGCTCAAGCAGTACAGTTAAGCAATGCAACACAACTCTAGCTCCAGCCCTATTCTCCTGCAACCACCACAAACCCAGTGCCATCATTTAGGCCATAGCAATCCAGCAGCACTATATTACCCTCCTAATTCTAGTCGAAATGAAACTTTTTTATCTAGTTACTCCGCTGAAGATAGTTCAAGCAATACATCCCTCTCCAACTGCCAGTCTCCCATTCTACCAATTGATGATGATCAACTGACGCAGCTAAGCGTCAGGGAGCTTAACCAACGACTTCTGGTAAGGCTTTATATAAAAATGGCTGTACCTTCGAAACTCGCTGACCCGTCGCCACAAAAAGCTCGGCTCTATTGTTGAATACGGTCGTTTTTTGCCTTGGTCCCCTTTTGTTTTTTAAATGCTTTATTTGGTGTATACTCGAACAATCACAAATTTAAGCATAATCTTTTACCATCTGGTCAATAAAAGCATTTTCAAAATAATAAAAACCCCAAGAAAACAACAGGAGGGACCAAGGCAAAAAAAATGGACCGGAATTTGACAATGTAGCCAAAAGTTCGTTCCCACCTAGGGTCCGACACTTTTTTTAGCTCGATTTTTATATTCTTTGATTAGTTTTGTTTTCTCAGTCTGGTCCTAAACATCGTCAGGATTCCAATTTTACCGATTGCTTTTTAAGTCATAAAATATTTACATTCAAAAAGGAAAACCTCGAAAACATGTCCTCCTAATTTCAAAAAAGGTGACGCCTTATCGAGATTTTGCCTTTTAAATGTCAACATTTTATGCTTTTCCAAAAACAATCCGCAAAATCAGAATCCTGATGATATTTGGGACCAGACTGTCAAAACAGAGCTAGTCAAAGAATACAAAACCGAGCTAAAAAAGGGTCGCACCCTAGGCGGAACGAACTTTTTGGGATGAAGTGTTAGCGAAGTTCGACTGTACAGTGAAACTTTTTTATTTTAGGTGACCACTGATTTTTTAAATTTTTTCCCCAAAAATTTTTATAAGCTTTCCCAAATGTTTTATTTTTATTTTTGCAAGCATACATTCTGCCCTGAAAACAATAAAGACAGTATTTTAGTACATCTTTTAAAATTTAATTTAAAAATTTTACTCGGTCGGAATTTTAATATTATTCTTTCTCTAAATTATAGGGTAACTCGATACACCGATGTACTCTCGATTTACCGCCACCCTGAAATTTGTCCAAGGGAATGTTGTTACGTCTAGGTTAGACTGTATTGAACAATGAGTGCCAATTTATTACTAGAGCTAGTATACAGTCGACTCTCGATATAAGCACACTTTTGCCCGGTCCCCAGAGTGTGCTTACATCGAGAGTCGACTGTAGTTTCTTTTCCACTCACAAGATAAAATAAAAATATAAAATAACGGGCATATCGGAATGTAGCCGTAAATGATAGGAATTTTGCCGCGAACTTTAAAAAATAAAAATTTTTTGAAAAAGAACAAAACACAAATTTCCAAAATTAATAATATTTGTAACAAAATTTAAATTCCTACTTTTTGCGGCAAAACTCTGATATGTCCATTGTTTACTACGGGAAGTTGACTGTATCTCCATTTCAGGGCCATGACAGGGCAACAGTCTCCGCACTAAAACAAAAACGACGCACTCTGAAGAATCGAGGATATGCACTTAATTGCCGAGCCAGGTAAATATTTTGATCACATATAAATTTAAATAAAAATATACCCTTGTGGTGACGCTCACATAGCAACTCATACTGGCAGAAAAAAAGGGGGTTGGCCAGAAGGGGTCTCGAAATTCCTAGAGAGATAGATTTGTTATTGGTAATACATTCGAGTTTTTTTTGAGCGAAACAACTCGGAAAAACTCAAACCTATTACCAATAAATTATACAAATTTTTATAAACTAAACCAAGAAATTTTATACTATTGTGTAGCCAACACTCTAAGCTTTCTATCTTGGGGTAAAGTGCTCTAACTTTTGGAGAAAACATAACATAAAAACAATAAAAAAGGTCAAAAAAAATTGTAAAAGTCGAGTTAACTGTGTGACAACCCTAACTATATTTCTAAAATATAAAAAATATCATTTGGCAGGCGGCAGCAGACCACAGTCCAACTACAGGCTGAGAACCAAGTGCTCCGAGCAAACCTCCGACAAATGGGCAAAAAGTTGGATCTACTGCAGTGCCAGCTTCAGGACTACCAAGAGTATGCAAAACTGTCTGAGTCCGCCAAAATTGTCGACCACAAAAAGGTTAGAGTGAAGACTGATTGTGCAACTCTACATTCACCAGAAGAACAGCCGCAATACCTGGACCTGGATGATTTACATGTGAATCTTCGACCCTCCGCTAAAACAGCAGCCTTCTTGCAAAGGCAACGTGGCCAACCAGACAAGACTGAGCAATATTGCTTCAACCAACTAGCTATAAGTCCAATTAACTATATTAATGGCCAGAACCTGCACATCAGCAGTCATCATACCCCTATATTTGCCCAACAACCGGCTGTGGACGACCTGCCTAGTCCACCATCACCCTTTCAAAGTCCGTCACTAGACCCAAGCCAATATAATCCAAATTGGAAAAGACATTGCTGGCCTACTCAACCCCAAATTCCAAACATTGGGTTGCCGTCATCCTCCTCCTCAGCCTATGAACACTTCAGTTTGCATTCCGACAATTCATATTTTGACTAAGCTGAACTACCTCTATTTTCTTAGCTGTAACTGAAGTGCGCCCTCAAAAATCTGAATTTCACCAGCAAACTACTGGATTCCACAAGAAGATTTTATATTTGAATTTTTCCGTGGGGTTCATTGTAATTTTTTTTTTAAATTCACTACATGTATCTTTAAATCTTGGGTTTCTAACGTGATTTCAAAATTTACTGAATTATTTTAGAAGTGTAGAGATTTACGGGCAGCCGACGATTGCGCAAAATCAAATTGCGCAAATTCACATTGCGCAATGTTCAAATTGCGCCAAAATCAGATTGCGCAAACGTAAACTGCGCCAAAGTCAAACTGCGCAAATGCAAATGCCGCGACTGTTGGCTCCTTTGTTTGAGCTACTCTTTCTAATCTGTTTTTTTTTAATTTTTGAAGAAATTTGGTAAAAATTTAGAACCTTCTAATTTTAGTAAAATCATGGCGTATTTGCATCCGCGTAGTTTGATATATACAGAGGATGACTGGATATTAGATCGTAAACGCACGAAGATTACAGAGGTAGAGTACTCGAAAAACTCTAAGGATGATTTATTAAAAAGGTCCTACAAATAATTGGAATGTCCATAACAAAGATGGTAAAAGTTTTCTGAAAACGGTAGAAATTCACGGTAGAAATAATGGAGCGACTCTACTTGAGGATCGAATGTTGTATATTGGGGTTGTAAGGGTTGTATGCCCGTGGATGATTGTAGGTTGGATTGATAGATTAGATTTTTAGAATAGTGAAAGGATGCAGATGATAGAATGATTAAATGGAAAAGTCTTGGAATAGTAGATCCCTCTATTTTTGATAAAATCGTAGCGCTGTTTACATTTGCGCAATTTGATATCTGCGCAATTTACACTGGCGCAATATGATTTTGCGCAATTCGCATTTGCGCAATTTGAACATTGCGCAATGTGAATTTGCGCAATTTGATTTTGCGCAATCGTCGGCTGCCCAGATTTACAGGTTTAACAAAAAAAGACTTCGATTTTCATTTTTATTCTAAAATTTGAAAAATAACAACAAAACGGGCAAACCTTTCTCTGTCGCCAAATAAATTTGTCGCCAAATAATTTTTTCCTAATTAAGAAAAATTTTGAATAAGGAAAAACTCTTTGTGACAAGAAAAAATGTTTTGGCGACAGAAAACAGTTTCGCCCCAACAAACCGGAAATGTGAAGTTCTCTCGTGGTATTCAGTAATCTGGGGCCGTAGTAACAATAGTAGTAACAACTTCCGTGGCTAAAAGTGGAATATCTCTGAGTTCAGTCCACTTTTTGAAAAGCAGTTTTTTGCAAACAAAAATAGACAAGTTTTATCTTCAGCTTTTATTACAATCATCTGAATCGCTGATCCGTAACCAGAGCTAGCACTAAATGCAAAAAAAGATCCGCAGCTGCAGATATTTTTTGGACCTGTGAGGCTAAAAGTTAAATTTATCGTACAGGTTTGAGCCGATTGTGATGATGTTTCACTGAATTTTTAGCCTAGATCATAACGAGCATTTTAGTAGTTCAAAAAGTAATTTTGGCTTTACCAAACTTAATATATGACCAAAAATGTCTCTAAATATTGAGTTTGAAAATTAGCCGAGGATAGACTAAGCTAACTTTTCGAATTCAATATTTAGAGGTACTTTTGATCATACTTTAAGTTTGGTAAAGCCGAAATTACTTTTTGAACTACCAAAATGTTCCTTATAATCTAGGCTGCAAACCTAGTGAAACATCATCACAATCAGTTCAAGCCTGTACGATAAATTTAATTTTTAGCCTCACAGGTCCAAAAAATATCCGCAGCTGCGGATATTTTTTTGCATTAAGTGCTAGCTCTGGTTACGGATGAGCGATTCAGATGATTGTAATAAAAGCTGATGATAAAACTTGTCTATTTTTGTTTGCAAAAAACTGCTTTTCAAAAAGTGGACTGAACTCAGAAATATTCCACTTTTAGCCACGGAAGTTGTTACTACGATTGTTACTACGGCCCTGGCGTCAAAAAAGTCTAATTGGCTCTAAACTGGCCAAACAAGCCAAAAAAAAATAGTATGCCCCTACGTGGGATTGAACCTGCAACATTAAAAAAACACCATTTTGGGCCAAAAAACGCGAGCACTTACGCACTGCGCCACGGAAGCCACTTTTAAGCCACCCCCCCCCCTTTAAAGGGCTATTGCCACCTGTTTTGAATTGTCCCCCGCTAATTAAAACTACGACCCCTGGTGGTAAAATTTGAATTTTTCAGGGCGCGATTAAACTTGAGCGTATTTTCTTTTGACAGTTTGGAAAGTATGCGAAATTATTCACAATATGGGTCGTGGAATTTTATGGCTCGTCCAATGGTAGCCCGAAAATTATATTTTGAGGAGTCAAGGGAAAAAATTCAGGAAAGCTTGGACCAAAAAAACGAGATGTCCCCAAACCATATAACCAAGCTTTGATACTTTCCAAGCTAGCCAATATTCAGTGGAAGTTTTTGGAAAGAAATTATATTTTTGATTCTTCTGACATACGGGCTTGTATATATATTTTTTCTAAATGGCCAATTTTTCTGTCGATTTTTATTTAGATGTTAAATTTGATCCCTAGACCCCGATAATTTTGAAGAAAGTTGCGATACGCGATAGACTCTGTTGGACATTCTTGACTCCTATTTACTTTGACTGACGTACGACTCGCTACAACAAATGACTCGCTACAACGACTCGCTACACATGCGACTCGCTACAACGACTCGCTACACATTCAACTCGCTACAACGACTCGCTACAGAAATTTTTGGTTTTTTTCTTACCTTGTTTTTCATTATACAAACTACACATTTAAGGCCTTATGATGGGCCGTGGCCTACTCTGCGTCTAAAAATATGCCTAAGTTCTAAAAAATTGGCAAATTTAAAAAATAGTTCGGTATTTTTTGTGAGCTAGTTACCTACCGGGTGACAGTATTCATTTGGTGGTACACATGAGTCTAAGTGATATACTTGAATTGTAAAACTCAGGTTGAGATACCCAGTAAAAGATAGCATTCAGTTAGACGTACCTAGGTATCCAGTAAGTTAGCACAGCAGCCCAAGTGCACTACCACCTCCCCCTTCAAAGAGTATTTTTCTCTAAGCTAACTTTTGTCACTTGTCACCTATTTCACACCTTTTGCCAAATACCAATACCAAGGGTATTTGGCCGCTTCGCGGCCAAAGATCAGTACACTCCACATTGCAATGGATTGGGGTGAAAAAAAGATCTATTAGAATCTATTTGGAGCATCTTTTCAATTTAAAAATTTACCATAGATGAATTCGCCATAAAAAAAATTTATCTACCGCTTACTTACTTATCGAAAAGGGACAGAATTTATGTTTCAAAACCCACACATTTAAGTCCGTCCTAACATTCGCTGGCTCACCCTGTACCTAAGGTTACGCCTAAGTATAAAAAAATAAATTGTTTTGGTAAAATATAAGACATTTAAAAAAATTGCTGTAGCGAGTCGTTGTAGCGAGTTGAATGTGTAGCGAGTCGTTGTAGCGAGTTGAATGTGTAGCGAGTCGTTGTAGCGAGTCATTTGTTGTAGCGAGTCGTTGCTATACCGGCGCCGACCTCTGAAATCTTTCGAACCGGCACCTGCACCATCTGGTGTGGGTACAGGTTGGTGCGGCACCCAATGCCGTTACACCACTGAGTGTGTCAGAATTTTAAAAGTGCAAACCTGGTTTTCATGTCAAATTTTAAAATCAAATGCCAATTCTGATGGCATAAGCTTGCTCTACGCCCTTGATTTACTCTTAGAAACGTCGAGAACGATGCGATGTAGTAAAAAAAAGTAGAAAAACGTGACGGACAGACCGATAAAGATACTATTTGTAGATTTGTGCTATGTTTATCTGTACGTTACATTTCTTAATGATTAGTTTTTTTCTGATAAGAAGTCCAAGATAACTTTTTAGAGCAAAACTTTAGCTACATTTTATGTCTTGCGCCTCAAATATTGCAGCTCAAACTTAACATTCTTCATTTTGACAGCTTTTTATCTCGCCACTTAATTTTCGCGTTTCATAATTTTGCTCAAAAACCGTCAGGCGCAAATCTTACAGTAAAAAAATTAAGCGCAATTATTGGTGATCGAGACTTGTAGTTAAAAGCTCATGTTCTCTTGGCTTCAAGTCCTTAAAGGAGCATGTTCACGCAGTCAAATTCAAATGTTGATATTTGAATTCCGGGGACCAATCCTACAAGTGGAATTATGACACGAAATGTTTATTTTTAAATAAATATTTTTCGCTTTTCGAGCAAATTCCTTTTTTTTGGCCTTCTATTTTTGCATCTAAAGGCGCGTCCCCAATGCAGTCTTTTCACTCTCACTTTCACTCTCACTCGCACATTGGGGATACCCTTTCATTCTCACTCTCACTCTCACTCTCACATTCACTCTCACTCGCACTCTTCTTATTACTCTCACTGTCACTTGCACTCTGTCTCTTTGGGCTGTCTCTTTTGATTATAGGTGTAGACTGGCTAACTTGCTTTAAAAAATATCGAGATCTAGTGATCAAGTTTAAATTTAAATCGACCAGAAGTTTTGACCAGCCCCCCCCCATCCCCCAGCAGTTGTGCAATCCATTACATTCTAGTCAATAACATCTACGATATCTCTAGTCTATTTTACCTAGGTATTATTCTAAATTTTACTTAATTCATCGTGCTACATCTTTTTATTTGCTCAGTTTTTCTAATAAAGGCATAAACAAAGAACATGGAAACAGCAATATCAGTAAAAGAAAGGTGACCAGCACGACCTGGCACGAACTTCCACTTTTGACAAGAGGTTGCCTGTCGGTGCCAGCGATCTACCTGGTGCAGTCAGAACGGCTGCAAAAGCCTTATCAGTCACACTAAAGGCTGGGAACAAATTAAAAGACGAACAAAAGAGCAAGAAAAAGCAAAGTATGATGTGTGAGATGCGGCAAAACCAAATAATTTTATCAGGCCTAACAAGCTGGACACAATCACAAAAATTTACAGGAACGAGGTTTCATAGTGATATGCAATTATAACCTCACTTAACATTTGCTTTGGAAGATTGATCGCCTTGCTTGGAGGGCTGCACATTATCACTCATTTCTTCTTCGACGTTGGACTTGAACCCGAGCTTTGGCCACTCATCCTTGTCCATAAGTCCATTTGTCATTCTGCAGCGGAAGTATGTTTTTGCTCTTTCCCGGCAGTCATCGTTACGAAATCGTTTTCCTAAACATAATTGCTTGAATATCGTAGTGGATTAATTATAGTCGCTTTCCACAACGATAATATTAAGGGTGTGTGGGAATTATGCTCTCTCAGAAAAATTTTATATTCAGTCCATTGCCCGCTCATTTCCATTTTCAGGTGTCTTTACGAATTTTTACGACCGTTACACGCAACCCTGAGTGAAGTTAAAAATTTGCGAGTGTTATAGCCGGGCAGGGGGCTATGTGGTCATAGTTAGGCTTGGGCGTTCGTGTTTTTTTGGGATTTTGGATTGGGATTTTAAAAATTATTTTAAACTTTGGGATTTTGGATTGGGATTTTAAAAATTATTTTAAACTTTTGGATTTTGGATTGGGATTTCCAAAATTCTGGGAATCCCAGTGGGATTTGGGATTTGTTCAAAATCAAACACTTGATTAACTATTCAATGATTTTAATCAATTTCAAACAACAAACAAATATGAAGACGAAAACAACAAAAATGACGAAACAAATGACAAATAGAACAAACAAAAGTCATGTAAAAGAAAATTTTCTTTTCGTTTTGACACTAAATGAATTTGAACGTATTTTTTGGGGATTTTGGGATAATTTTCGGATTTTCGAAATGCCAACCGGTGGGATTTGGGATTTCGGACTCTGAAACTTTCGGATTTGGGATTGGGATTTCCGAAATTTCTGGGAATCCAATCCTGGGAATCCCATGGGATTCCAATCCTACGCCCAAGCCTAGTCATAGTATTCGAAAGTAGCCGTGCAATTTGGCCACGCAACCCGTAATTCTTACGTGGCATAAAGAAAATACAGGATGTTTCAAAAAAAATTCCATGAACTTCTGAGCCGATTCGTGTTTCAGAACGTCGAAATTCGACCTAGCCCATCAAAGGTGTTAGAATGTTTTGGAACACCCTGTACTTAGAATCAACTATTAAAAGGAACAAAAATACAAACCCTTAGACAGATATTGTATTCCAACATTTCCATGTGACACTTCTTCTCGTAATCGAGCGGAAAAGAGCCTTTTAGAGGCGGCGTGACATTAGCAACTTTGTTGGAAGAACCACCAGAGTAAGAGGCCATTCTTAAGCAATTAGAAAATTAAAACTCAATTATTAGTTTTTACAGAAACCCTACTGTAAGAAAAGCCCAAAGTCTATGAAAATGATTGTCAGAATCGAAAAAGTATTTCTAGATACGGAATATCGAAACTTTACAACCACAAAATTATAAAGCTGAGCTCAAGTTTTTATATGCATATCCGAGAAGGAAACAATTTAGCGGAAACAAGAGGTAGGGGTCATGTTGCACAAACATAGAACAATCAGATAAACAAACAATAAATTTCATGGACTAGATTTTAGTCGGAGATTTTTCTTTCCAGCAAGTAAGCATCTGGAGGGTCGATCCTTCTGTAGTAGTTCTCAATCTTCCTGACAAGCTGGAAGTCGAATTTTTCGTAGAACTTTAAGGCAATCTCATTATTTGTTTGGACATGCAAGTAGACGCTCTGCAATGGAATAGAAATTTCGTTGAAAAATTTAAAAGATACTAACCTTTATCGAGTTGGCATGCTTTTGACACCATTCCAGAAGGTTCTTCAGTAGCAAACTGGCTACACCCCTGCGTCTAAACGATGGAAGAGACGCGAGTGTAAGAATATTGGCGTGGCGAAGGCGAGGAGACAGACGAATATCGGTGCTGAAGCTTGAATGGGTAGAGACTTTAACTATTGAATCACTTGAAGGAGAGTGGTTGAGATCTTCTTCAGTTATATTTTCATTCATCGGCTCTTCACTATTGCTCTCATCACTTTCCTCTTCCACAAGCTGACAGCAGATGGCCCCACAATGGTGTTGCTGAAGTATGCTAACTTGGCCCAATGCTTTGGAAGATCTGGAAAAGAGTGGTAAAAGTCAGCTGATGAAAAGGAAGAATAAGGAAACCAGCAGCAGTTTCAAACATCATCTTCTTCAAGTGCCAATGATTCACAGATTGTAGCAACTCTTTATAGAACCTGTCCTCATAGCTAGCCATCAAAGAAGTTACATTCAGCAGCTTCAAGTGTCGCTGTAAAATTGTTGATAATAATATTGGGCTAAATTTCGGTATACCCCCACCACTCAATTTCGGTATACCCCCACCACTCAATTTCGGTATACCCCACCACTTTGTTAACAATCGGATGTTTCAGGCTATCTTTCTCAATGGCGCTTTTTCGAGATTAGTAGTAGTAGACTAGTAGTAGTAGGGAGTCGCAGGTCGTTCTAAGTGGTCTCTAATTAGTAGGGAGTCGCAGGTCGTTCACATAAGTGCCCTCAGGTGACCAGGCAGTGTACCAAAGTAACACTAATAACGAATGGTGTTAACTAGCTTCCTAAGAAGTGTTAGATGGTGATAACCAGGGCTTATTACCTGGGAGATTATACCTGAAATTCCTATTCTTGAAATAAAAGCCATTCAGGATGGGTACATAGTATACCTGGCTAAATTTCGGTATACCCCCACCACTCAATTTAGGTATACCCCACCACTCGATTTCGGTATACCCCCACCACTCAGTTTTGGTATACCACAGCATTCTAATTTACTAATTCTATACAAAACTGTACAATTTGGAACAACCTGAAACATCCAATTATTAACAGACTGGTGGGGTATACCGAATTTGAGTGGTGGGGGTATACCGAAATTGTACCTAATATTGTGACACTTAACTTGGTCCTGTGCTGATCCTAATTTTGGTCCCAATTTTCAAAAAAATTTTAGATGCCATGATCGTTTTGCTAACTGCATGCAGAATTGGTGGGCAATATGTAAATGGATTTGGATTACTCAGATGGTAGAGTTACGGCCAATCTAACCCCACCCGGTTCTCAGTTATCCTCGATTTTACATATCCGATTTTCAGTTATGGTTTACCAATTTCCGTATTTCCTCTAATAAGCGCGCATGCGCGCTTATTTTTCAAACCCCAAAAATCTGAAAAATTTTTGGTCAATCTCGAAAATTTCGGGTGCTAAACCAAAATATAAAAAGTGGGATTGGTAGAGCTCGGGGGAGTTAAGAAAATGCATTAAACAGCTTTGAAGAAAATCTTCGACGCTACTGCCATATACACACCCCCCCACAAAAGCTACTGTAATATACCCCCCACCCCCAAAATCGACTTTTTTGGGAGTGTCTAAAAACCATTTTTATGCAATAATTTTGCCATGAAAGAACCAGAAAAGCAGCTTAGAGGGGATTATGGGCTGTATTGGGAGGGGAAGGGAATAATACAGGGGACACTTTTTCAGCTGCTTTAACATGTTTTGCAACATGGGCCAACTTGGGCAAAAATAGACTCTATATGAATTTTATGATCAAGTGTACTGCTCGGAATCATGTCTCAGGCAAGTGCGTGCGCGCATCTCTAACTCTCATGCCCCCTGCGCATGAGCATGAGGGGGCATGAGCATTATTACAGTAGGGCATGGGCATTATTACAGTAGCGCCAAATCTTCTGTGAGCCGAGATATAGACCCTCAAAGTAGGGGGTGCGCGCTCATTAGAGCATGCGCGCTTATTAGAGGAAATGCGGTATGTTTAGGTCGATCGACCGCCGTGTATTCGATTTTTTTGTCGTACTCTAACCTTGATTCATTGTACCAGGTCTTCTTACCTGGTTTCCGGTTATGGTTAATGGGGCCAAATTAGTCGATTCGGTTGACTAAGCATAGACCACCCTACTGATCACGCCAAAAACCTACCACATTGACAGCAGTCAGGTCGAGTAGTTCCACCCCCACCTCCTTCCTGTTGTTTGATTCTTCGGCAGATTGTGCTGGAAAGACGCTCTCCTGCTCTGAATTGACCTCAACATCGTCGATATCTATTTCTTCGCCATCTTCGGTATATCCACGCCTCTTGGTAGTCGGTTGGTTGATCTCTTCGAGCGGACTGCTAGAGCAATGTTTCTCGGCATAACTATTTTCTCGCATGTTTAGACACTGAAAACCACCAATAAGGGTGAAGTTCAGAGCGACAAAAAATAGCTCACTGCTCACAGATGCAAAAGAATGCAAAACTTCGAAAGAGACTAGAAACTTTTTTTATCAGAACAATAATAATCAAATATCCTAACATTACAAACAAATTTATATATTCTGATCTTTTTCATTTCTTTCCATCCACTTGGAATACAAATACCAGCTCTGCACAGGAATTTCAGGTGACGGCTTTTTCGCTTTTTCCCAGTGGATCATATAGGCATCGCCAAAAAGAGGAACAGAAACGGCAGCGAGAGTAAGATAATACGTAACTTTACTGAGTTTGACCATTGAGAAGCTAAATCGTAAGGTGTGATGTTAAGCACTTAAATTTGAGCCCCAGCGCTCACTTGAACTTGATCCGCAGGTAGTTATTTTGTCTAGGTTCCGCAATGCAAAATGACTCGTGTGGATTAGGTACAAGTGAGCGAGGGGGCTTATATCTTATTTAGCAGAGTTAATTTGTTCCAAAAGAATCATAATAGCTTACCTAATCGTCGAGATTGTCACTGATAGATGTGCCTGACCAGCGATTGAGATCTTGGTGCTTTATTCTTGTTCCCGACTGATGATTACCAGAAATGATGTCTAAAAATTGGATTAACAATGGTGCAAACTTTAGTTATTCACTTACTCTCAGAAGCGTAGTAGAAATTGAGAAGGACCGGGACGTTGTGATATAGCTTTTTTCGGAAACTCTCTTCTCTTCGTGACTTGACAAAGATGTAGAAAGTTGAAGCACAAAGAGCAGTTTCGCAGGCGATTCCAATACCAATAATTTGCTTCAAACCCATGCACACGCTGCAATAATGAAATTTACTTTTAGATTATATTTTTGACAATGCGGGGAGAGAAAAGCCCCCTACAAGTTAAATAGGTGCTTCTTACAAAAAATTGGTTCAATCTCAGCCACCGTTTTTTTATGAATTCGGATAGTTGATCAATGACAAGGACTGAAAGATGGTTCCTCATTGAAAACAGATCTCTCAATTTCACAAAATTAAATAAAGCTGCCAAAGCGAAGCTTTAATTTTTGGAAAACCACCAAAATTATTATAGGATCTATGAAATTTTAAAGGTTAAAATCCGAGTTTTCCTTTTGAATCTCAAAGCTGGTATACCGTATTCTCTCTATTAGTTCCACACTCTCTATTATCACACTCTCTAACAAAATGCACTCTCACAACTCGGAGAGTGTGGAAGTGTGATTTTGGTTGAGCACCCAAAAATCTCGAGATCGACCCCAAATTTTTCCGATTTTCGGACGATTGAAAAATAATCCCACATGTGGAACTGATAGAGAGAATACGGTAGCCAACGTCATATTGAAGACTGCATTCGAGAGAAACAAAGATTAGCCAGGAATATTTGTAAAGAATCCTTCGATAACTTTTGATGTAACTTAGGGAAAAAAAACAAAATGAAAAGGAGAAAATCTCAATTTAAATTGTCTATGTCGTTTTCCAAAGTTTGCGCCAAAAAATTGATTCGAATGAAATATCAATGGGGCTTATAGCTCGTTATAATGAGATGTCGATGTCCAAGTAGGTGGTAGTGCTTACAATGGGATGTCGAAATACGTAAATACCCCCAAACAAAATACCCCAAACAAACCCCAAATATAAAATGCGAACCGCCCCCCCCCCCCCTACCGTGAACGAGTGCCGGCATTTTACCAATATCAAACCATCTTCAGCATGTCCAAATTAGTCCAGAAAATAGATTTTGGAACCCGAAAAAGTAAAAAATTTTTACTCTCAGTCTGCGTGATAGCTTCAGCGGAGTAATGACATGGATGAGAATTAGGTACCCAAGGATGAGTACTTTTCTAGGGTACCTGGGTATATTTGGGGCAGAGAATGGTTCAATGGAAATTCAATTTAATATATTAATTAAATTAACTAAATTTTAGTTTTTAGATTTTAGTTTTCCTACAATCGAATATTTTCGGCTACTCCAAGTGGATACCTTTTTGGGATGATACCTGCCCTCCAGGTGGATAAGGGACGAAAAATAGGTCAAAATATCGAAATAACATGACTTCCCTTCAAGACAAAATATACCCTGAAAAACGTACCCCAAATAACCCCCCTCAAATAACCCGGGTTATTTGGTGGGGGGGGGGGTTATTTGAGGGTCATGTCGCCGAAATAGGATGTCGAAGTCGGTAGTGAGGTCAGGGGGCGTTTGACCCCTTTTTTCCATTTCTGGAAAATGGGGCCAAACAACTTACGTAATAGCTTGCTTACAATGGGATGTCGATGTCGAAGTCGGATGTCGAAGTCCATTGTAAGCACCCTCACTTCACTACCGACTTCGACATCCTACTTCGACATCCCATTGTAAGCACTACTGCCGACTTCGACATCCGACTTCGACATCCCATTGTAAGCGAGATATAAGTCGTTTGGCCCCTTTTTCCACTTTTTCAAATTCGCGCCTTTTATTTATTTTTATTGTTTTTGTGCTTTCATAGTCTTGGCTCCAGGTAAATTTTCCCGCTGTGTATACTCTTCTGGTAAATTTCCCTACGGTGAATTCCCTCTCTGGCCGCTAAATTCCTTAGCAAAGATTTTCAAGTTAATTTTTTTTCTTTTGAAAACTCATATCACTTAAAATGTTTTCTATAATCCAGCATCCTTTTTATTGGATGATTTACGCACCAACCCAACCAAATGGTCGTCCATTTGGTGAAAATATTTTCTTCATGTGTTTGGGTTTGCGAAATCCGTTTTTGCAGTAATTCGAGCATTCTAAAGAAGGTTTGACAATAGTAAAATGCCATTTTCTAGGGTAATTTTGAGTTTCAGTAAAATAGCTAAAATGACAGTTTGGAATCTACAGAGTGTATTCAGATTATCGGAATAAGTGAACGTAATAGCTTCTCGAAGCCGAAAAATAAGATAAAGAAAAAGTTGACCCAGGTGGACATCCAAATCCACCACTTGTACCCGGATATGGACCCGGACTGAGTAGACCAACTAGTTGACTTCCTCATTTCGACCTATTTGCCTAAGTATCCACTTATCAGAGGTATCCATTTGTCTCCAGGTATCTTCATCCACCTAAACCGGCAACTGGACATTTAACATAATTCGTGCAATTTAGCCGCGGACATTTAGGATAATTTTTCGGTATGATTCGGTTGTTTCGCCCGAATCATACCGAAAAATTATGCTAAATGTCCGCGGACAAATTGCACAAATTATGCTAAATGTCCGGTTGCTCCTAAACCATTTGAGCATTGGGTAAAACTGCCTGGCTACTACTACCGAGGCATTTCCACCAGCGTACCATTACCTAGGTAGAACAATCTGAGCACCACCTGGTTACCCATCGGGATACGTGATTAATGCAGAACTGGGGCTCCTGCAAGTCAAATTGCTGTTTTAGCATTATCAAAGGGTGGTATTTAATTTTGGCCATAGAATTGTGAAAAATGGCCATAGAATACTGAATTTTGGCCGTAGATCTGTGTTGGCCATAGAATATTGAAAAATGGCCATAGATTTCTGAATTTTAGCCATACTCGCTCGAAATCATGTTTCAACCACTTTTTAAGATGCTCTTGGACCTGAACATCCTGAAAAGATGTTTTAGGCGTGTCGATGACACTTTTCCGAGAAAAAAAATTCTGTAATTTTTCCGACCTCAGGGCAAAAAGTCAAATTTCGGTCAAAAAAAAATTCTCGGAAAATTGTCATCGACACCCTTAAAACATCTTTTCAGGATGTTTCAGGTTCAAGAGCATCCTAAAAAGTGGTTGAAACATGATTTCGAGCGAATATAGGCGATGCGTATATAAACTTCCCCACCCACCCTCCACCCTTTAATATTTCATCGTTGTGTGATTTCTCTGATAAATACCTCGAAAGGCTCTCTCCTGTTATATCCAAAACTGTTACATCTAAAAATGGTTCTAGTTTTATCCGGTTCTCGCCAAAAGTTCCAGCACGGTTCTAGCTTTTCATTTTAAATTTTGTTATTTTCCATATAGTATTAGAGGGAAAGCCTGAAGTATTGTATCACAAATAAATTGAACTTGAAAGGCTAAAACCTTGCTGGAACTTTTGGCGAGAACCTGATAAAACTAGAACCATTTTTAGATGTAACAGTTTTGGATATAACAGGAGAGAGCCCCTCGAAAGAACCACTGAAATTACACAAAAAGGAGATTGTTACATAACATTTTAGAAATTTAATGTCAAAATTGCGGATCTAGATTCTTGAATTATTCCAGTCACGATTTTTTTTGAATTTTCACCATTCATTTCAATCCTGAAATTTTTTTTAGATATATATCCGCCTGAAAAAGTTGCACTCTTGAAATTCATTCAATTACAGACATGCAAATAAAACTTATTCCAAATGAGTAAGTTAATATTCCAGTTTTCAAAAACTTCCTGCCCATATGTTTCAAAACAGTTATTTCTAGGAATGGCATTCCAGAATGGATAGCGATTGAGTTACAGGGCGCATTCGAATTCAACGCAGATATGTCGGGCAAATCAATTGGACACTTGGCGTGGATGCAAGATGGCACTGTTGGATTCGTCATCGGGCATCAATATTTGGAGGGCAAGCTAACTGATTTGCAACGTCCATTTCTGGTCATCAACAAGGCTAGCCTGAGAGGTATGAACGGAGTCTCCGCAACCGAACACACATTCAACAGCGGCGATCAAATTACAGGTAATCATTTTTAAAATCATTCCTAGTGGGACCGAGAAAATCCTTTTCAGCTTCTACTCTTCCGAAAACAAGTATCAAGCGGTGTGACATTATGGGAGTCATCAGAAGAAAGATCCTCTTCAACACTCGACCAAAGCCTATTGTTCCTCGACATGATCATAAATAGTTTCACAGATTCTTCTTGTCTATACGGATTATTTTCAAGTTGTACATGTAGTTATTTATTGGTCGAAATTAAGTTAAACCTCATTAAAGCTATTCGATTAGTGTAGATGGTTTAATTTTTGGAACTTTCGACCGGGTCATTGATGTATCGGGGGCGCGTTTATAGAAAATTTCTGGCAGTTGCAAAAAGGCCGAAGTCTCAAGAATTTTTAATTCCTCGTTTAAGACCTGGCTCACGAAATTTGCAGGCTCTCTAGAAATAGAGGGTGTATCAAGAATTTTGCATTTGAAAAAGTTTTTCAGAGCGATTTTTGAAATCCTGTTTTTGCTAATCGATTTCTCTCGTCGTTGTGTAGCTTTATGAAACACGATTCTTGATTGGCCCTTATGTGTTTCAAACGTCCTACCCTTCCAATGTCCCAAACCAGAGCAGATCAAGTAAAATTCTTGTTTTCGGAACTCCTCACCGAAAAGTATTGTCGGCGAGAGAAATCAATTGATGCAAACAGTATTTCGAAAAGCGCTCCAGAAAAAGTTTTGGCGGCGCTAGTAGCGAATACCCCCCCCCCAAGCATCCGACCTTTAAAAATTGCTGTAACTACCCTTGCAAACAACAAGTTTAGGCTCAGCCCTTAGGCTTGGGGGTAGGCCAGCGTACGGAAGTTGTGACTAATGAAGAGTTTGCGCACATTTTCCGGGGTCTGGGACATATTTTTGGGTACTTTTTACTAAAGTAAAAAAAGTGAAAATAGTTGGGGGGAGGGTATTCGCTACTAGCGTCGTTTTGGCTTTTTTCAAGCTAAATTTTTCAATGATACACCCTTTACATTGCGAAGGACCATACGTCTAAATGTGGCTTGCAAAAAGATTATGGCCAAATTTTAAAAAAGTTCTAAAAACTTTAAAACATCCTTTTACAACAAAAATAAATGCAGTATCGCAAATATAAACTCAGCTAGTCTTCTACAACTTTAGTACTTTTAGGCACATAGGCATATAAAAATTTAGAAAGGGCTGGCACTGATCAGTTTGATGCTCTGAATCTTCTCTTCGATCTCAGCAACCTTCTGATCCGTAATTTTGGTGCCTGGTTCACAACAGTTTCTGATGAGATTCAGACGAAGATATGCAGAGACTAAATCGGCGAAGATGAATATCTGAAATAACATTAGCTGTATTTGACACACCAATAAAAATATTGCAGCCAACCTGAGCAATACTGAACACCCATCCAATGGCAAAAAAGAAGTTGGCATTTCCTGTGCCAGTGTCCACCCACATTCGCCACATTATGGGAGTTAGAATCAAGGAGGCCACCAAAGTACTGCCAAGCACTAACCCGTAGCGGATAACTGAAAAAAAATTGAAGAATTTCTGACAAAAAAAACATTTACAATACATTTGTGGAGCTCAAAGAAGGCAGCAATGAATGGTAGGTATAGGCTGAAACATCAAATTTATTAAATAAAAACATGTCAAGTAAGGAACTTACGCAGTTTCAGCATACGACGGATAAGAAGAGAATATGGCAACAAACATGAGCAAGGAAACACCAAGCAAATAGGGTTTTTCCTGAAGAAATTTTTAGCTTAACAATAACCTTTCATACATATGGGCAGTCAGAATTATGCGTCGATTTTAAGAAATTTGGCTATGTAGCCTTGCCCGGCTGATTCCCGAATATTCTTTTTGTAGCTGGAATTCTTATCTTTTTCTCGTGCCTTGACTGTTGAACAGGACTCTAACAAGGAAACCGCCCGAACTGTACGATCAAATTCGCAAATTCGGTTAAAGCCATCTTGTAGAGCATGTTCAATTTGTATAATGTAGCCGGAGTTTTTTTGGCGGACAGGGACAAAATTTTTGAGTTGTATGCCAAAGAAAGCCGGAAAACCCCAAAAACACCAATTTTAAATATTTCAGTGCTCCGATTCTATGTGTTTTGTTTGTCAAGTGCCAATCCTGATTATCATGAACTTATGTTACTTATTGATTTTACGTCTGATAGTGATGTTTTCAAAAATTATTTCAAAATTTTCTGAAAATTCAAATTTTACTGATGCATGATTTAGAAAGATGGTCAATTTAATGACCATCTCTTATATAATAACCACACTTTAGGCAATGAAAAGTTTGCAATGAAAATTTAAGTTTTCACAAAATTTTGAAATAATTGCTAAAAAATTACTGATAGACGTAGAATCAATAAGTAACATAAGGTTATAATGATCATATTTGGTACTTGACAAACAAAACAATAGAAATTGGAGCACTGAAATATCCAAAATTGGCGTTTTTGGGGTTTTCCGGCTTTCTTTGGCCTCAAATTCAAAATTTTTGTCGCTGTCCGCCAAAAAAACTCCGGCTACACTATACAAATCGACCATGCTCTACAAGATGGCTTCAACAGAATTTGCGAATTTGATCGTACAGTTCGGGCGGTTTCCTTGTAAGTGAAGTCGGAGATTTAAAATGGGTTAGGGCTCAAGAATTCGTAAATCCACCAGGAAAAGGGCTAGATGGGCGGATTTTTTAAAAGTACAGTCAACCCTCCACATAACGGCCCCAAAAAAGTTCCCGCCTCAAGCTCATTCCGCCTAGGTCTGACACTTTTTTTTTACTTCAATTTTTAAAGCCTTTTGCCAGTTGTCTTCGGCCTGTCTAGTCCGAAATCGCAAGGATTCGGATTTTGCCGATCTTTTTCCGAAAACTAAACAGTTCCGCCGTAAAGATCCACCGGTACTCGATAAACCAGTACCCTTTCTTCAAAAAGGTTTATCGAGTAACCACTGGTCTTCACGGCGAAACTGGTAAAATTTTGAAAAACGATCGGCAAAATCGAAATCCTTACGATATTTTGGACTGAAATAGCCAAAGACAATTCGCAAAATGCTTCAAAAATTTAGGTAAAGAAAGTGTCGGACCCTAAGCGGGAATGAACTTAAGGGGGTGTCGGTTTAACGAGGGTTGACTATAATTGAGCAATTTTCGACGTACCCTGTATAAAAAGTTAGGATAAAATTTTTTTGACCCATCACCCATCCGGAATGACCGCGCAAAAGTCTTTATGTTTTATTTTTTTTCTGCCCAAATCACTATATGGATTTAGAAAGATGGTCAATTTAATGACCATCTCTTATATAATAACCACACTTAAGGTTAGGATTTTTGACCATTGTTCTTTTTTTATTCATATCTAAACATAAACATACAACCTCCTCAACCCACCTTAAAGTAGCGGCCAAAGGGATGAGATAAATCAAGATATTCAATTGGAACACAAACAGAAACAGCAGGCGGTAGTGCTCAAAAATTTGGATGAAGAAGTACCAGAAAATGCCAACATTGGGTGTGAGATCAGGCACTCTCAAGCTAAAATGTCGCGTTTACATCTCAAATTGCTTTTTTAAACTAAACTCACAAAAAGCCAATAGTACTGGAGAAAAGCAGCCAAGGGTCTTTGACCATTGCAAAGTTGACACCATACAGGATAGTGAAGCTGAACATGCTTGTCAGGCAAACAGCCCACAGACGGTTGGAAAAGCGAACAGCAACAGCTGTGAGCAGAATGGCGTAGTAGGGTTGAGCTGGCTGGCCAACGCTAACGAGAAAATCGACAGGGTAATATGGTCTTCAAAAAATGAAAACCATTTTATGTGGGTAGATATAATTTGGACTGAAAAAAATACCTTTGATAACAAAGAGCAGGAAGGCAGCTACCAGGGTATTCACTATACTTGACAAGCTGAGAACTGTCCAACATCCAATGGTCATCGGGTTAAGAAGATATCTGAAAAGAATCGAAATGATAACTGTTAAAAAAGATGGAACTGTATATTAGACAGTGTCTAATTATACTGCGCAGATAGTTTTTGTGTCTAATGTGTGATTCCGCCTAGTTGCATTTAAATTTTTGATATTGTTTATATTGATTTTAAATTTAGACAAAGCCGTGGACGCAATGTAACCCTACGTTCACAATGGCTCCGCATCCGCTTCCTCATGCTGAATTGCGTTCACAATGAAATTTGTTTTTTTTACGTTCCGCACCGGTTTCCGCATCCGCACCGCATCCGTTTTTTGATGTTTACAATGCAACCGCACATACTGCTGTGTCTCAGTATATGAATGCATGAATCCGCAACATCTTCCGCATCCGGATGCGGTCCGCAATGCGTTCCGCATACGGACTGCATTGCGGAGGCATTGTGAACACCAAAAATGCGGATGCGGTGCAGATGCGGACAAAAAACGGATCATTGTGTAGGGGTATAAACCGGCACGCGTTAGAAAGGGCTCAAATGTGTGTGTCCCAATTTAGGAAACCAAAATTACAGCCTTTCAAAAGAGGCAGCTAGTGAATTTTACTTGGATTTCATGGCGCGGTGGGTGAAGCGTTGAAGCGTCGTTTTGCTGCATGAACACCAGAAAAAGGCTATTTCCTTGAAACTCGGAGAGTTCAACCCCACCGTCTTACACGTTCTTTTTTTCAAAATTTTCAAGTTTTTTTATTCGCCTATTCGACATAAAGTTGAAAAGTAGACGTAAGTCCTAAATATCAGATTTTAAACTTTTCCTATAAATTTCGAGTACAGGTCAAACGAAATTGCAGACTTTGCGTCGAATATAAGGCAAAAATGAGGAAAATAATATTCTCGTGTAGAAGTTGCGAAAAGTCGTACTTTTGAAGATGTTTTATGTAGCAAACGAAAGCTGAAAATCTCCTCTTTCATATGAATTAGAACAATTTTGTAAAAGTTAGATTTTCAAGGACTAGAAGTCATTTGAAGCCTGTAACCCCTTTTCTAGTCATATTTGAAGAGTTTTTCACTTTCCCGCAAAATTTATTTGAATGTTTCAAAATTCACGGACAATACTTTTTTCTGTCGCGAGAACGTTTTTTTTGGCGCAAATTTTTGTTCTGCGTCATTAGATTGAAAACTTTCAACTTTTTCAAAAAGTTTTAACATCATCATGTAGCCCTGCGACTCTGGTTTCTAATCAGGTATCATCAACAATTTTGTTCATACTTTTACCTTTTTGTATCACAGTTTCCAAAGATGATGCAATCAATGATACCTCATAATGGCTCATTTATAAACGTTGTCGTTGTCGTCGTCGTTGGTAAAAATGTTTTATAAAGGCACTTTTACGCCAACGCCAACGACGACCTATTTATAAAAAATCCAACGACAACGACATTGCCAACGAAATTTTTTCTTTCAAGTTGGAGAAATTTTGCATTTTAAGTCAGAATTTAAGGATTAACTATATTTTCCACACGTTTTTCCTCGAAATCTCAACTGAAAATGCGAAATTTGTCCAATTTGGAATGAAAAATGCCGTTGTCGTTGCGTCCTCGTTAACGTTGTCGTTGGATTTTTTATAAATAGGTCGTCGTTGTCGTCGTCGTTGTCGAAAAAAAGGGTTTTATAAAAAAATATTCCAACGACAACGACGACGACAACGAAACGTTAATAAATGAGCAATAAGAAACTAGAGTCGCAGGGCTACATGATGATGTTAAAACGTTTTTAAAAAGTTGATAATTTTCGATCTAATGACGCAAAACAAAAATTTGCGCCAAAAAAAGTATTTCCAAATTCACCCCCCGCCCATTTTTTTAACTACTTTCAAAGGCCGTGCAAATTGCAAAAAAAAATAAAACAATGCAAGAATTCAAAAAATTGGCACAAGAAAAAAAAAACGTCTAAGCACATTTTAAAACTAGGCATAAAAACAATTCTTTACGAATTTATCTAATTTACCCTCAAAACTTGCAAAGTAGTAAAACGGGAGATGTAATCGGGCGGAACAAAAATTGATATGAAAAATTGGCGCATCCTTCAATCAAAAAAAAAATACCCGGCAAATGCAATGTTGCCAAGCCTCACTGCTTTAACTACGGTCTCCGCTTTGGGTGTTGTCAGAGAATCCTCATGATTTATGACATAGAAGCGAACAAATTCTTCCATAAATAGGCACAGAACAAATCAAGGATCTGAACTCATTATACAATGGGTAGTTGGACTAGAACGGAGAAAATAGCCTACCGCCCATTCTACCCGCAACCAGAACATAGAGTCCAGAGTAGGTCTTAATACGTGGATAAACATGGGCATCTGGAACGCAATATTGAAAATCTCTTTTAATTTTCGTTCCCAAAAGTGACAAAATAACTTTTTTTTCTAAATCAGGTTTATCCACAGTTAATCCACAGTTTTATCCACAGTTAATCAGGTTTATCACACAGTTAAATCGATTTTTCAATTTTTTTTGGTATTTTTTATGTTTCTGTGCGATTTTTTCCGAAAATTTTGAGCACCTTACCTCACGATTAAAAGCTTAGGATGTTGGCTACTACCAGCCAATGGTGTAAAAATAGCCTCAAATATTTTCAAATGAAAATATTCGGAATGTCAAACATAAATTTCCACGGAATCATCTCCCGGGGAATTGACCGCCGCGGAATTGCGGAATTGTCGCCAATAATCGCCATCATAGGCGTACCCATTATTTTCGGAGGGGGCCACACGGGCTATAGCCCGTGTGGCCGGCCCCCTGGGTACGCCTATCATCACCATAGTCGAGAATTGTCGCTTTGCCGCATTGGATGCACTTTCATATACCGTGAAAATTCTACTTACCCACCTCCTCGAATTTAAGGTCCTATATCTCATATCAGAATCAATATTTTGCCAATCTGGTTTTTTACTTTTCTCAACTCCCAGAAGTTCCACTAAACCCATGTTTTATATTTTTTGAGCATCTAAAAATTTCGAGACCGACCAAAAAATTTCCTGATTTTCGAGAGGTTAAAAAATTATCAGGCTGATCTTATAATTAGATAGTTTACTGTAGCTACAGTTTATCACTTTTGGAAATGGTTTTGATAAAGGTTTACAAGCAAGTACCACGTGGAACATATCTCCATCATAGACATCATCCACTGACTCGGATTCAAACAGGAAAACACCTTCTTTGAAGCGCTTGAACGAGTTCCAGGGAGTGACCAACTGTGGGCTTGACTCAAACAAATCTTTGAGGTAGAAGTAAGCCAGTAGGCGAAGTGCTACAGCTAGCACAATACACATGTACCTGTGCAAAACAGTTATTAAATTTTGTTTTCCTATTTTCCTTAATAGAGCCCTCAAAAGCTTTAATTTTTGGATGCCCGAAAATTTTGAAATTTTAAATAAAAAATGGCCCTAAATCTAAAACCTTAGTCAAAACAAGGGGGGGGCTCTATTTAAGGAAATACGGTATATGAAAATTACTTGAAGCCAAATTGGCTGGTGGAGACATCCTCCTGCTTGCTGGGATCTTCTGGAATGACGTCATCCAATTCCCCTAACAGAAGTCTTTCCGACTCAGTATGATCTGATAAGTCGGCAATCAGTTCTGCAATCGGAATTATAAGGTGACACATTAAAAAGACGCATTTTTCTGCCATAACTTTCTGAACTCCTGGCTTTTGTGAGCTTTTTTGTACGAAAAAGAAAGGGAACTTGTTTACTTGGCGGGGGGGGGGGGGTTTCGGTCAACTATGAATAGTGTTTAGACGTCTTCGAAGTAATTTTTATACGCTAAAACCGATAAAAAAATAGTTTCCAAACAATTTCCGCACTAAAAAATAGGTTTTCAAAAAAATTTTGGTTACCATAAGTTGATCGATTGCCTTGGTTCCCCAAGCTAATTATACCTCAAAGGGTAATTGCATATCCTTAAAAGTACCAGAAGATAGTATTTAAACATAGTTTTGTTAACTGGGCCTACCGCATAGAAACTCTGGCATGCGTATTGTTTTTATGCATCCAAAGTCACTTTCGAGTGATTTGTGTCTAAGGTATGTGGGTGTGCGCATCTCAACCCCAAGCCACCAAGCCCGGAAAATATCCTTATTTAGACTACATATCGCTATTTACAAAAAAAAATCCCATGCCCTGGCTAAGTTCAAAAGGTTCGCATCGAACATTTTTGAATTTTCGAGCGAAAAGTTTGAAATGGAGCGCTCGATTCGACAACTTTACATACAAGTAAATCCAGAGCCATTTCAATAATTTAGTTTACCTTCTTCTAATTGTTGGGCATCCTCAAAAACAGCAGCTAAAATTTCCTCCCTCTCCTCCAGCACAACGTCTTCTAAAAAGCATATCGGTCAAAAAAAGCCACAGTTTTGTTATAAGTAGAGTGAACCTTGTGCTGACGCAGCCATCAGTCTTTTGGGGAGACCACTACTGCCACTACTACTGCTGTTTACAACTCCACAGTTTTGGATAGTTCAAAAAAGTGAATAGCATGTAATTATGAATCAGTAAACTTAGAAAGGCGAGAATAGCTCAGAAAAATATTATTTTCAAATAACTCATTTAATTTTTCAAAAACCGCAAAACATGTGCGCCAATTTGAAAAGGATTTCTTGGATGAATCTTTTTCCGCTGCTCCTTTCTCCTTCCGCTGCTCCGTTTATTTAATTCGTATTTCGTGATTATCAAAATATTATTTTTGTCTTGCAAAGAACTCTTATCATTTAAAATGTTTTCCTATAATTCAACCTCAGATATACTGGAGAATCCATGCACCAACTAAACCAAGTGGTCGTCCACTTGGAGCAAAATTTTTTTTCCTTTTTGGCTTCCAAAACCTGTTTTCTGGACTAATTCGGGCATGCTGAAAATGGTTTCATAATGGTAAAATGCCGTTTTCTCGGGTATTTTTTGAGTTCTGGTAAAATCAATTATTTCGCAATTCTCAAAATATCCGACGAAACGGCATTTTACCACTATCAAACCATCATCAGCATGCCCGAGTTAGTCAAGAAAACAGGTTTTGGAACATGAGAAACGTAAAAAATTTTTTGGCACCAAGTGGAAGACCAGTTGGTTTGGTTGTTTCAGACTAAAAAATTTAAATTCCCGAGGTAGACATCAAGATTCACCACTTGTACCCGACATGGATTAAGTGGGCCAAAACAGTTAACTTCCTTATTTTAACCTATCAACTGGATATCCAATCACCAAAGGTATTGACCCACCCACCTAAAACACCTGAGCATTGGGTGAAGCTACCTGGGTACTACTAGTGCACTTCCACCTGAGCACCTCTACCTAGGTACGAAAACCTGAACAGCATTGAGATACCCTAAGGGATCAAAACCGCTCCATAACTGGGTTCCTACTAGTCAAATCGTTGTTTTAGCATTATCAAACCGTGTTCAGGACACAATTCTGGATAGGGTACATTGATCTTTAATTGCTTCCAGTTAAATCCAAAAGTTCAGATTCTGGAGGTGGATATTTATTTAGGGAGATACCAGGTAGTTTCCCTACCCACCTTGAGGCTTAATGGTCTTATAAAAACCATTTTATGACTATTGTTCAAGAGAAAATAAAGTTTGTTACTACCAGGATTCGAACCTGTAACTTTAAAGATTTGAGGGGGTGATTTACGGGTGTACCGAAGAATTTAAAAAAATATTTGCTAAACGGCACATTTGCTAAAAAAATTTTTGCTAAAAAAATTTTTTGCTAAAGGCACATTTGCTAAAATTCTTTTGCTAAAGTCACATTTGCTAAAAAAAATTTTGCTAAAGGCATATTTACTAAAATTTCTTTTGTTAACGCGGTTTTGTGGTTCTTTTTGTGTCGAAGGCACTTTCATTCCAACTTTTTTCCTATTTTCCTCTCTTTTTCAAGTTTTGCATTGTTTTCTCTAGTGGAATTCTCTTCAATGATACTCATATTGGTTACACTCTTACTCGTTACACTCTCAGTGGTCTTCATCGGATATCAGTGGTTCTGATCCACCATCAGTATCCAGCCGGCTCAATCCTGATGGTAGTAAGTAGGTACCCACAATGATAGATTGACCTTTAGTATCCAGGTGTTCAGGTAGTATCATTCAAGTAGTGGTATGATAGACTGATAGACCTTTAAGATTCTCTAACTATTTTGGGCAAGATAATTTTCAAGCGCAACTAACCCTCCAGTAAAATTAACCTTTAGTACAGTCAACCTTCCAGTACAGTTAATCCTCAGTATAGAGTACTGCAGTCCAAATTAGCGAGTTTTCTTATTCTAGGTGTATCCAGGTGAGCGGTACTCAAGGGGTGGTACCCAGATGGGGGAACGCAGGTTTGGTAACTAGCAGCCCGTCTAAGTTAAGTGTGCAGCAGAAACCTACCAATATTCATCAACAACAATATACAGAGCCACATATCAAACACTTTTCTCAAATCCATTATTTATTCAACACCAAGATTCAGTTAAGAACTTTTAACAATGCAAGTTATAAACATTAGTTAGGATCTATTCGGTCCTTCTTCTTTGACGCGGCGTTCTCGCATTCCCTCCAGCACCAAATCCAAGCTGCGACGCGATCTCTTTCCGCTGCTGATTGTGACTGAATATGCCGAAGAGAGCGAGCAATAGTTGTAAGGCTTGCGATTCTGTTGTTGGCATCGAAATTCCCGATTGCTCGTTGGAGACCCTCAAGCTTTTGCTTTGCAGATTTAGTTTCACTGCGTTCCGTCGTTGAAAGTGACTCAATGCGTATGTACTGATGACGAGAAATTACACCTGTAAAAAAAACGATGGTCTAAATAGGAAACAGACGAAAGTATCGTACCTATTTCCTTCTTGAACAAACTTAGGCTCTTCCACAGAGAATGACCCTCTTCTTTTGCTGCCGCATTTATTGACCTATGCCAAGACTCTAGCGCACAAGTAGTAGTTGGATCCCCTTCAGCGATTCTGCACGCTTGTTCCATAAGTCAATTTCAAAACGAGGTGCGCATCGCTTTGGTAAAGTTGATCCAGCCTAACCTATAAGCACAATGTCAACACAGAAACAGGGTAAATTTTATGAAATGACCTTTTTGATCCACTTTTGCAATGCCTGCGAAAAGTGGAAGTAACAGCATGAATGGTGAGCTCCTAAACTTGATAATTCAGACTTCGAAAAATAGAAAAAATACTACTGGAAAATGTTGTCGAATGGCACATCTTTCAGCCACCTCGAAATCGCTCAGTATCAGTTCTGGATTCCAAACAGTTCGTAGCTCTTCTTCCATGTATTCGCTGACAAATCGAAATACCTCTATGTATGATGCAGACGTTGATTTAGCCATAAACACAGCTACCGCTGGCACGAACTTATTATTCCGGCATAGATGGATTGCGAAAACCTGTCTCCATTTCTTAGGCCTTGTGCGAAATGTTGAATCCATAGCAATTATTGTGCTTGCTGCCAGTTTCTAAAAAACTTGAGCACTTCGTAAAGCTTCTTCAAAGTGAATGAAACCAAACACCTGCAACATAAACTTTGAGGTGAGAATGATGATTCTATTTGCCACTGTTTTGCCTGAATCGAAGAAAACGAACGGCTCACCATCATCATATGTCAACCAGTCAGGAGGAATTTCTAGTTGTTCTGGCCCAGTTTTTTCCACGAGGGTAATGGAAAGCTTTCTTTAAAAAACAATTTATTAGCGGTGACTAAAAGAATCAAACCTATAACTCACTCTTTTCTTCGCTCCAAATTCTGTCTCATGCCTTTGGTGTTAACAGCTGCAATCACAGGTTCATCAGCACCCATCATCTCATCTTCCAGCACATCACGAATAGACTGCTGAAATAAATACTTGTGAGTTGTAACCAATCATGAAACGTTAGAACTTACATTTGGATTATCCGATATTGATTTCTTTGCACTTTGCTCGATTTTGCGTTTGCTGACTTCAATCGGATCAGCAAAATGTGAATGACCAGATGCCAATTCTCCTTCATATTCATTATCCTTCAGCCTCACTTGCATCGGACATCCTTTTTTCGACTCAACGCAGTAGAACGACCTGTAGCGTGATTTGTCCTTCTGGATTCTATCAGATTGACAGTACAAAAAAGCCTACAAAGTAAAATTTGAAAGAATAACACATAAAAAACCATAAGTTCTCTATTAAAAACCCACCATTGTAGAGTAGCATTGACTGACCCTTATTGCTTAGCACGAACTGCATAGATGGCTCGGGGTTCATTTGCTTGAAAAGTCTTCTGGCTTCTTGTGGAACTGATGACAGATCATTGAAACTGCTCGCCTCAGATTGACTGGTTGAATTCTGCCCATTTTCTTCTCTCTCAGCTTCTGATTGCTCGCTCGATTCGTCTCCCAGAAAGTTTGTACGATCATCTTCGTTGCTAACAAGAGACTCTTCATCGAATTCGATCATCTAAACAGTTTTTGTTAATGTATGCAACATCTATAACGCAAAAAGAACCAAAACAAGTAACCAATGGTGTCTTTACCAAAACAAAGTTACAAAAATTTGCCTTTACCGAAAAATTTCATTAGCAAATTGCCTTTAGCAAAAAAAAATTTAGCAAATGTGACTTTAGCAAAAGAAATTTTAGCAAATGTGACTTTAGCAAAAATTTTTTTAGCAAATGTGCCTTTAGCAAATATGTCTTTAGCAAAATTTTTTTAGCAAAAGTTTTTTTAGCAAATGTGACGTTTAGCAAATATTTTTTTAAATTCTTCGGTACACCCGTGATTTACATAAGAATTTGCCGGAGGGTAAAAATTTTTATAGCAGTTTGGGACACATCTTTGAACCCGTCCTAACGTGCTCTGGCCTACCCTGGGCCTAAGGCTTTGCCTAAATTTTTAAATATTTTGAAAATCAAATACGAATTAAATAAAAAGGCGCTTATTCAAACAAGTGGAAAAAAGGGCCAAACGAATTACGTAATTCGTTTGGCCCTTTTTCACAAGTGGAAAAAAAGGACCAAAAGTACCTACGCCACATGTTGCGACAGTTTATTCCAAAAATTATCAGCTTTGTCGATTTTTTACTTTCGTACTCATAAAAGACCTAATCCAAACATCATGCTTTATTTAACGTTCATCAACTTAGATCAAATGCTCATCAGGATTTTCCTTGTCAACCGAGTCTTCTTTAACATGCAGGTAAGGAAAAGAGGACACCCAATTTTCGTACTCTTTCTTGCTATCATCTGTGTCGATAGAATGAAGGAGATTTTTCATTGGGTCGACCAGGCTTCCGTCTGACTTTGTCTGAGCATACTGTCTTCTGATTTCTCTTTTCATGTTGCCCACAAGCTCGCAGGCATCCTTTTCTTCCCACACAGTCAGCATCGAGGCTTCTGTCGTGAGCCAGTGACGCAGACGGTCTTCAGCGGATAATTGATTTTGATTGACGAGATGAACGTCAACATTGGCTGCAGAAGCGACGTGGAACACCATCCCAAGGTTTTTAAGCCTGAGATATTAGAGATGCGGGATAGAATGATGTATTGCAGACGACGATCTATAGCGTCCGGCTTGATGATGACGACGCATTTTTCTTTTGGAGCAGCACTTTCTTTCAGGCTCATAATTGCTAAAACAAGTTGGGATATTCAGGTAATATTGATTCGAAGTTCATAGTTTGTTTTCAACTTATTTTCGCTTTCTTGTTTGGAGAAGTGCTGCTAGATTGTGTGCAGGTCTCGTATTTCAAATTTTTGGCAGTGTGACGTTTTGCGAAAAAATTCCATAATCGATCTTTCTAAGTAAGGCTGATGGTTAGCCGCAGGTTAAGCCACATTAGGTTAGTAAAGACTCAGAAACGTGTTTAGTATTTTCTATGGTTTGGGAAATATTTTTAAGTCAGTCCTAACATATGCTGTCCTAGGGCCTGAACACCTTAGGGCCTGAGAACAAAACTTTTTTTTTTGGATCAAAGGTTAAGTATAGCATTGTCTGTAAATTTATTTGGGAATAAATTAATTATTTTACTTAAAAAGTTTTGTGAAATTGTGATGTTCTGGCAAGGTTATTTTTTGAAAGGAGAAGATAGGAATTCGTTTGACACCTTATTCATCATTTTATGATAAAAAAATTAATTTTAAATGGATTGTTAGATATGTCGTTAATTTGTTGGAAAAATGGCGTCATAATGGCATAATTTATTATTTGATGAAAGACTAGAAACACAAGTCCAACAGAACAAAGCCAAAATCACACACACATCTCTCATAACCCAGCAAGCAAGGTACTCCACCAATAAAAAATTTCTTATGACAATGACCACATAATTTACAAGAAGGTGTCTGCCCAAACTCATGCTTGTTGATATTCTGCCTGGTACCATTGACCAACATCCGTAGTCTCAGCTTGTGACCGCACCAGAAATGGTTTGTCCTAAAATACATGATTAGAATTTTCGAAATCCAGGTGAAACACGACTAACCATCAAATCCTTGAACTTGGGTCGTTCAGCCATGTCCTTTTGCAAGCAGTCTTTGATGAAGTCACAGAACTCTTGGCTGAATCCATTTGATGGTGAGAGAAGTGGCGGCTGCTCCTCGCGTATTTGGACCATTAGTTCGAAAGGAGTGGAGGATTGGTAGGGGAATTGGCCAGCGGCCAGTTGAACCAGGGTGATGCCTGGAAGGAACAGAGAGTTGGAGCAGTGAAATAATTAAAGAAAGTGTTTGTTATTGTCAATTTGCAATTTCAGTAATAAATACAAACCGAACATTAGTAACACCAACCACAATCACCAGTAAATCAAAGATTTATTTACAATAATTTATTTTTCATTCTTAGCCTGATAACTGGTGTTGAGTACAAATCCACACTGAGAATTACAATCCATACACTTTCGGTAGATCTTCTTTCGGCCCTTAGAGATGCTTATTGTTGGCTTTTTGTTGTTGGAGACCCACATACGATGACACTTCTTGCAGATGGTTCGCTTGAATTCAGTATCCATCTAAAAACCCAGCGATGACTAGGAAGAACTCTTCAAAATAACAAAAATACCCTTAGCTGTTCTGCAAAACTAATTTCTCGCAATTCTTTGACATAGTTCTTAGAAAGCAAGCTGGCAATGTCATCCTTGATTAAGCCTAATTTCACTAGGTGACCATGACTGTAGAATAGACATAAAAAACCAACTTTGAACAGCAAGCAATCGAGCAGCTTGTTCCAGAAAGCTGAGACGAAGCATGGACTCATTGACTCGACCACCAGTTGATCTATTCTTCGGAATTTGCTTGATTTCGACTTCTTTGGCGCTTTTTGATGCAATAGGGTCCACGTCTGCCATCACGAACTGAAAATGATGAAAATTAAGACGGTTTTTAGGCAATAAAATGACTTTTTTTAGAGATCAATTACGATCGTCAGTTAACAATAGAGACCGTAAAGTAGAGATCAAAAGTCACAGCGCACATTTGCGAAACTTGCTCTCGATTTAATCAACAACAAATGAAAGTTTTCGAGCACCTTGACGGCGTAAAAACCCCAAGTAACCCCCCCCCCCCCCGTAATAACCCCCCCCCCCCCCTCAAATAACACCCTCAAATGAATGAAAATGAAGAATCAATGAAGCATTTTATGAAAGAAAAGTTTATATCTGTAGAAAGAGTGGAGGAAGGTTTGTTATTGATATGAGTGTTGTTATTGATATGACCATTGATATGAGATAAATTTACTCACCGATTAACAAAATTATGACATAATGTTATTTGAAAGCAAAAAGTGGCGGAAAAAAGCGAAAAGATGGCAGAGAAAAGCTTTTTTGAACCAAACTTGGAAAAGGTGGCAGAAAAAGCCAAAAGGTGGCTTTAACAGGTTTTCCTAACCCTGCTATTTCCTCAATGAGAAAGCTGAAAATGAGAATGCCTTTTTATGGTCTTTTTCGGGAAATTCTTAAAATCTGACCAATATGACCCTACCTAACTTTTAATTTTACGTAGGGGTTATATAGGTCAGATTTCAAAAATTTCCACGAAAAAGACCATAAAAAGGCATTCTCATTTTCAGCTTTCTCATTGAGGAAATAGTTAACTCCTTTTTTTCATTGAGAAAATCTTCTCATTTTGGAAACACTGGTTAGGTGTCGGTTGTGGGTAAAAAGGGGGCTGCAAAAAGGGGGCCGGTAAAAGGGGGCCAGATAGTTAATTGTATTTTGTTCTACCCCTTCACTTTTTCTCATTTGTTTTTTCGTGCTAATAGTCGGTGCTTACTACTGTAAGTTATAACACTTAGGTATTAGGGCTAGGAGACATTTGGCAAAAACGACATTTGGCAAACGTATCTTTTGGCCAAACGGCATTTGGCAAAAACGACATTTGCCCAAACGTCATTTGGCAAAACGACATTTGCCCAAACGACGTTTGGCAAAACGACATTTGCCCAAACGACATTTGTCAAGGCGCCAACAGGAGGGACCAAGACAAATATTTTTCACATTTTTCCCAAAAATTTTCAGATTGTGTTCAGCTGGTTATTCTAAAGCTGAGTGAAGGTAAAAATCTGAAAAATATGGCTTGGTTGTCTATTTAGCCATTTGCCAAATGTCGTTTTTGGCAAATGTCGTTTTGCCAAATGTCGTTTGGGCAAATGTCGTTTTGCCAAATGTCGTTTGGGCGAATGTCGTTTGGCCAAACGTCGTTTGGGCAAATGTCGTTTTGCCAAATGTCGTTTTTGCCAAATGTCTCCTAGCCGGTATTAGTCGGGCCTTGGCTTTTTTTATATCTTACAGCAGCCAGATGGCCATACCAGCTATGTATGGCTGATTTAACATTTTTGTAATGGTTTTAAAAGTATTCTCTTCTGTTTCGTAAAGAACTCAAATATTTTTTATAATCCAACCTCAGTTTTCCTGGATAATCCATGCAGCACCCAAACCAAGGGCTATACTATAGAATCCCCCCCCCAGCTAGCGAAAAATTTACTTTTCCTGAAGGGGAAAGGACCCGTCCCATTTTGATTCTCGTGCTCTGAATAGGCACGGAAACACTTTGGTTTCCGAAAAATTGAAAAAATTTTTTTTTCGATCTGCCTTGGTCCCCCAAGGTGAAAAATTTAAGAAAATTCAAAAAAAAAATTTTTTTGAATTCCCGCCGAAACATTTTTAAAGGGAATTAGGGCTGTATTGGGAGGGAAGGGACAAAAGAGGGCCACTAATCCACAGAGCCCATTAACAAGAAGATGTTGAACATAGTTTGAATACTGGGGCCTACCGCATAAATAAACTCTGGTATGCATGCTTTTTCATGCATCCAGAGTCACTTTCGAGTGATTTGTGTCTAAGGTATGTGGGTGTGCGCATCTCAACTCCAAGCCCAAGCCCTCTGCGCCCCCGAAGGGGCGCAGGGGGCTTGAGAGTTAGAGATGCGCGCACTCACTTACCTTAGACATGATTCAGAGAAGTACTCTTGACCATAAAATGCATATAGAGTCTCTTTTTGCCACGACCCATGTTGAAAAACATGGCAAGACAGCCGAAACAGTCCAGAATTCACTTTTTTATAATTTTGACATGAAAGTGGCCCCTTTTATTCCCTTCCCCTCCCAATACAGCCCTAATTCCCTTTAAAAATGTTTTGGCGGGAATTCAAAAAAAATTTTTTTTTTGAATTTTCTTAAATTTTTCACCTTGGGGGACAAGGCAAATCGAAAAAAATTTTTTTTTGATTTTTCGGAAACCAAAGTGTTTCCGTGCCTATTCAGAGCACGAGAACCAAAATGGGACGGGTCCTTTCCCCTTCAGGAAAAGTAAATTTTTCGCTAGCTGGGGGGGGGGATTCTATAGTGTTACCAAACCAAGTAGTCGACCACTTAGAGCAAATTTTTTTAACTTTTTCGGGTTCCAAAATCTGTTTTTTGGACTAATTAGAGCATGCTGAAGATGGTTTTGATATTGGTAAAATGCCGGCACTTGTTCACTTGGGGGGGGGGGTCGCATTTTATAATCGTCGAAAACTGATGTTTAAACGTCTCCTAAGTAATTTTTATGTGCTAAAAGCGATAAAAAGGATGTTTTTTACACTTTCCTACGTAAAAATTGATTATTTGGAGAAAATTTTTTTGACCGAAATGTGACTTTTTTCCTTGGAGGACCAGTGTAAACCAGTACCATTACTCTGAAAAATTAAGACTAGACCAAGGCTGGATCCTTGAAAGTTATGATTTGAACATAGTTTCGTTAACTGGGGCCTACCGCATAAAAAAGCTCTGGTATGCATACATTTTTATGCATCCAGAGTCACTTTCGAGTGATTTGTGTCTAAGGTATGTGGGTGTGCGCATCTCAACACCAAGCCCCGAAGGGGGCGCAGGGGGCTTGAAGGGTTAGAGATGCGCGCACTCACTTACCTTAGACATAATTCCGAGCAAGACTCTTGAACAAAAATGCATTTAGAGGCTCTTTTTGCCTAGCTCCAATGACCGAAATGGGGTATAATACCCTAATATAAGATGCTTTGCCTTGGTCCCCCAAGGAAAAAGTCACATTTCGGTCAAAAAAAAATTTCTCCAAAAAATCAATTTTTACGTAGGAAAGTGTAAAAAAAACAACCTTTTTATCGTTTTTAGCACATAAAATTACTTAGGAGACGTTTAAACATGAGTTTTCGACGATTATAAATGCGCCACCCCCCCCCCTCCCTGAACAAGTACCAAAATGCCATTTTCTCGGGTATTTTTTTAGTTTTGGTAAAATCAATTATTTCCCAATTCTCAGAAAATAGCTGACAAAACGGCATTTCACCACTATCAGACCATCTTCAGCATGCCCTAATTAGTCCAGAAAATAGGTTTCGGAGCATGAAAAACGTAAAAAAACATTTGCACCGAGTGGATGACCACTCGGTTTGGTTGGGTCAGACTAAAAAAATTTAATTCTCGCGAAATTTTTCAACAATTACAATAATTTACCATTAACACTACCTAGAAACTATAACCTACCACCACCAAAGTACCACTACCACTTTCTTGGTACTACCACCTTCATGCACCTGGATACCCTACAGGATACGAAACTGCTTTAGAACTGGGTTTCCTGTAAGATAAGTCGCTGTTTTAGCATTATCAATTCGTGTTCAGGTCACGATTCTGGGTGGGGTACGATGTTTTTAATTACTCTCAGCTAAATCCAAAATTTTGGATTTCAGCGGTGGATACCCATTTAAAGGGGGGGGCGGTAAAGCTATTTAGGTTTGAAAAAGTGGCTCCGATGGATGTGCGTTAGGGTTTTTTGGTCAAAAGTGGTGCACAGGTTCAATTCCACCTGGTGGCACCCTACTTTTTTTGGCTTGTTTAGGGTAATTAGACTTTTTTAACGCCAGATTCGGCAAACTAAATTTTAGAAATGACTCTGGATTTACTTGTATGTAAAGTTGTCGAATCGAGCGCTCCATTTCAAACTTTTCGCTCGAAAATTTTCGAGGTGAACATTTCGATTCGACAACTTTACATACAAGTAAATCCAGAGTCATTTCTAAAATTTAGTTTACCGTATATTCTCTATTAGAAGCCCGGGCCTTCTATTTTTCAACCCTAAAAAAGTCGGAAAAAAAATATTTCGATTTTGAGATTTTCGGGTGCTCAACTAAAATTTTAAAAGTGGAATCAGGTGAGCTCGTGCTAACTAAGAAAACGCGAAAAACAGATTTGCGAATTTCTTTTTCTAGGCTGATATATAGGTCCTCAAGGGGGCCTTCTATTAGAGAGGGGCCTTCTATTAGAGAGGGGCCTTCTAATCGAGAATATACGGTACCTTCTTCTAATTGTTGGGCATCCTCAAAAACAGCAGCTAAAATTCCTCCTTCTCCTCCACCACAACGTCTTCTAAAAAGCATATCGGTCAAAAAAGCCACAGTTTTGTTATAAGTAGAGTAAACCTTGTGCAGACGCAGCCATCAGTCTGCCGGATGACCACTACTACTGCTGTTTACAAATCCACAGTTTTGGATAGTTCAAAAAAGTGAATAGCATGTAATTATGAATCAGTAAACTTAGAAAAGCGAGAATAGCTCAGCAAAATATTATTTTCAAATAACTCATTTAATTTTTCAAAAACCACAAAACATGTGCGCCAATTTGAAAAGAGTTTCTTGGATGAATCTTTTTCTGCTGCTCCTTTTACAAAAATACTCAGAATTACAATTTTCGCTCATTATCATTTGTAGGCTAACAATAAAGTGAAACTGGCAGCAACGGGTTACCGTATTTTCTCTAATAAGACGGCCCCCTCAACTTTGAGGATCTATATCTCAGTCTAGAGTAAATATTTAGCAGAGCTTTTTACTGCATTTTTACCCGAAAATTTCAAGATCGACCTCAAATTTTACCAATTTTCAGGCATCCAAAAATAAGGCAGCCGGCCGCCTTGGTACTTTGGGATCGTCTCGAAATTGCGGTCTAACTATCTTTTGAAGGTTAAGGTTCCGTAAATGGTCGAAAAAGTATGTTTTAGGCACGGGAAGATGACACGGCGAGAATTCCACGACAGATAATCTGCGAAATTTCATTTTTTGACGTCCCTGTTAAAAAAAACTTGTTCTGACATCGATTGCATATCCAGGTACTTTTAAATCTAAAACTCGTACTCAATTTGAAGTAAGATTGTGAAACGAGCATATGCTTGAGCAGATTGGTGAATTTCGATCATATGCTCGGCCTATAGTCAACCCTTGAAATAGAACCAGGTCAACTGTACAGTTAACTCTATGGCCACAGTTAATGGTTAAAATATGTCGAGCATATGCTCGAAATCAATCTGCTCGAGCATTTTCACAACCCTAATTTGAAGTAATGAATTTTTTCAAGTGTTTTTTGTCTCGAGAAGAATTTGGAATTTGACAGAAAGTTAAAATTTGAGGATGGTGAATCTGCAATCGACCATGCTGAACACGAATCCGGTGTCAGAATCAGGTTTTTTTTTATCAAAGACGTCAAAAATTGAAATTTCACGGAATTATCTATCACGAAATTATCTGTCGCGGAATTATCCTTCGCAAAATTGTCGCGCCGTGCCGGGAAGATAGTTTTCAATTTTTTTGATTAAAGTCACAATGAGTGTCGATCCAAGTTTCATCTAAGCATTTTTTTTTGCGCAGAAAAGGCTATAATTTTTTTCATTCATTGAAAAAAATTCTGCTTGTGCCATCTCGTAGCCAAGACTGACGCTGTTTTTATGTTTTTTTTTCACTTTCTCGAGCCATAGTCGATGTTTCACGTTGTGTTTTTTCTAATCGATAGAAGTGAGTGTGCAGAATCTAAGCTGTATTGAAAAGCCATTTCCAAGATAGTTCTCCGCTGAGGATGTGCATTAATTAATCATTCAGTTTGACATGCATTTTGTGATCAATCAACTACTGTTAGGGGGTGAAAACTGATAGAGGCGCCGCTAGGCGCCTTTTGACCCTAGTAATAAGATATTTGCAAGTTAAATGTGGTTGAATATTTTTGGATAAAAATGCCTAGATCGACCCTTGGGCTCACACTCGGTCGAGTGTTGACCTAATTGTGAACCCAAGCATTTTTATCCAAAAATTTAGTTTGTAAGTTGGGAGACCCGATAACTGTCTGTTTCAAAGTTATTCTACAGTTATTTTTCACTGAAGCTAGGCAATTTTCATCCAAAAAATTAAAATGATATTATAGATGAGCTTTTCTCCCAGCTATGTAGTGCTATGTAATTATTCTCCAACTTCCAAACATGCTGAAAAGTCGTCTACCTCATCCATCCACATCCCTGCCCCCTACAATTATGGATTGGAGATCAAGTAGAAGTCATATCCCAGCAAGGCGAATGGTTTTACGGGCACTACAAAGGTGATCCAGCTAAATCTGGTATTTTCCCGAGCTCACATGTCCAGCCTTTGGAGTGGAAACTAGATGCTCCCTCAACTTCTTCTGGTCCAAAGACCTCCGGCAACAGCGGGAAAAGTGAGGCAAGCCAACTGATTGATGAGATCACAGAGACTGTTAAAATCTGGTGGAGTTCTCTCAAGGTATGTTTTGGCCGTTATAATTGCCACTAAAGCTGCAAATACACAAATCCCGAAATTCACAGTGCTTATCGCTGTATTTTTCCTCTTTCATGTTGCCACAAATTTTTATCTGGTATCCTAAGTCTAACCTCGATATAGCACCACACCCCGAATTCGATCACGAGTTGAGATTCACACTTTTTCCTTCAATTTGTGTTAAGCTTTTGTTAGTTATTTTTTAGTCAGTCTTGTCCCAAAGATCTCAGGGTTTACCATATCTGACAAGGAAATCGCCCAAACTGTACGGTGAAATTCGCAAATTCTGTTAAGGCCATCTTGTAGAGCATAGTTGATGTGTATAGTCTTTGTTGTATCCAGGTTTGACTGTATTACCCTTTTTCAATAATCGCTTTCGAATCCCAATTGTTCCTGTAATTTTGTGGGCAGGTCTGTGTGAAACCCAACAATTTCAACTGCTCATCAAGGCAAATTGGAGAAAGGGGCGGGTCGGTTTCCCACCAACACATATAGAGCAGTTATTTTTTCTAAGTTGTTCTGCGTTTACAGAAACTCAAAATTAGAGCTATAAAAAAGTTATGAGCAGTTTTTAATTGTCAGAAATTCTTGGGGCACTCTGTATATCAAATTGCCTATTACACACAAATTTATTTTTTTCAGAACCGCTACGCCAATGAATGCAGTCCTGAAAGCAGTTGTGACAAATTTGTTCAATACATCAAAGACCTGATGATAATCAGAAACAAAATACGGTCAGGCAATGTTCCTACAGGCGAGCTAAAGGAGATTCGCCTGGTTAGTAAAAAAGCTGGCCCCATACTACAGTCTACTCTCGATAAACTGGCACCCCTGGGGACCAGTCTGGGGTGCCAGTTTATCGGGGGTGCCAGTTTATTGGGATGTTACTTTGCCTAATTTCTTTGTCGGCCAGCCAAATAGGGCTTTTCAATGTGCCAGTTTATCGATGGTGCCAGTTTATTGGAGTGCCAGTTTAACGAGAGTCGACTGTATAGAAAAACACATTTTCAACTTGGTCCGCCTGTTGATTTTTTTGTTATTTTTACGGCTTAGGCAACGGTTTGCCAGTGTATTTTAGAACAGACTCAAACATATCTCAAATTTGTGTTTGATCTGTCCTAACATACGCTGGTTAACCCTGGCCTAAGCCTGAAAAAATCACTACGAAATCTACAGGCGAGGCCAAGACAAAAAATGGCTCTAGATCAATTGGTCCACAGGTCAATTAGTCCACAAAAAAATTATCACTTCCAAATGCTGAAGAAGCTACATTATTCAACCCAAATCGTGAGCTGAAAACGGTTTGATGAGAAAAAAAAATGCTGTTTTTACTACCCAGAATCTCAATACCTTGGGTAGGTACTCACTCCAATGTGGTCGACCCTAAATTTTAGGGAATTTTTCTGAACAAGCGTACAAAATATATTTATTACAATCGGTGCTTAGAACGGTTTGTAAAAAACAAAAACTGGTTATCACTTAACGAAACCTGAGTAACTAAGGTATTCCCCTGTCCTCCAGGTGGATGTCCAGCTTGACAACTTGAGTATAACCTGAAAATTTGGCTATAGAAAACCAACTTTTAATCGTCACTAATTCACTCAAGGCATTATTTTGGGCAAAGAAACCGTTTTATTACTCATTCAGATAACTTGTAGTCGACCAACTCGGACTGGGTACCTAACCAAAGTATTGAGATTCTGGATAGTGAAAACAGCATTTTGGTTAACAAATGGTTTTCAGCACACTATTTGGGTTGACTGTAGTCTTTTTACCTTTGGAATTAATAATAATTTTGTGGACCAATTGACCGCACGCCCAAAAAACTGTGCTCTTCTAGTACCCTCAATCCAAACTTCGCCTATGTACTCATTTTTACAGGTTATAGCTAGAAAAATAGATGCTGGAAATCACTGCATGGGGCTTGGCATGCACATACGCAACTCCTCCGGCAAAGTCATCAGGGCTGATCAGTTGTCAGTGGTAAATGCCTACAAACAGCACGAGTCCGCCCTGTCCAGAATTACTTGCAATGACTTTTTCGGCTCCAACTTCTCAGCTGAAAATGCACACATCAACAAATATGCCGTGTTGCTGGACGTTGGCAACTTCTGTGCCGAATTCGCGTCTACAGCCCACACATTTGAGCTTGTTATATGTGTAATCAATGGGAGGACTAGGGAAGTGCTGAGTGAGCCATTGACTATGTACTGGTCCAGGGCCACCCGAGCCTTCAGCCATGACAGTAGAAGAGCCCTGTTTGTGGACTTTGGTGAGCGGGAGTTGAAGGATGACCAGTTGGTCATGTCTCTAGACATGCTCAGGCACTCGCCGGCTATGGAACAAGGTGGCAAGAAGGCAGGCGAGGTGCTTGTACCCACTTCCCATCAGTTAAGACAAGTGTTTGCTTCTGGCAACCTCAATATTTCTGACCAATTGAGGGATGTGATGGACAAGGAAAAAAGAGTGGGACTTTTGGAGGATTTGGTTTGGATTAGTAAAGTTGAGTACTGTTTCGTTCTAGGAGATCACCTTTAACTTGTTGCGAGAATTAATGGAATGGCAAGGAGGAAAGCTCCAATCCCAAAATTCAGTGGGTAATGGCCAGTCTTCTCCAAGCTCTAAACTTTTGAACGGAATGACTGGAAGTGGCCAGGCTAACTTGATTTATGATCAAAGTGTGAAGGTGGGTTTTATCGACTCGAAAAACTATAACGGGTTGGGAAAGGGTATCGATGTTTTACAAAGAAAGATTTTTTTTGCAAAACATATATGGACGTTTTTATGAGTTGAGAATAAGAAAGTGCCCAGTTATAACTTTAAGCTAACCGGTTAAAAACCGGATACAGCAAAATTTTGGAGACGAGCGGAAACCAGGAGTCAGGCCAATCAACCGGTCGAAAGTAAACTTGAAACCCGAGACTTGAAAACGATGTAGGCCAAATCGAATAAACAGAAAAATAATAGGGCCAAACTATTTAACCAAATCGGTGAACCATAATCGCTCCATCATAGTTTTGACTGGGGTTGCTCAATGACAATTTTCGGACAATTCACATACCATTCTCCAACGATTTTCAATTCATGAAACAGATAAAACAGGGACAATGTTGGAGCCAGTGGAATTGCAATTGTTCGTTTTTGGACAATTGCCCGCGTTTGCAACTGTCTGACAGTAGCCAAACCCTAGTTTTTGACGACCATGCCAAATTGACTAAAAGTAATTTAAATTACCGCAAAAAATATTTCAATCATCGTTTCTAAAATTATCGGCCCGTAATTTACGCGTTAGCTCTCCCAATTTGGGACAGTCATGATTAAAACTAAATTTCTTGGGTCGTATCTGAACTTGCGTTTATAACTTTAGCTGTCTTTTTGACCGTTGATTTTAGTGTTTTTCTCGATCCCGTACAGCTCAAGAAATCAATTTTCGATTGGATTAATTGTTAGCTTCAGAAATGCCTAATCGGTTAGTTTCTTCTCAGCTTTTCATGAGTTATTATTGGTTGGTATTTTTAGCAGAATTTTGATGGAAGGTCTGCGCAGTGATAGAATTGGCAGAAGCAGTGTGGTTGGCAAACAGCGTAGCTTCGTTGAGGACTTTCTCTTCGATGACTACATGGAGAATGATCTGATGGGGCGGAAGGTCAAAAGAAATCCCAGAATTCACAGCAGCCGTTATCCCCAGGACTCTATGGAGGAAGACGACTTTCTGACCGACCAGGAGGAGGACTTTGGCCGCAACCGTCGTCGTCGTAGTCATCCTGAAAGTCGTCCAGCTCGTGTCCAGTACAAGTATATTCGAGTGCCTGTCTATCCTCAGGAGCGTCGCAGCCGTCGTTCCCGCTCTCTGGCTTATGAAGATATTCCGCGTCGTCCAAGAGCTGAGGTAGCTTTTTCGCATTTTCTTGTTTCTCTGTGATCCATCTCATTTGTCCTGTTTCAGTTGCGTCAAACTATCCGAAGAAGCAACAGCTTCAAGCAGTCGTCAAGGTATTTGGTTCAAAACGTTCCCGTTCCGTCGGCGGTTGCTTCATCAATTTGCTTGCAGGCCGTCGTTTGTTTCCAATCGTTCTCCGAGAATTGGTGCTTATCGCGATGGCGGAAATGGATTTGCTGGCAACGCTCGTCGCTTGACCAAAGGTGCAGGTGTTGTCAACGTGGCTCGCGACGGCAAATGGCGTCACGACAAATTCAAAGGGGAAACTCAGAAGCGAAGAATGACTCCGGAAGAGCTGGACAAGGAGTTGGAAGCTTACATGAAGACCAGCAAGCATCCTCGAGTGGAGGGGATGTGAAGGTGAACCGTTGTTCAGCGAATCCTCTCAAGTTTCATTTTCTTCGCTGCTGCTCAATAATTGTTGTTGATGTTGTTTTGGTGTTTGTTCGGATGGCTTTGTTGTTGCTTCTTCAATAAACTTTCATTTATCTGTTTTTCCTTAGGTAGTTAGCAGTGGCAGGCGGGTACTTAGTGTTGGTTGCCAGTTGATCCTTCTTTCTTTTTATCTGTTAGATTGTTATGCTATGATAGTCTGCTGCATACATAAATAAATTGGGCTTCATGGTAGAACAAGATTTACTTCCTAGTTTTAGCCCTAAAGGATAGTGATTTATTAGAGATCGGTGCTCTGGTGGAAAATAGGGCATTTCAAACATTTTATTTTTGAAATGTGTGGTAATTTCGAATATTAAAACCTAAAATACTTGACTCCTCCTAAAGTGTGTTGTAATCTGTCGCATTTACCATTTTATCTGAGAAAAGGTGTGCCAAACCAGGAACAAGCGCTAATTGTGTTTTTGACATTATAACTCATGCGATTGTTAAGCGAACCGAGCCGATCTGCGTTGAGAATTTCGAGACACCCTGTGAATTTTCGCCAATACCGCATTTGTTCTAATAGCTCACCTGGGTGAGTTATTTTTCAACCTCTCTAAAATTTTGGTGTCGGTTTCGAGAGTTTCGTGTGCTCAGCCAAAATTTAGAAGGTGGAATCAATAGAGCTCCTAGGAATTAAGATGGAAAAGTGGAATCAGATGAGCTCGTGCTGATTAAGAAAATTTAATAAACAGCGATGTGAAATATTTACTCTGATCTGAGATGTAGGTCATCAAACTTAAGGGAGTGGGTTAATAGCTATTAGAACATTTACGGTAGTTCAATGTCTATATCTAAGACCTTTATAGACCAAGGATGTAAAAGAAATTCGTGACTCTTATAAATTCGATCTTTTTAAAATTCCGTTACATGGAGTGGAATGCATCAGGTAATGTCTCGTTTGAACGTCTAATTTGTCAGGAATCGGAGGGCATATTCTTGCCCCTTAAATATCTTACTTATTGAGGTGTAAAACGTTGAAATATAGGGTGTGGGATGGAAGAAGGGGCAGGGTGTGGGATGGAAGAAAAATATGAATTCTCTCACACAATACTCTTGGTGTCACTACTTTTACTCTCATTTACTCTCACTACTTTTTGCAACCAATCCTAATAAACCACAATTCCAGGTGCCGATTTCACTTACTCTACAACTTATCAACTGTTCTTCACTAGGTCGTGTTCAACAGCTCCATCCAGACATATTTGTGACCTCTTCCACCTCTAGCAATTCATCTCAACACAGCACAGCTATTCTCCAAAGACTACATCCGACTAGTCCAGGATGTGCAGACTGGTTCGCAGGAATGAGGTATTTCTCAGGCTGAAAACAGCTGATCTGCATGGAGGCAAATTAGCTGACAAAAACATAGAGGCAGTCATTTGCTTGCTGGATGATCAGGGAAATCCAGTGCCCAATTGTGTGGAAGTTGTTACTCCAGACAAGCTGGTCCACAAACTTTCCCACCATTCTAGAGTACTAGCACATGAGGACCGACCAAAATTTGATGAGATAGTTAAATTGCGACTACCGAAGTATGGAGTCAAGAATCTACACGTCAGAATACTCTTCTACAACAGGAAATTGGCTGTAGCAGCCAATGAAAAGGTGGAAAAGAAGGCCGATAAGGTGGATAAAGGACCGTTTGCTATGTGCTTCCTGCATGTGATTCGCAATTATGTGATGCTGTGTGAGGTGGGAGAGGATGAACTTCTGGTTTACAGGGTTAGTTTTTCTTTTTTTAATACCGTATTTAATCTAATATTTTCCCCGGGCCTTATATTTTTCACTCAGGCTCAAAGGGGCCTGCTATTAGACGAGGACCTTATATTGGAGGCAGGGTTCGCAGATGAAAAAACGGAAAATCAGGATTTTGAACAAAAAAATCTCTAAAAATCAGGATTTTGAACAAAAAAATCTCTAAAAATCAGGATCTTGAACAATAAAATCTCCAAAAATCAGTTAATCCCTGATTTTTGGCGATCAAAAATCAGGATTTGAATTGAAAAATCAGGAAATTCCTGATAAATCAGGACATCTGCGAACCCTGATTGGAGGGCCTTGTATTTTTCAAAATTTCCACGCCGACGAAAGTTCAGTCATGAAGACAGATTTTTCAAGGTGTAGGTAAAATGACCGTCTAGGGAGTCTTTTATTAGAGGGGTCCTTCTATTTGAGGAAATACGATGTTTTACTTAAATTTACAATTTTGATTGATGCAGCAAGAAAAAGTAGAACTTAGGCAATGATACTAAGGGATAGGCTTGCAGTGTCACTGGAATCCCATGGGATTGGGATCCCGGAAATTTCGGAAATGCCAATCCCAAATCCCTCTGGCGCAAAGACCATAATTGCAAAACCCTCCGGTTCATATTTCTTAATTTAAAAATCCCAATTTTAATGGGATTTCTGAGATTCCCAGGATTTCAATCTTAGTAATTTCAGAGATCCCAATCCACATTTCAAAGTGGCAAAAAATAATTAAAAAATCGTAAACCCAAAAAAATACGAACTGCCAACCCTAGTTAGGGCAATTGTTATCCACTGTGAAGTGCGAGGTCGAAGTGTGAGGTGTGCGATGCGAGGTCCGTTTCGAAAATGTTATTTTTCATACCCACTGACGGAAAATTTGGTTTTATTCAATAGCGGACCTTTAAAATGGGTCAAAAAACTTGTCAGATGAGTAAAACGACAAAATCTGACTGAGATACGACACCTCAAAGACCTCGCACCTCCATTGTGGCTAGCGCGTAAAAATTCTCCGGGACAATAAAATCGGATAATTCTCCGGAGAACTCTCTAGAGTAAATTTAGAATTTCATAAGGAAGAACTGAAGTTCCAGAGAATTGTACAAAATTTTGGAGAATTGTACAACCCCTTCCTCCACCACTAGGTGACTAAGGCCCTGCTTACTAGTTAAACTCTAACAAACGCTACGAAACTAGTGAAACTCTACCAGAGACAGAAAAACCCAATAGCGATAATTTATTCCGTACCACAATAACACACATCGTACAACAAAACACAAGAGATGATGTTCAATAATCGAAGTCGAAATCCAGGTATTCTTGGTCAAGCTCTTGGATTCTCACAAGTCCGTCTTCTCCTCCGGTTACAACCACTAAAAAGAAAAAATTAGCTGGATCCGAAAGACATGAAGAGAGCCGCAGCAAATAACTAACCATTGCCAGTGGGATTGAATGCAATTGAGTTGATCGGTCCAAAATGCCCTTTGAATCGGGCGAATTCCTCTTCGTAGACCAAATGATAGAGCTTAGCTTCGAATTGACCCGAAGATGCGGCCGTTTGAGTGACTGATCTGGCTTCTTCTCCACCTCCCAATACAATGTGATCTCTGACTGGCGAAATGGCTGCTGAATTGACTGGCCTGCCGGATCTAAAAAAGGATATTATATGCCAGATCGACGACAAAAAGGCCAAACCAACCTGTATTTTTTCAACTCCATCAAGTCTCTAGCATTGTGCAACTGCGCTGTCTTGTCGGCCGAAGATGAGATAATGAAACCCTTATTAGCACTACGGTCATCGGAAAGCTGCAAATCGGTGATGCGACCATTGTGCGGATTAGAGAAATTCAGGAAAGTTTCCGGCTGCCGCAAATCATATTGAGCCAAACTTCCATCCGAATAACCTAAAGAACGAAATTATAAGAATATAAAACCTCAATAGAAAAAAATAGGAAAACAGACCGAAGACAACCACGTCATCGAGGTTCGTGAAAACGCAAGCTTCACTCGGAGTTTCGACCAGTTCGCGGAACAAATAGCTTGCGCCAGACCCTTTGGAACCAGCCTCACGCAGATCCATAACACAGATCGAAGCAGGAGTTTGACCAACCCTACTTGTAGTCACCGCAGCCAGATTTCCACTGTAAGAGAGCGAGACAGAGCGAGCAGGGCAAGGCTGTGTGTTGATATCATTGAGGCATAGGCCATGTTCCACATCCCAAACCTGAAAAAATTGAAATATACCTTATAAAATCTCAAGTCAATCTTACTTTGACGGAAGAATCTGCACCAGCCGAAATGAGCGTTTGCGTATCCCAAGTCACATCAATATCCCTAAAAACCGAATGATTTAGTTTCAGCTTTTCACCCGTACACTAACGTATTTCCAAAAAAAAATAAACATACCAAATAGCTCCATCGTGTCCACCATAAGTACCGATTCGCTCACCGTTGTCGAGATACCACACACAAATTGACTTGCCCTTGGAAGCCGTGAAGAGCAGATCCCATCGCGATTCAACTTGACGCGAGTAAGAGGACGATCGTGACCCGTCAGAGAAAGTGGACGCATTTTGCACGGCGATAATTTTTTTAGCTGAAAGCAAAAATTTACTACTGTATTTCCATTCATAGGACGCCCGGGCAGTTTATTTCTGAAACCCTCAAAAAACTGAAAATTCGAGGTCGATCTCGAGATTTTAATGAATTCAACCAAAATCCAAAAATTGCAATCAGTAGAGCTCGCGGGAGTTAAGAAAATGCAATCAACACATTTGCAAAATAGTTTCTGTAGGCCGAGATATAGCTCCCTAAAGTTCTTATTAGAGGGGGCGGCCCATTAGAGGAAACACGGTAATCAAATTAACGAGAAGGTGCCTATGAAAATATAGAGATCGACAGAAATACGCAACAAGCCGTTAGCAGGACCAACTTGACACGAAAATTTCAATCTCTGCAGAGTTTTCGGGCGGCGGTAAATTGAACCTCCGGTAAATTGAACCTCCGGTAAATTGAACCTCCGGTAAATTGAACCTCCGGTAAATTGAACCTCCGGTAAATTGAACCTCCGGTAAATTGAACCTCCGGTAAATTGAACCTCCGGTAAATTGAACCTCCGGTAAATTGAACCTCCGGTAAATTGAACCTCCGGTAAATTGAACCTCCGGTAAATTGAACCTCCGGTAAATTGAACCTCCGGTAAATTGAACCTCCGGTAAATTGAACCTCCGGTAAATTGAACCTCCGGTAAATTGAACCTCCGGTAAATTGAACCTCCGGTAAATTGAACCTCCGGTAAATTGAACCTCCGGTAAATTGAACCTCCGGTAAATTGAACCTCCGGTAAATTGAACCTCCGGTAAATTGAACCTCCGGTAAATTGAACCTCCGGTAAATTGAACCTCCGGTAAATTGAACCTCCGGTAAATTGAACCTCCGGTAAATTGAACCTCCGGTAAATTGAACCTCCGGTAAATTGAACCTCCGGTAAATTGAACCTCAAAATTTGTCTTGAGAGGATTTTCTTTATTCAGGAGATATTTTTTTCAGTCCAGTTGCCAGGTCACCGTGTTACAAGGGAGTCCGTATATTCCACTTCGGTAAATCCTCTGTCCGGTGAACTCTCCCCTGGTGAATTCCACCTCCAAATTTTTGAGGTTACAAGTTCAAATCCCGGTGGTAGCAGATATTACTTTTTTTGAGTAAGAGCCATAAACTGTTATTTAGGAGATCCCATTTAGGCGAAAGTAGCTAAAGATCATTGTACCCTATCCAGAATCGTGTCCTGAGCACGGTTTGATCATGCTAAAACAGCGATTTGACTTGCAGTAACCCCAGGTCTGGAGTAGTTTCCTATCCCTTAGGGTATCCACGCGGTAATATGCAGCTGGCACTCTCACTCGCACTCTCAGTGTACCCATTGACTTTTTTGACTTTCACTTTCAGTAAAAAATTTGCAGGAATTTAAATTTTTTAGTCTGAACCAACCAAACCAAGTGGTCGTTGACTTGATCGAAAATTTTTTAACTTTTCGGAATCCGAAACCTGTTTTCTGGACTGATTCGGGCATGCTGAAGATGGTCTGATAGTGGTAAAATGCCGTTTTCTCGGGTATTTTTTGAGTTTTGCTACAATCGAGTTTTGGTGGAACCAATTATTTCCCAAAAATCAAAAAATACCCGACAAAACGGCATTTTGCTACTATCAAACCATGTTTAGCATGCCCGAAATAAACCGGAAAATAGGTTTTGGAACATGAAAAACAAAAAAAAATTTTTGATTCAAGTGGACGACCACTTGGTTTAGTTAGTGCATGGATTATCCAGTAGAACTGAGGTTGGATCATATAAAAACATTTTATTACTGGTATTACCACCCGGGTACCACTACACTACCTGAGTTCCCAATCTGGTTACGACTACCTGGGTGCAGCAAAACCAAGTGGTCGTCCACTTGGAACAAAAAAAAATTTCGTTTTTCACGTTTCAAAACCTATTTTCTGGACTAATTCCGGCATGCTTAAGATGGTTTGATAGTAGTAAAATGCAGTTTTGTCGGGTATTTTTTGAGTTTTGGGAAATAATTGATTTCACCAAAACTCGATTTTACCAAAGCTCAAAAAATAGCCGAGAAAACAGCCTTTTACCACTATCAATCCATCTTCAGCATGCCCGAATTAGTCCAGAAAACAGGTTTTGGAACCCGAAAAAGTTAAAAAAATTTGGTCCAAGTGGACGACCACTTGGTTTAGTTAGTGCATGGATCATCTAGCAGAATTGAGGTTGGATTATAGAAAGACAATTTAAATTATAAGAGCTCTTCACATGACAAAAAATGAATAATTTAAAAATTTTATAACGGAGAGGGTTGACTGCATTTTGTTTACTCGGCACCCAAATGGACCAAGAGGACACCCGAAAGATTTTTCACATCCAGGTTAAATCAAGACCACTGAGGATGGATCTAAACTATCTGTAGTGGATCTGGACTGGTGAAAGTGTATAAGGACCCTTAGGGTCAATCTGGACCATTTGGGGTGGACTTGAACCACTGAGGGTGGTTCTAGATCATTGAGAGTTGATCTGAATAACTGAGAGTGGATCTGGACCATTGAGGTTGAATAAGATGAATCAAGTGGCCTTTTAATATTCCTTTTCCCTTTACTATACAGCCCATGCTAAAGGCTGGTGGTAGGGATGCATATGACACCAGCGTTAAAAATCTTTTGAATAAAAAAAATCCTTTCAAGACAAATTTTGAGGTTCAATTTACCGGAGGTTCAATTTGTAGAGGTTTAATTCGGCAACCGGACAAAACAGGTTTTTAAGAGTATTTGTCGCGCGACAAAAACGGTTTTTTCCGGATTTGTCGCGCGTCAAGAACGGCTTTTTGGTTCTCACGTTCTTTGCTCTTGTGCGGCTACCAGACAATTTTTGATATTTTTAGAATTGTGTGGATATCTTGGATGTCCACCTGCATTGGCGTAGCCAGCGGGGACAGGGGGCACGTGCCCTCTGCCCCTCCCCCCGTCGTTTTTTTCCTAGTCAAAAATAGAAAACGGTGTAGGTGAAATGGCCTAAAATTTTTTTTTCTCGTATGGTGCCGCTTTTTCCCACGCTTTTCCCACGCTTTTTCCCAAAAGTGGGCACATTTTCGATTATTTGACCTAAACAAAAAATTGGGAAATTTTTACATCAAACTGGACATTTTTACCTACCCTATTTTCTTTAATTATAGACCCGGGTCTATAATTTTTCAACCTCCGGAAAATCGGAAAATTTCGAGGTCGAACTCGAGGTTTTGGGTGCTTAACCAAAATCTAAAAAGCGGTATTGGCAGAGCTCGTGGGAGCTAAGAAAACGCAAACAAGAAATTTTCAAAATTTTCACTCTGCCCCGAGATACAGACCCTCAAAGTCAAGGGGGTCTATAATTAGAGACGGTATCCTGCGAAGAAATCCTCTTCGAATCACATTTATTTCTGAATGGGGTTGTCGACCTTGTATCTTGGATAAATTGTGTCACTTTTGCAGGACGGGATTATTAGTGGCTCCGCACCGATGTTTGAATACATGAACAATATAGATTTTTCAGAGTCATGCTAAAAATATTCACTGTGATCTTCAATCTTACATTTTTGACACCCCAACATTTCAGTTAGAGTCAGGAAAATTTGATGACCGAAATATTTCCTACCTCCAACTGCCCTCTTCAAAACGTCTGTCTACTAATCCACAGCAGAGGTCATTATCCAGTAGTCATCACACCCTCCAGCGAGCTTCTCCACTCCGCAATGATACACTGTCTTCCAGCCTACTTTCCAATTCAACCCCCTACATAGTCAACGAAAAGAACAGTGTGCAGTACCAGACCATAGTCTGTTCCACAGTTCACACCACCAACATTAAGTTGCTGCAGATATTGAGGTGGAGAGAATATGAAATAGTTAATACCTACAGTTAACATACACAGTTGATATACAAAACAGTTTTTAGGTGTTGAAAGACAGGATTCGAGAGCTCATCGGCTATCCTAACTCAGGTTTGAATTTTTTTGATGCGTAGTTATTTGGCGGTGTTTTGATTTTAGGCCTCCTGCTTTTTTTTATTTTTTTTTGACAGTTAAGTAGGGTTGGGCAAAATACCGGTATTTTGTTTTCCCGGTATTAATGCCGGTGACCGGTATTTTTCGGTACTTTGTTACCGAATGGTTAAGAGGGCGGACCAAGGCATAAAAATGAAAAAAGTGATTTTTTTTCGTACGATACACTATTCGCGCATACTATTCGCAAACTATCATGTACTATGCGGATAGTACATGATAGTATGCGAATAGTATGCGCGAATACGCGGGTATGCGCATACATATCGTACAAAAAAGTTGAAATTTTTGAATTTTTGTAAAATTTTTGAAGTTTTTTCGGGGTATCGACGTTAGGTACCTTTTTCCCATTTTGGAACTACCTGTGTTCTAACTACTTGGGCTTTAGGCTTAGGGTAGGCCAGCGTATGTTAGGACGGACTAATGAATGCCTGGCGCACTTTTTCAGGACTGCTCATCGATTGGATACAAAAAGTGATTGGATACATCGATTGGATACACCGTCGATTGGATACATCGATTGGATACACCATCGATTGGATACATCGATTGGATACGCCATCGATTGGATACATCGATTGGATACACTTTTTTCAAATTCGTGCCATTTTTAACTCAAAACAACCTAACTTGCAACAAATAGTTTTGTCATTTTATGTTGTTCATTTTGTGAGCTTTGTTTTCAGCATAACAGTATTATATGGTGCATTTTACAATTCTATTCTCTGCGTTTTAGATAATCTTGGCTAACATGGAACTTGTTCACTCAAAACGCATTGGTCCAAGAACTGCTCCGAAAACATATACTGAGGGGTCCGCGACAATTGACCGCCTGGACAATTGACCGCCTGGTCTGTTTGACCCCTCCGTGGCTTTTTGACTACTTACACGCTGAAACCGATAAAGACGTTGTTCCGACCACTTTCCATCGAAAATTTTGACTTTTCTAGATTTTCAACCTGCCTGCCTTCGGCAGGCAACCTAATTCAATAGGAAGCCCCTTTGGGGGTACATGGTCCGGATAAGGGCTGACCCTTGGGGCTACATGGTGCGGGATAATGGCTGACCCTTTTATGACCCACATAGCTTTTTCTTGGTGCAGCACCAGTAAGCTTTCAAACTATCATGGTTATACGTCATTTTCTTCTTCGCTTGAATAGTCGCTGAGTTCGTTAACGATTAGGCGCACGAGTTCTATATTAGCATCTATCAGATTGCTAAATTTTTATATTTATAGTAAATATCGATGTTCAAAGAAAAAAAGTGTAAAGTGTATCCAATCGATGTATCCAATCGATGGTGTATCCAATCGATGGCGTATCCAATCGATGTATCCAATCGATGGTGTATCCAATCGATGTATCCAATCGATGGTGTATCCAATCGATGTATCCAATCGATGGTGTATCCAATCGATGTATCCAATCACTTTTTGTATCCAATCGATGGTTTACCCTTTTTCAGAGGTAATCTGGGACTGTGACTAGTTTTTGGGTGCTTTTTCATGAACTTTTATAAAAAAGAGATTTAGGCCAAAATGGGGAAAAAGGTACCTAACGTCAAAGCACCATTTTTTCACTTTTAAAGTCCCCCTTCAAAAAAAAACATTATTAACCAATCTTAAAATACCGACTTTCCACATCCGGTTTTTTATTAATTAATTGCTGGTATTAATAATTAATATCATTGACCAACCCTATAGTTAAAGGGGGAGAAAAGCCATTTAGGTTTGAAAAAGTGGCTTCCAAGGCGCAGTGCGTGAGCGCTCGCGTTTTTTGGCCCAAAATGGTGTTTTTTTGGTGTGGCAGGTTCAAACCCACGTAGTGACACACAATTTTTTTTGGCTTTTTTGGGCAGTTTAGAGGTAATTAGACTTTTTTGACGCCAGAATCGGGATCAACGACCCAAATTACCTCTAAACTGCCCAAAAAAGCCAAAAAAAATAGTGTGCCCTACGTGGTTTGAACCTGCCACACCAAAAAACACCATTTTGGGCCAAAAAACGCGAGCACTTACGCACTGCGCCATGGAAGCCACTTTTTCAACCCTAAATGGCTTCCCCCCCCCTTTAAGCTTTGCATGTTGTGTGTTTTGGAATTTGAAAATAGGGCTTTTATAACGTTTTTAAAACTTTGGGATTTGAGATTAAAGTTTTAGTTCTGAAAATTTCAAAAATTTCCTTTCAGCTTGTTCGTATTTCACCCTACTTAGAGCATTGGCCTTATTTTCGAAAAATGGAGATGGCCACCCTGATAACAGCCTACAAAATTCATTTTAGAATCCGACAACAACGAATTAAATTGCCAAGGAGAGATTTTAAAGCTATTGCCCAACCTTTTGGATGCCCTATTTCAAATAGCCAGCCACTTGCCTAAACACCAGAAAGAAGTGTTTGAAGCTATTGTGTACCTGATAAGGTTGTGCGAGGAGCCCAAACAGTGCAGACACAAACAAGTGTTGGAGGAGTATGTGCACAAACTACATTGCCCTCAAGCACACACCTGGCTGCTGCCCAACCTCATCTGGTTTGTGAAAAAGAGGGGACAGGAGCCATGAGGGGTGACTCCAGGGACAACTACAACTTATTGCCTGTGCTTAAATCGCTGGTTTGCTGGTCAGAATGGCTATAGTGTCTAAGAACTGCGAGGATGCTGTAAATGCTGTTAATTGCAAGAGAAATTTGGACAGTGGCGAATTGGGTGGAGATGATGATAAAGTGAGTAAAAAGACCCTGAACCTTGAATATTACAGCAATTTGCCAAATTGGGGACCACCCTGATTTTGTCAAAAATTTTAGAATGAATTATTGTTTGCACCTTTTCTTGCAGTTAAAATACTTTTTTGCCGCAATAATTTTCTAGTGAGAAAAACCAACTTGGATTGGTCAGAATCCCACGCCGGAATGGCCAGAAGCCCCTGAAAGTTGGTTTTTCGGGGGTTTACTAAAAAGGGAAAGAGTAAACTTTTTGCAAAAATTCGATTGAGTGGATCGAAATTCCGGTCCAATCGGCTGAATTACTCCGAATTACATCCGGAACCACTCAAAACCACCATAAACCTGGAATTCTGAGCGATCACGCCTATCGGACCGGAATTTCGATTCGCTCAATCGAATTTTCGCAAAAAGTTCACTCCCTTTTTAGTAAACCCGCAAAAAACTAACTTTCAGGGGCTTCTTGCCATTCTGGGGTGGGATTCTGACCAATCCAAGTTACTTTCGGACTAGAAAATTTGAATTCCCGCAAAATTTTTGACTAAAAACGACGAGAAAAAAATTAGGGGGCAATTTTCAGTGATTGGGGGCGATTCCAATCAGGGGCATTTTTCAGTAATTAGGGGGAAAAATCAAATACCACCTTTTTTTAACGTGAAAAATCGTTTTACAGCAAGAAAAGATTCGCGACAAATATAGTATTTTAACTGCAAAAACTGCCCATTCAAAATCGTGCCCTTGGCATTGTGTTTTTGACCCATTTTTTGAAAACTGCTCTAATGCAACTTGCCCCTTATTTCGTACCCAGTGAGATGCGCTAAAAATTGACTGGTAAATCACCTAAGAGGAGTCTTCAAAAAAATGGCAAAAATACAATTTTTAGTCAGATGAGAGAAATTACATGGAATACGGTAGGACACGTCTTATTAGCAAAACACCTAATTTTTTGAAATATTGACAGAATCGAAATTAGTTGTGTCCCAAAACTCCTAGATAAAGGGGATGAAAAAAGAAAGGAGGAGCGAAAGCAAAACGTTCCGGGAGACCCAGACCGGACACCTCTCATTATTTTGGTATGGCTGGTCGGGCCCCGTTTCCTCCCTTGTTGTTTGGTTTTGGTAATCTAGTCTGCAAACTTGGAAAGCTTCTGATTTTGCCGGTGGTTTCTGTATATGACCACAGATTTTCACGTTAGACCCGTGGTTCCTCAAAAGGTTTGTAAATTTTTTAAAAATTGGCACCCGCCCGGTGCCGGATCCAATCGACCTCGGCAGTAAAATATTTTTTCGGTTTGAAACTGCCGGTCGAATAGAAATCTTAAGACTGATCAAAATAAATTAGCAAAAGCCTTAGAATGTATTGTTGGGACAACCAATTCATTATTTTCATCTGTTCAATAGTCCCAAATTGCAGAGTTCAGGACTGGTGTCACCCCTGGACCAACTGCTGAATGCCCTCAGCCAGTTGATGCAAACAGAAAACCGCAGGATGACCTGTCAGAACGCAGCCCTGAAGTACCTGCCGTCCATCCTGCCCTCCCTTCTCCACTACCACCTCTATCCAGCCATCCATCTGGCCGGCTACATCTCCCAGCTGGTCATCCACTTCTCCGCTCAAATTGTGCCTCGTCAGAAGCTGGTCTTTCTCCAGGAAATAGTCCAAACCGAAATATTCGCTTGTCTCAACTCACGCCAACTACTCCTGCCATTGTTCCTCAACCAGCTGCTGCTTTTCCTACCTCCACCTGAGAACACGGCTGACAGTTTGGAGCTGGCTCATCTAGCTGCTAAAGTGTTGACTGAGGTTGGTCACAGTTCATTGGTTTGGCCCAATTGACTTTTTTGTCACAGATTTAGTCAAACCACATGAGGGGTCAAGCACTTTCATTTTTTTCTGATAACGAGAAAATATATTTTTTATGTTTCCATACCATGTTCTCATCATTTTCGCCAAAAATCATTCTTTTGCAAAAAATTGCATTGAAGAACCTTGAGGTTTCATTACAGTAGGGTTTTCACCACGGTAGTATACTCAACGATTACCTCAGTCGGCTGAGTTGGGAAATTTTGATTAGCCTCAGCCGTCAACCAGCTCAACATTTTACCTCAGCCATCAGCCTCAGCCGGCTGAGGTCTAAAAATTTTTCTGAGCCGTCAGCCAGGCCCAAATTTTTAATCTCAGCCATCAGCCCCAGCCGGCTGATGGCTGAGTTCAAACTCAGCCGGCTGAGGATACCACTCTGGTTGTCAGACAGTTAATTAGATTTTTCAAATCGTCAATTTTTTTCTAAGCACAATCCAGAACAATAAAACTCCTAAAAACGCGAATAAAATATTTTTACCAAAAAATTTTTGATTCACGAGCGGGACCAAGGCCAGATGTCCCTTTCGGCCGACTTTTTTATATTTCGCGACTTTTTTACGGGCTTTAAACGCATTGAGGGACCAGGAAAAAATTCGGATCCACACCGGAGGAAACATTTGTGCTCAAGAATCCACAGAAAGTGGGCGGAGGGGTGGGAGTACCATGAGATAGCACCAATTTTGTTTTCTGCTGCATAAAAAATACAGTTAACTCTCTCCATATTGATCACCCTTCCAGTTCGTTCCCGCCTATGGTCTGACACTTTTTTCACCTCTATTTTCGAAAGCTTTTGCTAGTTGTATTTGACTGGTCTAGTGCGAAATATCGCAAGGATTCCGATTTTGCCGTTCATTCATGTAAATGGCAACAGTTTTGCCGAAAAGACCTGCGGCTCTCTTCATAGTGATCACCTTTTTTGGAAATTAAGTGACCACTATGGAGAAAGCCGCAGGTCTTTTCGGCTAAACTGTTGCCATTTATATGAATGAACGGCAAAATCGGAATCCTTGCGATATTCCGGACTATGTGTCGGACCATAGGCAGGAATGAACTTGAAGGGGTGACGTTAAATCCAGGGTTGACTATATGCTTAATTTTTTCAGAAAAAGTTTCGGATATTGCACTCCACACAATATAAATCACACATAAATATCGTATTTTTCAGATAATAGAGAGACTGTTCCCATATTCCCAGTCCCAAACTGTTTTCCAAAGAGGCACTAGCGAGGAACTCAAATTGATTCTGTTCCATTGCTTTCGACCCACCAACCAAACTGTAGTTTTCCTATTTAACTGCGGATTGCCATCAATTGGAACCTGTCAAAGAGTGGTCCACTCCCTGCTACTAGCCCTGCTGGACAAGTTTTCGGCAGCTAACTTCCTGGAATACTTTACGGGCCAGCTGGAGAGGGTATTGACAGGCTAGACATGTTGAGCGAGATGCTCCACATGTTTAGAGATCTGCTAGAGCCACCCAGGAAACTGGCGGCAATGCCTGTGGAGTGGTATCAGATGAGGCATTTGCAGCACAAATTGTTGATCAAACATATCGGGTCAGACATTTTTCAATTAAATTCTGTGTAGACTTGTAATTCGAAAAAATCCATTTTAAAGGGTGGGCTCGGAATACAGAATCCACCCTGGACGGAAAACAGGTTCACATCTCGCCTGCAGCTGCGCAATATTAGGACCAAGGTACAATCAGAACTCAATAAAAAACAATTCCATTGAGGTAGTTACCGCTTAGGGTCCGCACTTTTTATCCTGACCTTTGGCGTCTTTTACCAAACCTGAATCCTTGGTCCGAATTTTCGCGATTCGTAAAAAGCAAAAAATAATTGCTCTGATCGATTAATTTAATAAATTTGGAGCATCCTTTCCCATAATTTAGAACTGCAGGGTAAAAGAAAAAACATTAAACTCATCGCTTAATAAAGTCTATTACTAACTTACATCGATAAACTGAATTCTTTGTATGTCCGTAATGTAGGATTCCTAACGATGAAAAAATTAGCGCACAGAAAAAGAACAAGCAAACAAGTAACTTTATTGCCAAACAAACGTCAAGATCCCAACACAAATTAATACTAGCTTAATCAAGCAACATGGTATACTGGCCATCTGAGCTTGAGAGATCATTAACTTTCCTGAGTTCTTCGTCCACTATTTCCACTGAGCACTGAAATGGGACAAGATTAAACAGGGCTCTCTACAGACAATTATAGCTCAATTCAATTCAAAATACAATTATCAAAAGTCCAACCTGAATATCATACAACTCTGAGACATGTTCGGCAAGAAGGGACTTTTCCACGATCACAAAGTTCAGACTAGAGGCCCACTTGATATTTGACTCCAATTCAGGAAGAGTAGCTGCGGAGAGAGCATCAATAACGACCTTGAAGACGGGATAGTCGATCTCATTGTACTTGCCTGCAATAACTTGAGATTAAATGCAACATGGAAACACAGGAACTTACCCGACATCTTAGAGCACACATCCAGTCGCAGAATCTGCCATGCGAACGAAAATTTGCCATTGCCATGCATCATCAGGAAGTTTGGACTGCTCAGCCTTTTCAATCTCAATCCAACAGAGCCTTTGCCAACCTAAAAAATTTAAATTTCAACACACTTGTTTTCGTCGGTAATTAACATACTTTGACTTCAGGAAAGGCGAACTGGACATCGCCAGCCAACTGATCGAAATTGAACACTTGGAAAGTCAAGAATAGTGAAGGTCTCTCCTCCCAGCCGACAGAGTTGCTCTTGCTTAGATCGCCGCTCAACACTCGCACAATTGTCTGAACTATGGCGTGATCGGCTTCATGTTCCAGCGTTTTAGCTAAATGAGAACACGTGAATATGTTTTGTTCGGGAGCAAGCAAGTAATACCTTTTACCAGTTCCAGCACGCGCTTGCGGCACTTGTTTTTGAAAGCCTGCATTCTAAACACACATTGATATGAGACATAGAAATTTTAGAAAAAAAATTGAGAATTTGTTTTAGCATTGATAGCATTGTTTGCGTGACATAATTGTTGTGTGAGCAAGGAATTGATCTAAGCAATAAGTCAGTCACTTGATATTTTCATACCGATTTAGCATCTTGGAGACTTTGAAGGGATATGATATGTCCTTCAGACTAGGGATGGAGGATGGCCTATTCCGGGACGGGACAAAATAGTTTCAAAAAAATCCCCGGACGGGATCCGGGACGGGAAAACCCTAAAAAGCCTTCGGGACGGACGATCCGTCCCGTCCCTTACCGTCCTCCATCCCTACTTCAGACCATGTCTTTGTCACTTTTTTATATGCCATGAAAATACTAATTAAAAGCCAAAATATTAATAGCTGTCCTAAACTTCCTTCAATCAATTAAAATCGCTCATGAAATGTGATTCACAGTCAACTCTTTCAACGTCGCCTCTATGATATACGATCTTTTCTTTAAATTGACAGCCTTATTAACATCCAGCAGCCAAGAATTGACAAAACTATTATCGGAATAACGCGATCTACTAACTACGCCCTCAAGTAGCAGGTCCCACAGAGAGCGTTATTGAGAGCATGGGCGTACCCAGGATTTTTTGACGGCAGGGGCTAAATAGGCTGAAAATCCTGACGGGGGTTTGAGTGCTAAAATGGCAACAAAAGCTGAATAAGGCTGAAAAAAATCCTGACGTGGACGGGGGGGGGGTGTCTATAGTATTACTAGCTTTCCACCTTCCCCTGCCCTGGGTACGCCTATGATTGAGAGAGTCGACTGTCTAACGGTAAAACTGAATTCCAACAAGAAATCAATTTGCTTCAGCATATTTATTTGCGACGATCAGTTCGCGACATTTTTTGTCTTGGCATGAAATTACATGATCCAAATAATATGAGAAACAATTTCAAAGTTCCTGGGCGTCATTCGGACGTCCACTTTAATTGAAGTCTGTGCCTTAGGTTTCGAGATTTGGATGTGAGAAGTCAAAGTTAACTAACTAAATTGGGGTAGTTGGTGGTCGACATTTTTTTAGAGTGGTCGGCTTTTAAAACCCGGCTTTTTCAAAGCCGGGTTTTAGTTCAGGTTTTTCTAATGATTTCAGTCAGTTAACTTGCCTAGACCCAGTTTTCGGTTTTTTGTCGTAAATAAATCGTTATTTTGCTAGATCTGGTTTTCGGTTCCAGTTGATTTCAGTGGATACTTAGATCGGGGGCCAGAAGCCTCGAAAATTTTGAGTTCCTATTAAATTTTTTTGAAAAAATAGTTATCGTTTGTCTACTTCTCTTGTTTTTTACCTGGTTAGTGGAAACTTGGAAAAATAGCGTTGCCGTAGAGCTTTGAATCGGCTATCGATCTGTTCCATGTAGTCAAGGTGTGTGGCATCCAAGTAGCAAAACACATTGTAGAGTATATCAGTGCCAACCATAGCTTACACACCACTAAATCAACACAATTAACTGGGCATGGCCGTCGCCGATGGGTGTATTCGGAAAGGCGAGTACCAAGTGAATTCAAACGACAATTAGATCAGAATTGGGCAAATAGCCGGCAATTTTATTAAAATCAGCGACAGTAGCCCCCAAAATATCCATTTTTAGGCAAATGCGTTTTTTCTGATAAACAAAATCTGAAACCTAATAGCTCTGTTCTTTAAAGGGGTATGCCCGTGCGTTACACGGAGAAAAGGGACCAGTAGTTCTTTTTTTCCCGTTAAATTTTTTCGTTCGCTTTCATCTAGATTTTTTAAGTTGTAGCACTTTACCAATACCCCACCAGTCAATTAACCTTGACCCCCACCAGTGAATCAGCTTGGGGGACCAAGGCAAAAAGATTTTCATTTTCATTCTAATACCGGTATTTTTTCGCATCACAATAATTTAAAAGAGTAAATATACTGTTTTTAAGACTTACTTTGAAATTTGAAATTGAAAAAATAAAAATGAAAAAAATTACCTTGGTCCCCTAAGCTGATTCACTGGTGGAGGTCAAGGTTAATTGAGTGAAGGGGATAAGTAAATTTAGCCTGTAAATTTAGCCTTTAAGTTCTTGACAAACTTTCCGAGTTTTCTGCCTAACTTTCAAAACTAGAATAAGGTCATAAATATCAGATCGAGCGTGGAACGAGTGAAAAGTAAGATGGTTCAAAAAATTTGCTGGTCTCCGACTTAACTGTTTGAAACACACAGACATGCTCCTTTAATAATATTTTGGAATTCAAGTATAAAATTTGAATGTGTGATTGACCATAATCAGCAGTTTTAAAAATTATCTTATCTTAAAAATATCCATATCGGGCGCACTGACCACAAAAGGTCAAATTATTTCTGTGAACATTGAGTGGGCTAGCACAAAACTAGTTTAACACAAGAAAGACCGAGCTGGAAAAGCGGACGATCTGATTCAGTTTTTCACGTAGATCATTTCTGTATATAAGAGTGGGGGTGTTCGGATGACAAAAACCCCCAATTTTTTTACAGCTTCATACATCAATAATAGTGCAGAGAAAGAGCTATCTTTTGAGCACCCAGAATTTTTTTCGGCCAAAAAATACAGACTCTTATAAAACCCGTTGAACTATTGAATGAGAATCCATTTTCTGTCAAATACCCAAAAAATTATGGAAACCCAAACTTTCTGCAATTTTTTATACCAATCAATCGCGCAGTGAAAGAGCTATTTTTTGAACCAGACAGATTTTTTTTTCAACTAGTTTTTTAGAGGTCTCAGATCATTCGAAACAAAAATCAGTAATTTTAATTGGTATTTACATTTGCTGCATAATATGAAGGTAAAATGTAAAAAGTGAAACACCGGAAACGTGTGAAATTTTGTCAGCCTTCCGTTGGTACAAAGCAGTGTTTTCGAAACTCAAACTCACACTTTTGCCTCACACTAACTTCACATACATATTTTTCATATTTTTGTTTTTGTATTTCAGAAATTTTTACACCATTTTGTAGCTGAGATATTTCTCTATCGATTGAATGGTCAAACACTTCAGTTAAAAAAAAATTTTCGACAAAATAACACCAAGTGTGAGGTAAAAAACCAAGTGTGAGCCTCATAACAGAGTAGCGCCAAATTTTGCATTATTTTGCCAATACCACATCTGCTTTAATAACTCCCCCTTTCCAATAAAGCCACTTTTCTCTTGAGACTAAATGGAAACCTTGTCGAACATCTTTGGAGATTAGAAAAATCAATTTTTAAATCAGTCTTAATTTTTTATCACTATCCTGATTCGCCCATTTTCAGGTTTGCAAAGGCGATAATTGTGCAGCAATTTGGCGGAGTGGAAGACAACCAGGACAACTTAGGGTTCGTACCAGAAATCTGGTTGGAATGCATGCTAACCCTAGTGTCCTTTGTGAAGCACTGCAGATGTGTGTGCACTGCCCAACAAATGGACACCTACTACTCCCAGTCCACCAGAGATATGCGCCAAATAGCAGCTTGTTTGCTGCGAAGCTTGTGGTTCTCCATGACACCCCAACACAAGATGGAAATGATGCCAGAGATTGTGACTTCAGTGCTCGAAGTGGCCTTGTATGTGGACGAACAGGAAGAAAACAGGGTTACTTATTAATTAAGCAGTTGAATTGCAACCAGGACCCGCTGACCCCAATTTTTTTTTTCAAATCAATTCAAAGGAGGGGGAGAAACCGTTTAGGGTTGAAAATTTGGCCTTTATGGCGCAGTTGATAAGCGTTCGTCGGCACAAAATCGTGTGCAGGTTCGATCCCAATAGGTGGCACGCAATTTATTTTGGCTTTTTTGACTAAATTTTCAAAGTTATTTGACCTTTTTAGCAAAAGATTCGGAATCAGCGACCCAATTACCCCTAGAAATTGGTCAAACAAGCCAAAAATAAATAGCGTGCCACTAGGTGGGATCGAACCTGCGCACGATTTTGGGCTATAAAACACAAACGCTTACGCCCTGCGCCATGGAGGCCACCTTTTCGAATCTAAGTAGCTTTTCCGACCCCGTTTAGAATATGACAAAATGGAAAATTACCCCGGGACGGGACAGACTCGAAAATTTTTTACGGGACGGGATACGGGGCGGGAAAAGACTCTAAAACCCTCCAGAAAGTGGCGTGGCGTCTCGTCCCAACCGTCCTATATCCCTATTTTCAACCCTTGAATTTTAGACTCAAAGAATACTTGGGAAAAATTCCGAAGACCTTGCCCAACCTCATGCCGGTCTTGCAGCATTTACTAGAAAACTTGGCGCTACCGGAGTATACCCCCCCCCTAAATCAACTTTTTTTAAAATGTTTCCAAACACCCTATATCGGCCTAAAATCGACTCAGAAGCTCAAAAAGGACATTATTTTTATGTTCTAGTCAATAAAAAATTGAGCTTTGGGACCACCTAAAAATACCTATTTTGACCATTTTCGAAGGGATTTAGGGCCATATTAGGGTGGGAAAGGACCAAAAATAGACCAATTTAGTGTGAAAAGGAAGATGTTGAACATAGTTTTGTTGACTGGGGCCTACCGCATAAAGAAACTCTGGTATGCATACATTTTTTATGCATCCAGAGTCACTTTCGAGTGATTTGTGTCTAAGGTACGGGGGTGTGCGCATCTCAACCCCAAGCCACCAAGCCCCTGCGCCCCCGAAGGGGCGCAGGGGGCTTGAAGGGTTAGAGATGCGCGCACTCACTTACCTTAGACATAATTCCGAGCAAGACTCTTGAACAAAAATGCATTTAGAGGCTCTTTTTGTTCAGCTCCAGTGACCAAAACATGCCAGAACAGGCAAATGGTCGAAATTTCAAAATGCCCAAAACTCAGTTTTTTATTAACCAGAACTTAAAAATAATGCCTTTTTTAAACTCCTGAGGTGATTTTAGGTCGATATAGAGTGTTTGGAAACACTTTAAAAAAAAATTCTATTTGGGGGGGGGTATACTCCGGTAGGGTCGAAAACTTGAATTTTCTAACAAGATTGATTTAAATCCGGCAATTTTTTTTCAGACAACTCACCATTCATCTAGCCTTAAAGCATGCAATCTGCAGCTGCGCGAAATCAGCATCCCGATTTTCTACGACATGCTGAAGACAGAGCACTTTCTCTACCAGGACCAGCGCAACTCTAGACCAGTGGTGCTGCCCTGTTGGTATGAGTCAGGCTATGCTATGTTTGGCAGTAACAACAGCAATGCATGTGCTTCTAACCACTTCCAGGACTTGTTTATTACCAAATTAGACCCTCTGCTAGATGATTGCAATAAAGGGAGCGGTGGATTGGGGTTCAGACTCAAGTTCAAGGAGATGATAAGTGAAATGTTGGAATCGGACCCTCAACTTCAGGTTGTTTAGATATTAGAGACTACTCCACTGTTGGTTGGGTAACCATGAAACCAACAGGGGTCTACTATTTTAGGCAAAAAATGTTTTCGTGTAAAATGTTGAAATATTGATCCTCTAAGTTGTTATATTCAAAAAAGGCGGTAATCCATATTGTATACACCAAAGCGGGGATTCGTCGAAGCTAGAAAAAAAAGCTAGAAAAATATTGAAACTAAAGTCAAAATCTGAACTCATAAAATTTAAAAAAAAACTGTAAATTGAAAGAGAAAAATATAAAAAGTCAAAAATTGAAAAAATTCGAAATTTTAGATTAGCTTTAATTTTTTACCCCGCCAAATCTTAAAAATTTGTTTTCGCCTGTAAAAGTTTTTAAATTTTTCATAAATTTTTATATCAAAATGTAGCCCTGGAAATCAGCTTTTCAACAAGCCATTTACTGACTGAGATTTCAAAAAGTTGAAAAAAAAGCCTTTGTATGCATTATACAGTCTACTCCTGATCTAATGTGGGTGCAAAAATTTCGTTTTCGCCTAGAGTCCAACACATTTTTTTCCTCCATTTTTGAAATCTTTTATGAAATATGATTTGTCAGTGTAATCCAAAACATCGCAAGGATTACGATTTTGCCAATCGTTTTTGTAAATGGCAATAGTTGTTACTAAAAGACCCCGCCTCTCGATATAGTCTAGCCTTTTTTTTTCGAAAATAAGGCTACTGGCGCGGGTCTTGTCGGCGAAACTATTGCCATTTACAAAAACGATCGGCGAAATCGGAATTCTTGCAATGTTTTTGATTAGACGGACGAATCATATTTTATAAAAGTTTAAAAAAATGGAGGGAAAAATATGTCGGACTCTAGGCGAAAACTAACTTTTTGCACCTCAACTATATCGTGAGTAATTTATCAAATAATTTATTCATTTTGACAAATTATTCGCTAACTTTTAAAACCACCGTTTATTCCAGTCCGACGTTGGACGTCAATTAGTGCAGAAAATAGATAGACTGCTGGAGCTGCTGCTGAACTACCGGCAAGTCAGAGTGGAAGCTGATTGCATTGAAAATGGGATGTTTTGCACTGTACAGTTGGTGGATTTCTACCATGAAATAGGGCAGTACGATTTGTATGTCAGCTATTTGTACAAACTCTACGACCTGCACATGATTGCAGGCAAGTGTTTGTTGGTTTTACGAGATTAGTAAATGGAGTGGCTAGCTTGCAGGCAACCTGGTTGAAGCTGCTCTAACTTTGAAAAAACACCAAATTGCTGCGCTGGACTGAAGAGCCAGTGGAAAAGCACCTGCTACCGAAGTTTGCAGAAATCCCACAAAAAAGCAGTTGGGGAATAGATCAATGGGGCAGCGAGAGCCATGTGCAGTTGAAGAAAAGCATCTATGTGGAGGTGGACAAACACTTTTTTCATAAAAATCGAAGATATCCGGTGACCAAAATGGTTTTAGCGGTCACAAAAAACTACAGGATGGTCTAATGTGCCATTGAGGGCACACTCCGAGGCTTGGTGGCTTGGGGATAAAATGCGCACACACACAGGGCCGCAATTCGGGGGGGGGGGGGGGTGGGGGTCGTAGGGGTAATTACCCCCCCCCCCTTGACCGTGAAAATTAGGCAAATTAAACCCCGCCCCCTTGAGAAAGTTCAAGTTGCGGCACCGCACACACACATACCTTAGACGAAATCGAAAACGCATTCAGAGAGTATTTTTGCCCAGCTCCAGCAAGAAAAATGTAAAAAACTACCCAAAAATGACCCCAAATATCTCACAAAGCAATTCACCTCTGAGGAGTGGGAGCCACAAAAGGAAAACAAAAGTTTATATGAAGTGGTCCGAAATTACAGGAAATGTCTTTAAAAGTATGATAAGATCACATACCCATGCTACGTTTTTATTTCGACCGATAGATAGACAATATCATGTTAACAATTATGGAAGAATATACGAGGTACAATACATGTGGAATAGAATACGTGGTACGATTCAAAATACATATATTTCCTTACTTCAATTTTCTTCTGAACTCTCTCCATCGGCTTCATTGAACTTTTTCCGGATATGCTATAATCAAAATTTGTAAATGGACAAATCTTATATCTGCCTTGTTCTGGATGAAAAGTGCATTGTTTTTTTTCTTTTAGTCAGAGCAGCAAGTATAATAGCAATTTTTCAAAGTGATAACACCATCACGTAGCCTTGCTCTCCTTACTCTCAACAGCGTATTGTTGGTTGCAACATCTTTTTAAAATTTAGCACAAACAGGTAAAAGTTTGAATCAAACTATTTTTCCGAGTTGCTTCATATTTCGAGGCGTTTCTGCACGTTTTCGCAAAAAGATCTTGCAACGAACAATACGCCGTTAGAAACTAGAAGAGCAGAGCAACGTGATGGTTGCATCACTTAAAAAATTGCAAATATACTTTCTGCTGTGACTAAAAGAAAAACAGCAGGGCACTTTTCAGCCAAAAACAAGCCGCTTTTCATCCAGAACAAGGCACATTTACTTCTCGTCCATTTTTAAATCTAGATCATTACGACTTCCGTCACTAACCTTGATCAAAGCCTGTCGCGTCGCATCATCGCCTTGAAACTCTTTGAGACTATTCAGGATCTGGCTGATTGAAGATTTCAGGCGTTCGTAGACGGCTTGCGCCAGCAGGTCATGGAATGATGAGCATAACGACTAAAATATATGACAAGTTCAAAATTTTTGGCCCTATCAGGCGAATAAATAGCATTTATGCTCCTGGTTCGTTGTTCCTGGTTTTTTATAAGGGCAGATTAGGTTTTTCAAAAAACATATTTGAGCCCGTTCTGAAGGATCTGCGCTGAAGTGCGATCAAAAACACAACATTACAGACCAAGGCAAAAAAAAACATTCATTAAATAGGGCCGAAATTTCAATGAAAATGGTCAAAACTATCGTTTACTAACAAAATAGCTATCAGTATTTGACAATAGGAAACTTTGAAAATCACCTTGAATTGTTCATCAGTCATCAAGTTCGGATCAAGGCTGAATAAGTCATCCAAACACACAGAGATAGAAGACAAGTTGGATTCTTCTAGCTTCAAGAAAAATTAGAAAGTTGGTGAAAAGTAGTAGTTAAGTTACGTACCTGATTTCCATCATGTGTTCCAAGAGCTATGTAGACACAAAATACACTCAACGCGATATTTACTTCTTCCGCAGAAATTCTTTTTGTGCTAGCTTTCTTGTTCCTCTTGCCCGCTTCTCTATCCTGCTTGAATAAGTGAGTAGCTCCTTTGAATATAAGCGGCATATCGTCCTTAACAACCAAATATGTTTACATCAATATATAAATAGTAAAAATCATGTTATTCTTTTTAGTGACAGTTTCGAGGAAGACAAGGCAGTCTTCCCAGTAATCATGATGTTGAGAGAGAAAAAAATTGACAAACGCAGTCCCTGCCCACGGACTAACTCGAACTTTTGCGGCCAGGTTTAACCTGGGCCTTGCACATCCTAAAAGGTACCGACCCTAAATTTTTGAAATCATAATTGGCCTAAAAAAATTCGGCTGGCTACGTACTGCAAAATTTGGGCCCGTATATAGATCTGCAGGACTACCATTTGAAGTAGGTCAACTTATTGACAAACTTGAAGTGTCGAAACCTATTTACCAATATTTCGTCGAAAGTTTCAGTCAATTTACCAAATGTGGTTTTGAAATTACATTTTCCAGATTATCGTTCTAATAAGCTGACATTTGATCAATCATTAGGACGGAAAGCTTTAAATTACCTTGTAGATATCTCGAAGCCTCCAAGAAATGTTTCGCTTGAGCTGTTTCTCCAAACGCCGCTGGAATTCATTGTTCAAGATGCAGCAAAGTGTCTTCATAGCGGCAAAAAACAGCGGATTTTTCAGGCTCTTTGTTGAACGAAAATTTGCGATTCCTAAAATAGTTTTTTCGCATATACATGATCAAAAAATTGATATTATTCCAAGTTTCGACAAATAAATTTTAAAAGTCTGTTCATTCGCACAATGATGTAGACCAATAAAAGAAGTCAAAATTTACCTTCCGTAATCATAGTGAAGAGATAGTAACTTGAGTCCACTAGCGCAAATTCTTCAACTAATTTCTTTTTGTCCACGAATTCGTCGGTTAGCAAGAGATCTCGGATCGATTCGCAGAATTGCTGATATTCCTCTTCACTGTGGCGTGGCTTCATACATTTAAGGCAAGCAAAGAAAGCTTTGTTCATCTGAAGAGTGAAAAAATTATATGAAGGCAGCAATTAAATCAGTCACTAAATCGCTGATTTCTTCAAACTACTTAATGATTCTTAAAATTAGCAGTAACCTGATCAGCTGTGCAAAGTAAGTGTTTATTCCCTTGGATTATATGATTCCATTGAGATGTAATCATCTGGCACTTTCGGAGACTATTTACAAGTAAAAATTTGAGAGTATCCAGAAGCACATCAGGAGAGAGATCGACTGGTCGGTGACTATGTTCCATAATTAGGCTAATATAACTTCAGCAATTGTTTGCTTAATTTTAAAATGATAAATTTAGTTCTGTTTCAAGAAATAACGCCAGCCGGAAAAATTGTCCGTAAAGGTACATCAAGATGTTTACAATTTAGGCGCGAAATTCAAAGACTATTCAGATTGATAGAATGCGGCCCGGAAATTCGGCCTTTGTCAAGCCTTTATAATTTTTTTCCCGACGTGATTTCAAAATCCTGTTTTGGCAGATCGGTTTCTTTGAGCACCAAATATACAATATATACAACAGTCAAACTTTTATTTAATAACCCTAAGACTGAGCTTTTGGTCATAAGGAACGGAATCTCCAACAACCCTTTTTACATAGATTCAAATTCACTTTTCCAAAAATTCGACTTGAACAAAAAGTTGAGTCAAAAAAAAAGGTTCAAAAAGTTATTTTTTTTTCAAAAAGTTAAGGCGGACCAGCCATTTTTTGAGTCCTTCAATTTTTCACTCGTTTGGTATCAAACCTTTTATTGATAACCCTATAATACTTTTAAAAACTAGGCAGAAAACTTAAAAAATCTGAATGAGAACACATGTGAAATTTGATCAAGAAATTAAAAAGTGCTGGTTCCCGCCTTCTCTCCGTGTAGGGCACGGGCATGCCCCTTAAAAAAAATTTGCCCACTCTGTCCTCTCACTCGATCTCACCTCTAGATTTTCCGATGCCGTATATTACAGTAGCGCCACATTTTCTCTGCGCTGAAATATAGTGCCCCGAGGGAAGCCGTTTATTACCGGAGTACCGTTTATTACCGAAGTGCCGTATTTTACAAGAGGCCGATTAATACGGAAGGAATTCTTTCCTTATTTTTCGGCGAAAATAGCCGGATAAATTCCAGCAAAAAAGTTTTCTTATGGGAAAAAATCAGGGGAGCTAACCGAAAATAGGCATAACTTGATTTGTCGTAAAATCTGGGACTACTACTTGATATATGACACGTTACTACTCATTTGTGCAAACCCATTTGCGCAAATTTTTTGAAGTTACAGGTTCGAATCCCGGTGGTAGCAGAAATTATCTTGTCTTCACTGGAATAACTTTGAAGGTATCATACCCTATTCAGAATCGTGTCCTGAACACGATTTGAAAGAGAAACCCCAGTCCTGGAGTAGTCCTGTAAGGCCACGTATCCAATTAGTGGTTTCTCCTTTCACTCCCACTGTGCCTTTCACTCTCACTCTCAGTGTTGTACCCAATAGGAAAAATTTGCCTCTCAGTCTTATATTCACTTTCGGTGTATCCAATGACTTTTTTGGACTCTCACTTTCAGTAAAAATTTTGCTGGAATTTTAATTTTTTAGTCTTAACCGACCACACCAAGTGGTCGTCGACTTGGAGCGAAAACCTGGAGCAAAAACTTTTTTCGGAGCAACAGAACCTTTGGGGCCCCACTCGCCAGAACCAAAGGGGTCCCACTCGCCAGAAGCAAAGGGGTCCCACTCGGCAGAACCAGAGGGTCCCACTCGCCAGAAGCAAAGGGTCCCAAGAGGTACCAATGAATTGTCAAATGCTTTCCAGCCACCAGAAGTCGAACGAGACGTCGCTGAACCGGAAGTGCAGGGTGACGTTGCTGTACAAATCGAGGGACTTCCGAGCGGATTGGTGGTGGGATCAGCCGTGGCCGTTAAGCGGGAAAAAGAAGATTTGTGCAGTCGTCGTAGAGATGTCCGCCGAAGAAATCACAGTTCAGTTTGGCACAGGAAAGCGGTTCCCTTATCGACGCTATCTATAAAATAAAATTAATGTCTTTCTGTCTGAATAGGTCATTGTATGTGAATAGTATTGCATTGTATGTGAATGATAATTAAATAAAGATTTAAATAAGTTTGTGAATGGACCCCTGGTTTGGCGAGTGGGACCCTCTGGTTCTGGCGAGTGGGACCCCTTTGGTTCTGGCGAGTGGGACCCCTTTGGTTCTGGCGAGTGGGACCCCTTTGGTTCTGGCGAGTGGGACCCCTTTGGTTCTGGCGAGTGGGACCCTTTGGTTCTGGCGAGTGGGCCCCAAATAAAAAAACACAAACTGAGTAAAAATTAAAAATGAGGATATTTTTCGCATAAGAAACAACGCGGAAATTCAGAATGAAAACAATTTTAAAAAAACAATGGCAAAAGATAGCAGGGACCCCTTTGGTTCTGCCGAGTGGGACCTTGTTCTGCCGAGTGGGACCCCTTTGGTTCTGGCGAGTGGGACCCCTTTGGTTCTGGCGAGTGGGACCCCTTTGGTTCTGGCGAGTGGGGCCCAAAGGTTCTGGATAGCCCTTTTTTCACTTTTTCGGGCCTTAAAACTTGAGTTTTTTACAAGACGAAAATATTACTACCCAGGAGTTTACCTGAGTTCTTCAACCTGGGTACGACCACCTGGGTACAACAAAACCAAGTGGTCGTCCTTGGACTTAGTACTTGGATTAAAAAAAATTTTACGATTTTCATGTTCCAAAACCTTTTTTTCTGAATTGATTTAGGCATGCAAAATTTGTTTGTCTACTCACAATAATCCACAAAAGTTTAAGGTCGTCCACCTTGGAGTGGGTAACCACCCACGCTATTGATATTCCAGTTGGTTAAAACAGCATTTTGGTCTTAACAAACCGTGTTCAGGACACGATTTTGGATAGGGTACATTGATTTTTTAATACTTTCAGCTTAATCCAAAATATCGGATTCTAGAGGTGAGTGCCTATTCAAAGAAGTACCAGGTGGACCTCCTATCCAACCTGAGGTTTACTGGTCTTATAAAAACTAGTTTATGGTTGTTATTCAAGAAAAAATAATTTCTGCTACCACCTGGTTTCGAACCTGAAACTTTAAAAAAATTTGCGCAAATGAGTTATGCGCAAATGAGTTTTGCGCAAATGAGTTTTGCGCAAATGAGTTTTGCGCAAATGAGTTATGCGCAAATGAGTTTTGCGCAAATGAGTTTTGCGCAAATGAGTTTGCGCAAATGAGTTTTGCGCAAATGAGTTTGCGCAAATGAGTTTGCGCAAATGAGTAGTAATCATATGACAGCACTGCTGTCACAGCAGCGTCAAAAATTCTTTCGGTTGTGTCACCGAATTTTTTTTTCGCGTGCGGTGTCAATAAAAAGATTTTTGAAATAATTTTGGTTTCGGCACGAAATGAAATTTAACGCAAAATTCCGTGCTAAAAAATTCAGCTCATTTTATTGTTGCCAATTGACTGTGATGTCTGAGGCTGTGACTGAGACCTAGATTTTGAGTGAGGTAACCTGAGTTCATGCTGCACTGCAGTAACTGCAGTCATTTTTGAATATTATTTTGTGACTGATGAACGGAATATTTTTTACTCAAAAATTTTGAGTAATCCACTGTTCTGTTTTTTCGGTTCTGTAATTTTGGTCAAGCCTAAATATGTTCTTTTAGTTATCTTCGCTACAAATTTTCTCTGCTATCAAACGCGAAATCAGCAATGGCTCCGAAAACTGCTTCCAAGAAGGCTGGTTCCGACAAAACCGCTAGTGACAAGGGATCGCAGGAAAAGCCGATGAAGATGAAGTCTCCTGCCGGTGTGGACAAGAAAGAGAAGCGCAAGAAGGCTCGCAATGAGACATTCGCCGTCTTCATCTACCGTGTTCTCAAGCAGGTGCATCCGGATGTTGGCATGTCTTCACAAGCTATGTCTGTCATGAACTCCTTTGTTCGGGTTCGTCTTTTTCCTCTTACCACATTTGATTCTGATCCATGGTCTTGTAGGATATCTTCGAAAGGATTGCCGCTGAATCTGGTCGTCTTGCTCAGCACACTCGCCAGGCCAAGCATCTGAAGAACTCGTCCATCTCGTCTCACGAGGTCCAGACTGCTGTGCGTCTAGTCTTGCCGGGCGAACTGTCCAAGCATGCTGTCTCCGAAGGAACCAAGGCAATGGCTAAGTATGTGTCTTCCAAGGGCGACAATTGAAGATCATCGGTTGAAGAAGCAATTATGCGTTAATCTCGTCTGTTCATTACTCCAATTGTCCTTTTGAGGGCTAATTTGTTTTTTTTGACACGTTAGAAAATAAATTGCCTAGTTTGAAAGTGTAATTGTTATTACGTAGAATACACGTAGTTCTGTGTTGTGACCATTGTGATAGCGTATATCGAAATTTGGATGGCGTGGCTTCGCCATCCTATACGCTTTTGACCGGCCGTCCATGGAAACTGTCCGTCCGAATTTTTGTCTTACGGTCGGTTTTTTGCTGAAATTTTTGCCGGCGTATGCCGTCCTACTTAAATTTTCTGGCACTATTCTTGTTGGTACCCCCGGTTACTACGCATTTGGGCACATCGCATTTGGGCACCCGCATTTGGGCACCCGCATTTGGGCACCCGCATTTGGGCACCCGCATTTGGGCACCGCATTTGGGCACCGCATTTGGGCCCCGATTTTAAAGTTCCATATTTTGAAATTATAAATTGAAATGTATCAATATGTTACTGTTTTATAATAAAATTTGTATTCATTTCAGGTCCGAATACTTTCCATCGAAAATTTTGACTTTTCTAGATTTTCTACCTGCCTGCCTTCGGCAGGCAACCTAATTCAATAGGAAGCCCCTTTGGGGGTACATGGTCCGGGATAAGGGCTGACCCTTTAGGGGTACATGGTACGGGATGCGGCCCAAATGCGTGTCGACGAAGCGGCTTAAGGTCAAACGGCTTTAAGGTCAAACGTCCGTGGCCCGAAAAATTGACAAATTTCAATTTATAATTTAAAAATATAGAATTTTAAAATCGGGGCCCAAATGCGGTGTGCCCAAATGCGGGTGCCCAAATGCGGGTGCCCAAATGCGGTGTGCCCAAATGCGTGGTAACGGTACCCCCCCCCAAATCATAGGATTTTTTTTCAAAATTTTTAAGCTATTTTTGAATTTTTTTGAACTGAAAATCATTATTAATGCTTTTTATTGAACAATGGTGTGGTTGATTTAGCATGGACGAGTTAAAAGGATTCAATACGAAGCTTCTTTATTAAGTTTTGGCTTTTCTGATGACCAATTTATCAAATGGCTTCAATCTAAGAATTTGCTTTTTACAACTAGACAGTGTCCAGGAAAAAAAGATTTAGAAAAATGAAATAAAATGTTAGCGTTTACAAACATACCATGAGAAAAAGCATTAATAATGATTTTCAGTTCAAAACAATTCAAAAAATAGCTTAAAAAATTTAAAAACGGTACGTGTCATTTCGCCCCACGACCCTTTCGCCCCATGGTACACTTCGCCCCATCCCGACAAAAAGGGACACTTCGCCCCATCCCGATAGAAGTTGAACACTTCGCCCCATCTCAATAAAAAGGGACACTTCGCCCCGCCTGTGTAAAAATGGACACTTCGCCCCGCCTAGACAAAAAAGGGCACTTCGCCCCATCTCGATAAAAAGGGACACTTCGCCTCATCTAAATAAGATACTTATCGTAACAACTAAATTTAGATTCCGCACATTTATCTCATCAAAGAAACATCAAGAATAGGGTTGTCAAACGTTCGAATTTTCGAACGTTCGATTCGACGAACATTCGAAGTTTGAAATTTTCGAACGTTGTTCGATTCGAAGTTCGAGTTCGAAATTTTCGAACGTTCGGTTCGATTCGAAGTTCGAGTTCGAAAATTTCGAACGTTCGGTTCGATTCGAAGTTCGAGTTCGAAATTTTCGAACGTCGGTTCGATTCGAAGTTCGAGTTCGAAAATTTTCGAACGTTCGATTCGAAATTTCGAACGTTTGATTCGAAGTTTGAATCATACAATTTTCACATGTTCGATTTATAAATCTGATTATTTCGAATTCAAGCTTTGAATCTGACATTTATTCTATGCTAGTTTTATGATTCTGTAAATGTTCTTGATGCTTTTAGTTTAACAGTTATGCCGAGTGACGTTTGGGCAACTTTTGTGAAAAAGGCGACAAGGCAGTTTGCAAGTGTGGTGCTGAATATTCGCTTGGAAAAAGTGGAGCCACAACAAATCTTCTTCTCATCTACAATCTGCAAAACATAACGAAGCTATGGTAAAATTCGATGGTCCAAGCGCAAAGAAGGCACGAACGAAACACTCCCTTCGATATTCAGTCCGAATTACTCGAAAGTATGACAATTCAAAAAAATTTTAATTTTATTGACCTAATTTATTAGATTCAAACGATATTTGAGAAATGATGTGCTGAAGCTGATTGTTCAACATATTTGCCATACTCGATTGCTGAATCGCCGTTTTTTTCGTCATCTGATCAAAACTAACTATGGAACCTCAAAGGTGATTTTAGCAAGCCTTTTTAAAAATGAGTTCCCCGTAACTTTAATTCAGCTACCTTCGCGTCACGATATTTCCTCAGAAGTGCCGAAAAAGGCTGAGGAATGCAAAGAAAGTCTCAGGAAATTTGCAAAGAATCAATATATTTTCAATTACCTTGGATGAGTTCTCGCACAGGGAGCACTCACTACTATGGTACGGCTTATAGTTTCTGTGAATTCTCTCTGGAATAGCTTTTTTTAGCATCACTGGGGCTTTCTTGAAGAAAACTTGAATACTGCACTCGTGTTCTGGCAGTTCGGTCCTACTGAGAGACATGATGCTGTCAATATTGCAAGTCAAGTGAGCTCGGCTTTGGATGAAATTCAAATCGCAAGCAAAATGTGGTCGCTGCGACTCGTGATGGAGCGCCAAACATGGTCGCAGGCTGTCGTGAGCCAACATAAAGAGGTTTTGCGAATCTGTTTATTTTGCGCATTCGAATTACCTGTAGCTATTTTACATTTAGTATTCATTGCTTCTGTCATGTATTGCACCTCGTTGTTGGAGACGCTGTTAAACGAGTAGAAGTGGAAAGTAATTGAAAAAGCTAACAAGGTGGCCAACACGTTCCATCGAACTCCGACTGCAACTACAGCCTTTAGGAAAATCCAAGGCGACAACTCAACGCTTTTGAACAGGTTGGGATTTCGACAATTATTTGAAATTTTAATAATATTTCCAGCAAGTGCCTACTCGTTGGAATTCTACACTTGAAATGCTGCGCTCACTACTTTACCACCGTGAGAGTCTCAAACGATATTCCGAGCACTTTCCAAGCTCGACAGCTGCTAAACATATCAAAGCAATATCTGATGGTGATTATGATGAAAATCCAGTCGTTTGTTTCTGTGCTTGGACCTTTTGAAGACTGCACAAAAATGGTATTTGTTAAACTTAAGCTCTGATGAAAAAAGTCGTTTTAGGCTTCATACCAAAATGCCTGCGTGTCCTGCTCCCATATTTCGTGAAAAAGCTTAGTGAACATCTTGACGGCGACATGAGCGAGCTTGCATGTGATCTTCAAGGAAGCCTGATGGAACGAACTAACGAATTGCTTAACAATGTAGAAGTGAATTAGCCGCTTTCTTAGATCCACGACTGTGTTTCAGGTAGCTCAAACACATAAAATTTGGATCAAAAGTTTTATCAAAATTATTTTAAGACAATCGGTTACTCAAGAAACAAATGGGCATTAATTAAAAAAAGTACTCGAGCTGTTAGTGAAATCTTTCCCAGGTGTGTGCTTGAAAGGAATGACATAAAGTAATATCAAATTTCAGGAGAAGTGAAGAGTTCCAGGCAGCTGGAGAAAGAGATCAAGAAACCGTGGAATGTGGGATGAAGAGAAAAGGATTTGATAGACTGGATCTTTCTAGTGCGGACAGATTCAAGGTTTGTCTTGAGCAGCAATTTATCACAAAAACCTTTCTTTCAAAGGATGAAGTCGACCGTTATCTGAATGAGCCAAAGTTGCCAACCCAAACCCGGTTATCATGGCCATGATGACATATTTAAATGGTGGCAGAAGAATCTCCAAATTCCTCATCTCGCAATTCTGGCTCGTAAATACTTGTCCATTTCGTTATCCAGCGTTGCATCAGAAAGGTGTTTTTCCAAAGCTTCTCTTCTCTTCGCTAACTCTCTTCGATCCCGTCTACCAAAAGATGCTGCAGCCAACTTCTTCACATCAAAACCCGGGCTGGCGGATTCAGTACTAGAGGATGCCAGAAGCAAGAATACTGAAGACCGGAAGAAATCATCAATATTTGATGGGAAATTCCGTAGATTCGAAGAATTTTGATTTATTTGGTTGTTATAGTTTAATAAAGGTCACGAAATTATGACTAAATATAAAATATTTGGTAAAAAGTTCTAAATTTCCCTAATACACGTCCGATTCGAATCAAGAATTTTCGAATCGAGCGTTTGGTTCGAAGTTTGAATTCGAAAATTTTCGAATCAAACGTTTGGTTCGAAGTTTGAGTTCGAAAATTTTCGAATCGAACGTTCGGTTCGAAGTTTGAATTCGAAATTTTCGAATCGAACGTTCGGTTCGAAGTTCGAGTTTGAAATTTTCGAATCGAACGTTCGGTTCGAAGTTCGGGTTCGAAATTTTCGAACGAACGTTCGTTCGAAGTCGAACGTTCGAGAAAATCTCGAACATTTGACTCGAAGTTCAATCGAACGTTCGATTCGACAACCCTAATCAAGAAACAACTATAACAGTTAACAAATTGAGATAGAGAGGCTGATTTTTTCCTTTACTGATCCAAGTGATGTTGTAAGCCAGCTTCAGCAAAGTTGTTGGTTCGATCTTCACCTGCAAAGTTCTTTCATAGCATGACCAACAGTTAACTGGGAAAAGAGGAGGATTCATTGCCGTTCCTAAAATAACGAATTAGAGGAGCACAAACCTAAACTAAAATATATACCAACGTAATTTCTCCGAACCAATCTAGCACAGGAGCTAGCACCGGTTCGCCTGCGAGTAAATGAGCGCGAAGTGTTGCTGCTGAATAGGCACCTCGACAATTGGTGCGACTGGGAATTGACCGATTGCGTTCTGAAGAAAGGCCAAAAGATCGTTAGCATCCATCCCACGGCTTCACCGAGAGCACCAAAACTCAAACGACCCTCACGAAGAAAATCTCGAGCGTCCATAACTAAACACAAAAGAATAGCGAAATAAAAAAGATGACAGCAGTAATAAACTACAGTCAAACCTCGATATAACGACACCAAAGGACCGGCCTAAGGTTCGTTATATCGAGGTGTCGTTATATCGAGGATTCATTTGACTAGACCTTAGTCAAGCTGACCAAATTGGTCCATTTTCGGGTGTCGTTATATCGAGGGTGTCGTTATATCGGTATTTATATCGAGGTTTGACTGTAGTACGAAAAATAATCAGTGCTAAGCACCGTAAAAAAGGTTTTAAATCCTTTTTGTCCTGATTCGCTCGGGTGGGGCGAAGTGTCCTTTTTATCGAGATGGGGTGAAGTGCCCTTTTTTGTCTAGGCGGGGCGAAGTGTCCATTTTTACACAGGCGGGGCGAAGTGTCCCTTTTATTGAGATGGGCGAAGTGTTCACTTCTATCGAGATGGGGCGAAGTGTCCCTTTTTGTCGGGATGGGGCGAAGTGTACCATGGGGCGAAGGGTCGTGGGGCGAAATGTCCGTGTCCGATTTAAAAAAAAAAATCCTATGATTTGGGGGTACCAACAAGAATAGTGCCAATTTTCTAATGCCGGTCGTCTTTTATCGGTCGCCTGTGATCTGTTAACTAGCCGTCCGTTAAAAATAGAAGAAAAAAGCGGACAATTCTTTTTTTCCGACTAAAACACTTTTTTCCGATTAAAACATTTTTTTCCGACTAATTTAATTTCCGGCTAAAACACTTTTTTCTTCCGACTAATTTTCTTCTTTTTCGGACTAAAACACTATTTTTCCGACTTGTTTGGATTCTCGACACGAAATTACCGGGACACGGTCATTTCCCGAAAAATCATTTCCCCGAAAAGTACGTTTCCCTAAAAGTTCATTTCCCCGAAAAGTATCATTTCTTCGAAAAGTTCATTTCCCGAAAAGTACGTTTCCCCGAAAAGTTCATTCCCCGAAAATTTTTGAATAATATATAATAGCTGTGTTAGACGGTGTTTCACTAAAGTCAATTACGGGCAATGGATTTTTGCTGGTAATTTCGTAACGCTAGTTGAAAAAAATAGGTAAGCAAAAATTTTTATTGTGTAATATCACAATCAATCAAGAATCAAGACAAAAGAAGATTTTCAAATATCATTCATACATAATTGTAGCCAACCCTTTCAAAAAATCTTCGGTGCTGCGCTCTTCATATTCCTCCACGATTCTGAGAATGCGAGCGTCCGCTTCTTTGTAGACGGTCCGCTCCCCTTTGACGCTTTCCAGCTTGCCATTGCAGATATTTTTGATCGCGCCCCTGCTGAACTTTTTGAGACAATTGACGAAGTTCCAAAATCCGGGATGACAGACGTCCAACTCCATTTGAATCCTGTGATTCGCTGCCTCTGCGTAGTTGTTAGTTCGGTGGTTACCGTTGAGCGTGCGTTCATAGACGTTCCAAGCGAATGAGCAAACATTGGGACCACCATATTTCCGCGCCTGCTGACAAACCCTAAACAGCATAGTAAACGATTGAATTAAGCAGTAAAATAGTCACATACGATGTAGTACTTTTGGAACCAATCAAGAATAGGATCGAGTTCTTCCGGCAGCAATTCTTCTAGCTCAGCAAAGACGGGCATCACATCCTCTGGTTTGACAAAAGCCATAGCTGTTATCATCCCTTAATTTTTTTATGTCAAACCAGAGTCGAAAAATAGAAAACTCACGGCATTTCACAGCAAAATCTGGTTCCGTCTCGTAGCGTCCTTTGAGTCCAGCACTATTAAGCTTCTTGATCATGTTCTGCACGAGATGGAAGAAGCAGCCCCACACCTCGGATTCTGGAAAGACCACCTCCAGAGCACTGATCACAGCCATCTCAAAGCGATAGAGACACTCGAAGGAATGAAGTCAGGCCAAATTCGTCGAATCATGCGGAAAAGCTTTTCATAAGTTGCTTGGGACTTGTTCTCGAGAAGTGCGTACAAGACGGGAAATACGTAACCCCTCTTTCAGCGAGTATTATGTAGACCTTAAACCTATTGGTAATACTTTTTACCATTACCACAACAAACCTGTTGAAATGGAGCGGGAGTTATTTGAATGTCCGTCATGAAAACTACCTTCATATTTCCTGACCAATTTTGTTGCTTGTGCGACAAAGAGCAATAGCCTTAAAACTAAAATCATCCTTGCAAAATATTTTCGATTATTACCTGTTTCCACTCTGATCAAATTCATCTCTAGCAGAAAAAGCTCCGGATCGTTTTTGGTAAAAAAACCTAAAAAAGGTTATCAGCACTTAAAAAAGTATCAAATTAGTTACCGCCTGGATAACAGCTGTTGGCAATTCAGTCTCTTGATTGTTTGGCTGTACCACCACTTCATCCTGCTGTTCTTCATCACTTTCATTGCTGTAAACATCATAGCCATCATCTAACTCTTCTAGAACTCTTTGAACACGTGAGCCATAGCCATAACACTTCTAAAAACTTTTCATAAAATGTACTGAAAAATTAACATCTTAAAAAAGGGACAAACAGGCAGAAGTAACAGACAAGACGAAATATCAACTCGAGATTTATCTGTTTGACAAATTTTTGTTCATAACACAACTTTATTGAAATTACAAATATTTTCGGGGAAACGTACTTTTCGGGAAATGAACTTTCGGGGAAACGTACTTTTCGGGGAAATGATTTTTCGGGGAAACGATACGTACCCAAATTACCGTATAACCTCTATTAATCCTCCGCCCTCTATTTAAACCCCCCCTCTAATAATCCCCCTCCGATTTTCGAGGTGACCTTGCTGTTTTTTTTAACATTTCACTAGTTAATTTCCATGTTAAAGCTTAATGATTTTTTTCACAAACGAGGCCTTGATCCAATAAAATTCAGCTTTCATTTCAAACACTATCGAACAGCTTATTTTCATTGATATTTTTGATAAAAATCTAGTTTTCGTCAACATTCTAGGAGCTTATTTTTTTAATGTCCTGCCAATCCCGACTTAGTTTTTTCTCTAATCTTGCAAAAAATGTCAAGGCCATTCAATTGGCCACTTGGTTTAAACCCCACTATTTGTATATCCTCTGATCCATTGACGGATCTGTTGAAGGCACAAAGCAAATAATTGCGTTGATACGTAAAGAGAAATATCAAAATTAACCATTAAACAGTTTGACAATCATTTCCTCAGAGAATTCCGGTCAGGCTCAATCCACCCATTCCAAGACGATCTCAAGTGCTGGTGGATTGCAGCCGCATAAATTGCAACCGTAAATTCGACTACGGAAATTAGTCGGAAAAAAAGTGTTTTAGTCGGAAAAAAAGTATTGTCGAAAAAAACGGCTCTCCCCGTTTAGCGACAAAATTTCTTTAAATTAAACTGTTTTTAGATTTGTCCTGTTTGCGCCAAAAATCCTTTTCGCCATAACCTGTTAGGCGCCGTTATTTTTATTTATTGATTGCTTAGATACATTTCTGCTTACGTCAAAAATTGTTTTGACTTTTACTGTTACGTATAAAACGTTTCATCTGATGTAAATTTTTTTACCAAGCTATGATCTAATCGCTTCCAAAATGATAATTTAAACCAATTGTATACATAACAATTCTTGACGAAAGGCAAACTCTCGCAAATTATTTGTATCATAATCAAATTAAAGACAGAACGCGTTATGGCTGAAAGGATTTTGGGCGCTAACAGGATAAATCCAGAAACAAATTAATTTAAATTTTTTTGCGGTAAACGGGAGAGCCAAAAAAAACTTCTACCAATTTTTTCGCTTGTAATGTTTTTAGTATCACAAATTAATCTTAATAAAAAATCACAGCTACGTAAAAAATATGGGCAGTTTCGAGCCAGACAGCTTTTAGCGATATTTGCCGGATATGACTGATTGTTTAGTACAAACTGAATTTGCACAATATGATTTTTCACATTCTTCTCTGCCCAAAAACATATTCGAGTTGTATATTAAAAGTGTTTAAGACTTCCTGAAAAAGGAGCTAGCTGGTGCGTTTCGAATGCTACTTTACTTGCAAATGCTACTTTTTTTAACGGGGATGAAGCATTAGGAGCTTACTGGGACTCCTGGGAACCGGCGTCGAGGGTCCGTTGTATCGAAAAGTGACTACATTCCTAATTTCCCATTCCAAATAGAACGGGAATGACAAAAATAATAAATATTCGGATTGATGCATACTATATTTGTTCTAACTTCACATGAGTGATTTATTTTTCCCTCAAACCGGAAAAATTTAGGGTCAGTAAATTTCATTGAAAGGCTTGAGTTCAGAATCCCCCCCCACGGGGACTGATCAGGTGGAAGAGATAACTTCATATTCGTGTTTCTCGTCCCCGATTTCATGAGAAAGCCGGCTGTTTTTTGGTTCTGAGAAAAAAAAATTTTTTCGAACCACAGGGGGGTATCATGGTTTTTAGTCAAAATTTGAAAAATTTAAATTGGCGCCTTTTGAATTTAAAAGGGATTAAGGGCTGTATAGGGAGGGGAAGGGAATAAAAGGGGCCACTAATCACACAGGGCCCACTAACAAGAAGATGTTGAACATAGTTTTGAACACTGGGGCCTACCGCATAAATAAACTCTGGTATGCATGCTTTTCATGCATCCAGAGTCACTTTCGAGTGATTTGTGTCTAAGGTATGTGGGTGTGCGCATCTCAACTCCAAGCCCCCAAGCCCCAAGCCCCCGAAGGGGGCGCAGGGGATTGAGAGTTAGAGATGCGCGCACACACTTACCTTAGACATGATTCGAGAAGTACTCTTGACCATAAAATGCATATAGAGTCTTTTTTGCCACGGCCCAGTTGAAAAACATGGTGAGGCAGTCGAAGAATATAGATAATCAAATTTATAATGTTCTGCCATAAAAGTGGCCCCTTTTATTCCCTTCCCCTCCCAATACAGCCCTTAATCCCTTTTAAATTCAAAAGGCGCCAATTTAAATTTTTCAAATTTTGACTAAAAAACCATGATACCCCCCTGTGGTTCGAAAAAATTTTTTTTCTCAGAACCAAAAAAACAGCCGGCTTTCTCATGAAATCGGGGTCGAGAAACACGAATATGAAGTTATCTCCTCCACCTGATCAGTCCCCGTGGGGGGGGGGGTATCTGAACTGCAACCCATTGAAATAAATTTAAGTAGCCAAATGTCAAGCTTGTGGATTCGATCGGTGTGGGGTCGATTCAGGGACTTATCCAGAGGGGAGGGGGGGGCTAAACGGGCTTAAGTCATCACCACCTACCCCCCTCCCCCCCCCTCGAAAATTATTTTTTATTATAGAAACACCATAAAAGTAGAAAAAGGTGTAGGTAAAATGACCTCTCGTGGGTTTTCAGCCCCTCCCCGTGAAAATTTTTCAGGGGTTTTATAAAAGCTCTTTTCTAAATTTTCTAAAAACAAATAAATTCAGATGGCCAACCTCTTTGAAGATGGGGAACACTGGGAGCTGGCTGTAGAAGTGTTGAAAGAGCTTGTTCCGGTCTACGAATCCATTTTATTTGACTTCCAACAATTGGCTAGCCTTTTGCGCAAACTGGCCGAGCTGTACTCCAAAATTACGTTAAACATCCGTTTGAGGACTACTATTTCCTGGTTGCTTTCTACGGGTATGGCCTCTTTTTTGATTTTACGCCAACAATTAGTAAATCAGTTATAATTTTGCAGTAAAAATGCACCCGCCTACCTGTCCAACCGCAAATTCATATTTCGAGGGAGAAGTTGGAGCAGTGGGGCAATTTCAAACAGAGAATGTTGACTAACTATTTTGGCTTCAAGTTTCTGGAGAGCATGGAAGATTGTGAAGACACTTATGGGAACGCAGCTGGCAAATATATTCAGGTGGGTATCAAACGGATCTGTGACAAAAAAAAATTTATCGAAAAAACCCCAGGTCACAGTCAGGGTCCCTCCCTTTTAGTCACAGCCAGGATTGTGCTGAGACAAAAATTATGTCACATCTGTGGCTTCCTCTAAAGAAAATTTTCCTGCGCCTCTTCCTCCTGGCTTCCGACCAGGGGCTGAAAGCGAAAGAGTTTGCCTTTCTTCAGAAGAATTTTTTTGAGGTCAGCATAGACATGAAAATAGCCATGGTTTCGATCAAAAAAATACGGAACTGGTTTCCGTTATTTAGTTGATGGTGTTGTTTTAGATAATTCCTGTCATGCCTCAACCTTCTGAAGTCTACAGTCGGCTGGACAAGTCGAGTCACCGGTTGGCTCGCTGGTACTACAAGCATCATAAGGTAGTGAGATTTGAGCACTCTAGGCGGGAAATCAGGAGTAATACTAAGGTAAGTAGTTTTTATAGTAGTATTATCATAAAGCAGAGATGCAAAATTACCTCTATTTAAAAAATTTTCACCATAGTCCGAAAATTACATTTTTTTGTCAAAATTATTGAAAATTAACGAAAACTTGCGCTTTTATGCAGTAATAACATTGAAATCTTTACCCAAGCTGCGCAACAAGGAAGAGGTTCGATGAATCTTTGATCCTTTATTTGGCCACAGATGCAGCTGGTGGGAATATAGTTTATTAGCTACAAGGAGCAAGCAATCAGATAGGACAGCACCACAATACAATACTACAGATAACTACCAACTAATACTACCACCACTAATACTACCCGAAGCAGCTGCACAGCTTATAAGGGCAGGCCTTCTTCCGGCACAGCGGAAGATGGACAACCACTGCACGATCAGTTAATACAGGAATGTGGGGGATATTTGGATTAATGGTTGTTTGTGGACTTTGAGATCGAAAGGCACCGAAGTGCACCACATACTACAATGCCTGTCAAGACTCCAGTTTTATAGGCGTCCAATTTATCTAGCTGGTTTAATTAGAGCATAACCGTATGGGTTTACTTTTGCTACTAAGACAACAAAAAAATAAAAATGACCAAAGAAAAGGGATGGAAATATTTAGAAATATTTAGGTAGTCCTGCGATCTGGTATAGTTAATTTTCAGTGGACTGCCATGGACTCCAACGATGCCACCAAATGTGGTTGAAGCGAAAGTACATTAGCATAGAGAAGCCGTTGCCTGATATTCTAAAATTTGCCCAAGTAGTTAATGAGCACGAGCCAGAGGTAGCTAATCCAGTAGATGTGGCTGTTAAAAATGTTTGCTTTTTTGCATTTTTTGAATTGCTATTCAACTAAAATTGATTAAAATTTGTTTAGGTGCAAGAAGAGAATGAAAAACTAAAAGAAAATGCTCAACTGGTGGATACCGGTTTCAAAAACTTTTTGGTGAATTTGGGTGGATGCATACGGGGTGTGGTGCAGGCGGATGTGGGCGGTGGTATTAAAAATTATCAGGTGGGCAGAGTCTAGAAATTTATATTATCGATTGATACGTTTTGGTTATATAGGGCCCAATTACATTGTGACTTTTAAAAATCCCTAAAATCTGGTGACCTAGTAGTATACAGAAGCAGGAAATTTTTATCGAGTAGAATGCCATAAACTGCTAGTGAAAGGTTACCACATTACCAACATAATGTGAGAGGGTAATCAAATCCATTGAATCCTTTTTCTAATCTATCGGTTTACCAGCGAATAAGAAAGAGTTCAGTGGTATGCCAGTGGATTTCCAACGGATGAAATTTTTGCATATTTCATTTGAACCAAAACTAACTGAAACGTCAATCTATCAAATGCATTGACGAGCAGCTTTAGAAAGGGCAACGTTATTATGTGTCTCTGGCAGGCTGAAAGGGTGACAAGCAACTTAGCTCTTTCTTTTATCAGACAGTGCGAAAGCCCAATCAAAATCACTCTGTGCTCCATCTAAAGAAAGGCACAACAAAAGAACATTAGGCAAAACTGAATTATATCTTTATTTACGCACAATAGCCAGAACAAACACGAATAATACCACAAACAAATAAATATATAGAAGAGCACATTTGTATAGGAGAAAGCACAAGGATTATTTGATTTTTGACACTGATACTTAGACTTGCCCATGCATATTGGTGGCTCCTTGAGAGAGTCCTGCTGCGTCCTATCCATAACAGACCGAGGCCAGTCTCCAGAAGGACCAGAACCGAGATTCTTTACTTCTATTCCAGCTAGCTTCTTCCCGTGCTCTCTGATCGCAGCGTGCTTCACTCTGCTGAACACTCGAACTGTTTCCGGCGAATTCGAATCATTGTCTTCTTCTGGTATTTCTACGACAGTATCAACTGGGTTTTCCACATGCTCTCTGATGGCAGGATGCATGACCATGAATCTCTCCTTCGTTGACTTCTTCTTCAACACTGCCACTCGCTTCTCGATTGCAGGCTCTATTTTAGGCAATTCAGCCGTCTTGACCTCAGACTTTTTGATAGTTGGCTGCTTAGCTTGCGGCTCGACTGGCTTCTTGACTTTTTCTTGATGGACAGTCTTCTTTGCCTAAAACTTGGCAAAAAAACGACTTAAAACTTTGGTACTCTAAAAGAAAAACTGACTCTTTCAACGTTTCAGGTGGCTGAGTTGGCTTGGCACGAGTCTTGGTAAATCTCTTCTTGCTGTAAAGCCAAAAACCGAAAAAAATAATTGATTAGGACAAAACTTACTCCGATGGGATAGTTGGAGTCTTGGTCCAGATATGCGTATTTTCTGCAGTCGCAACATTATCAACGCAAGTGACAGCAACAGGCATGACATGTTCTTCGTCCACTGCCTTGTTTTCCTCCGGATGCCCATCTTTCTTGTTCTTCTTATTACACCAGCAGATGATGACTCCAGCCATAATCCTGCGAAAAACTAATTATAAAAAAGAAACATGAAAATCAAAAAAATTTACAGGGTGACACAGACTGCTCCCACGGAAATGCAGACGATAAGAATCACTTTGTTAGACCCATTATTTTCAGCCTTCTTTGAATTCTTCTTATCCGGAGGCTTGTAGACTTGATATCGAGAATCCTGAATTCATTTGTGTGATTAGTCATTCTCGACGTGAGAATATGAGAAAAATGACTTACGAATTTCAATTGAAGTTTGCACACTTGTTTCACATTATCCACTGAGAATTCTGCATAAGAGGCTTGAACTGCATCCTTTTTCGGTTGGAAGCCCAAGCTGCACAAACTCGTTGTTTTCGGAGTACCACCAGCAATTGAGAAAATAGCTTGACGATCGCTCAAAGTAATTTCAATGGGCGAATTCTTATGCGGAAGACCTTCAACTTCATCTAAAAACACATAATCTGGTGGTGGTTGACCGACAATTGTTTTTTGTTTGATTTACCAATATGTACACCAGAAAAAATATAGAGAAAATAACAAATCATGGCCTAATGGCCTGTTCACATACTGAGAGTGAGAGTGGGAGTGAGAGTAAGGGGTGTTCACAATGCACCTCACTCTCACTCTCGGGTGTTCACAAGGCTTTTTCCTTTTGCGTTAAACTAATTTACTTGTTTTTTAATTTTAAAATTTGTTCACAATAACATAGATTGCGACCAGATATTGTGAAAAACGAACTATATTCGAATTTTAATAGGCAAAAAAGCTGAAGTTCTTTATGACATCAATCTTCTCCTTCTCTTTTGGACTAAGCTGAGGACGAATATATGAATGACAGGGATGCCATGACGATTCTTTAGGAATAGAATTCTCCCCATTTGGGCAGTCAGCTTATTAGATTCAAGCGTTGGGAAAGGATAGCAGCTTCACTCTCTTGGAGTTAAAAGAAGATATAAGAATAATTTTGGAAATTTGCTTTGCTTTTTAAACCCCAATATTGTTTATTTTTCGAAACGGACGACCACTCATTTTGTAGAGTTTGTGAAGCTCTACAAAATGAGTGGACGTCCGTTTCGAAAAGTAAACAATATTGGGGTCAAAAAAGTAAAGCAAATTTAAAAAACGTTAACTGTAGGAATGCCCATTTAATAGAGGTTATACGGTAGTTAAATGCAAAATAGAAAAAAAGCATTGTGAACACCCGAGAGTGAGAGTGGGAGTGAGAGTAAGGGTGTTCACAATGACAACTTACTCTCACTCTCACTCCCACTCTCAGTATGTGAACAGGCCATAAGGAAAAAGCATCTTAAAGCTCAACCAGGCTATCAGCTATTCAGATAAAGTATTTTCTTTTTCAAATAACTTTCTAAGTGTCTGACAACTACATCGAATTGCGTAAACTACGTGGATAGGATGTCAACGTCCTACGTCGAACATTATTATACTTGAGGTTTTGAACCAGGCTACGTTCACACCATCTCAGTAAATACAAACTGGTCTACCACAAAATTGTGGACGCTAGTAGCAAAGCGAAGGGTGAAATATGTGATTTTGAAAAAAAAAATATAAAGAGGCAAAGGGTAAACTGGCTACCAGCGTCAAATTTTGTATTCTCCGAAATGTAGCGATATTTTATCGAATAAAAACTCAATGGTAATCAAATTCTTCTGAGGACTGTCTGGATATCAATAGCTTTTCATACATCCCTTATTTTTTTCATTAAGGTTATAATTCGTCTTATGAATCAAACTACAAGATCTAATCCAACCAAATGATATCGGCTGAACCTCGAGGCAAAACAATATCACAGAACTTACTCGCAATGAAAAAATATCCATCACTCCATTTCATAACTATGCTGCAGCCCTTTTCACTTCCATATACAAGAGTTAGCCTGAAAAATAGAGATCAAGCATTCGCATCATACACGCATAAATGTCCACCGCTTACTGGTTTTCGTTTCGATCTGCGGTAACACATTTGCTACTTCCTGACCATAGAGCCTCGAGTTTGATTTCATTGCTGTTGATATCCTCCTGAGAGAGTGCTAACTTAAGATTCGGCTTGTCAAATGACATCACCCTAGAATGCAAGTGAACAAATACAATCATGGTCGTCCAATATCGAAGTACTTACAGCCCATCATCCACCAACAACTGTTCAATTGGATCATTTGAAGGAGGCGAAGAAGAAGAGGAGAACTGAGCGGAATTCCTTCCGAAGCCAAGCACAGAAAAGAAACAAACAACCATCGGCAACGAAAAGAAGAACATCTGAAATGCGAATAACTAGTGTACCATACAAATTCTACTAAAATACAGTTTATATTCGACCTAGTCTTTAATTATATAGCGGTTTTTAGGTGGTCCACTTCCCGTCCACTTACTGTAAAGACCTTTTTTCTGCAAAAGAACCTTGAGGATAGATAACATAATTTCATAGACAAACAAAACTGAGTGATTGCTGAGTTACAGTACCTGAAAGACCTCGACATCCTACTTCTTACGAGCGTTGTTAACGTCTCCACTGAAGCTTCCATCGTAGGCGACGATCTTCAAAACTAGATACTTTTCCGATACTTTTCCGTCTTTTCCAAGAACATCTCTTCAAGTTCGTTTCCGATTAGGCCAGGGGCTTTTTTTACCTTGCTTTAATGCTTTTAAATTTAATGGGAAAATTGAGATCCAGCCAAAAGCATCACATTCGGTCTAGCTAACAACACAGCTAAGGGCTTTAAAAACCTTATGTAGTTTAAATTTCGATCGAGCTATTATCTTTTCGGCTAATTTCGTTTTGGCGAATTTCGTTGCAGCAAATTTCGTATTTGGCAAGTTTCCTATAGCCGTAGTGACCGCGCAGTCTCCGGGCCCGGACCTTCTTCCGTCCCGTCCGGCCGGGGCCGGCTTTGACTAGACGGTTTACGGCCGGTAATGATGCTGGACGAATTTTTTTATAGGACGGGACGGTGGACGGCCGGCTGGAAAAATAAAAGTAAGGACGGCCGGCTTAGAAACGCCTACACATTCTCATTAATTTTTATTTGAAAATAAGTTACAAGCAGGTCAAAGGTTCAAGAGACTTGACAGAATTTTTCGAAGAATCTTTAACATCTACAGCAGTTTTGCCGAGGATCAGTTGCTAAAATGCCTAGTCACATTGTCCGTTCGAAAGGATTCCCCTTTCGAACACTTGTCAATATTTTCACCAAACTAAGTTTTTTACAAATGTGTAAAACACACTAATCTTTTTTCCAAACTTTGCTTCCTGCATAAATGGTTTTAAACTGTCTGGAGAATTACGACAGCTTTAAAGATAAAAGAGCTATCGAAACGATTTCTGATTGTTGTATCTCATTGTCTTCCCTTACAATGCTGACCAAAGCTCGACGTGTTATAATAAAAGAGGACCTTCTCAAAGCACGCTCACTTTCATCTTACAACTCGGTTGAATTATTTTGAAAAATTGAGCAGTCGCAGATAAATCAAAAAAAAATTATAAATAAAATAAATTTTTTCGTTAAGGCCGCTTTATCATATGCAGACCGTTTTCTAGCCGTTTTGGACGGCCGTCAGACGGCCGGTGGTCCATGAGAACCGGACGGCCGGCGAAAAAAATAAAAGTCAGGACTGGACGGTAGACGAACAGTGAAAAGTATGAAAAATAAGGACCGAAGGCCGGCCGTCCTGGTGAAAAAATTCTAATTGCCGCCCCCCTATTTTCAAGTGGTCTGATAATCCTGTTTGCATTTAGTGTTCGGTAGAGACAGAAAAAGGCCTTCGGGCGGGATTTCGGGACGGGATTTTCGGCCGAAAAAAATTCGGGATCAGAATTTGGAAAATAAAGTTCGGGATCCCGTCGGGATCCCGAAAAAATTTCGGGATTTTAAAAATAACGTAAACTCAGAAAAAAATTCGCATCTATGTGCTAAATTTTTCTAATTTTGGTTATTTTAAACGACTCAAATGGTTTGCTACTGATAGTTTACTTTATTTTAATAATAATTTACCTGTGAATAATACGATCTAATTTTTTTAGTGATTTTTCTCATCATAATTATTTTAGATCATCATTTATCGCTTCATTTTTTTACGTGCTATTCGATTAACATATTATGACTTGAAAACATTTAGTTGTTATTAAAAAATAATTTTTTTAACCACAATGGATTAGTTGATAGCTTGTTAGGAACTACAGATCCAGGGATATTTTGGGCAGCGAGAGACAGCGCAATTTCAGATTGCGCCATATTCAAATTGCGCCAATGCAGATTGCGCCACTGCGAACTGCGCCGTATTCAAATTGCGCCACTGCAAATTGCGCCTTTATTTGGTGTAATCACAAATAGGCAAATGCATTTTGCAGACTAATTTTAACAAAATCTGTTCTAATTCGGTATTAAAGGTGACTTTAGGAAGAGTAGAGTTTGGTGTGCATAGCCACTCACTCAAGCAAAGTGTACTCCTCAGTCATTTGCCTTGGTCCCCCAAGCTTATTTTTTCGAGATATTTTCTCACAAAATTGTGATTGAATGCTATTGAACTTATTTAATGGATCTTGTGCTTTCAACACGTTTTCATGTCCTTCAATGACCAATTTCTGAGAGATGGCCAACAATTGGAAGCTTTATAATGGCGCAATTTTATTTTGGCGCAATATGCAGTGGCGCAAGTTGAATATGGCGCAATTTGAAATGGCGCAATCTGAAATGGCGCTGTCTCTCGTTGCCCGGGCAGCCGACGATTGCGCCATTTCAAATTGCGCCAATTCAGATTGCGCCACATTCAAATTGCGCCAATGCAGATTGCGCCACTGCAAATTGCGCCAAAATCAAATTGCGCCAAAATCAGATTGCGCCACTGCAAATTGCGCCAAAATCAAATTGCGCCACTATATACTCTAATTAAAGTTAAGCAAATGTGTTTTTAATCTGATCTCAACGGATTTTGTTCCCTTCCAGTATTAGGGGTGACTGTTTTCATGTCCTTCAATGATCAATTTCAGTAAAATGACCAGAAATTGGCAGGGTTGTAATAGCGCAATTTGCAGTGGCGCAATTCGATTTTGGCGCATTTTGCAGTGGCGCAATTTGCAGTGGTGCAATCTGCATTGGCGCAATTTGAATGTGGCGCAATCGTCGGCTGCCCCGTTGCCCATATTTTTATCAAAACAATACCATTGGAGAAATACCGAGAAATGCTCGTCCATATTATTAATGGGTGAAACTCTATATGGCTACTTTAGAAAAATTAATCAAATAAAAACAACCCGAAAATTCCGCGAAAATCATATAAAAGAAAAAATTATAAAATTTTTTAATTTGGATGAAATTTTTTAAATGAAAAAGTGGAAAATTGGTGGTTTTCGAACAAAAAAGGCCTGAAATTGTCGCTCGGGATTCACCGAATTTCGGGATCGGGATTTTTAGAAATGATCGGGCGGGATTTCGGGACGGGATTTTGGCCCGAAATCGGCTCGGGCGGGATCGGGATCCCGACGGGATCCCGTCCCGTTTCTGTCTCTACTGTACGGGCTATCTAAAAAGCGCCTGCGAGGGATTTCAAAAATCTAACAGGCACATTTTACACAGCTCAAACACTAAATTAAAACACGAGTTTTGTAATACTTGAAGTTTGAAAAAAATGCATGCTTCTAATTGCCGCCCCGGGGCGGCAATTAGAAGAAATACGGCAACTGCGGTTTCAAAAAAAAATCTAAGCAAATTGAACTACAGGCAAAATGACTGTGTCATTCTCGAGACCCAACCCCAACAAAAAAATTGCATTCGATAGTTGAACGGGATTATCAAAGAGCACAGGTCACGGACTGCCGACTCTCCTTTTCACAAATCTACGCCATGTCAAACGTACAGCCTCCGTAACAAAATGTGAAAGTAGCTTGCAGATGGAAGAAACAAATCAAAATTAGAACTTGGTCACTTCACCGTTCCAAGAAGGTTAAGAACTAAAACACATCAGCTATAATTTACGAATAAAATACATTTATTCAGCACACACTGAACATACAAATCAGTTTATTACACAGAGGATTGTTTCTGCGTTTATGGAGAAGATGACCACTGCTACTTAATCGGTTCAAGGATTCGGTTTGATGCCAGCTTTACTTTTGACTGAATACCAGAAATCACGAACCGACGTGCTGAGGAAACCGTTCTCTTCTATAGCATGAACCTCTCCTTTGGATATCTTGACGTAAGAAGCTGAACGATTCTGGGCTTGATTTACTCCGTCCAACTTACCATTGAGAATGAAGTTCGCCCAATTCTCTGCTAACTTTTCAGCGACGGCGAAGACCTTCTTGTCATGAGATGTTCCCCACACTTGACGCGGCAAAAAAAGATAGGACGACTCAACTTCGTATGGAAACTCTGAAAAATAACAAAGTTAATCTCTGGATCCAAGCACACGCTCAGCAACCTGATCCAGCACCAGACGGCGGAGCTGATGGCGAAATCGCACTTCCATCATCGACGAATCTGTACACAATCACACTATTTCCAGCAGAAGCCAATTGTTTAGCTCGATCTCCAATTCTAGTAGCGATCAAACTATCAGTCATCGACTAAAAAAATTTCAGGTTGATTCCGATTATCAGCACATCACGAAAAAGTACTTTGAGGTAGAAACGGAACCATTCATTAGATGGCTTATTGACGCTGAATTTATACACACGGATCATCTGAGTAAGGAGGGCCTCAAAGTTGACCGGCTTCCAATTTTCGCAAATTTTTTCAAGCGCACTCTCTACGTAACTCCGACCATCATTGCTCTGTGCAGGCGGACTGTGTCCAGCAACAACAACAAGGAAATCGCTCCTGTTTCTAAGCTGGAGGTCTGAATTTTTTGAGGTAACACCTTAAGTCAACTTTATTGCTGTCAAACATACCATACGAAGCGAATGCATAGTCGGACACACCCATGAGTACTTCGAGCTTTTTCTTTTTCAGCGGGTTAGCAGGAAACTTGAACATACTATCCGGCAACGAAAGTTCCCAAGCAGGAATGTCTGCAGTCAACTAAAGATAGATGTTTGATCAACCCAAATGACAAAGTCCCTAATTAATTACTTTTGATGTGGATTTGAGATCGAGACTCTTCACGCAATTATTCATCGCAGATTCGTACAAGACATCAATATCACCAGATACCCAGGAATCCCAGTTGACATCGTGACATTCCTAAGATAGAATCATGAACTGTTGAAGTAGAAGTGAAAGAACACCAACTTTCTCAATGAAAAGCTGTCCGCTGCTTTGCTCCTGATGGCCGTAAGAATTCTGCATGCACATCCCTAAGGTCCCACTTTGTAAGATCACGCGTTTGAAGGGCATCACTAATTAAAAATGCACGTGAAATGAAAACGCAGAAAAAAAATTTACGGTCGGGATCTTCGCTCGTAGCTATGAGTTCCGCAGTGCAAGCTCCAGATCCCTGTCCACCAATTGTAATTTTGTCAGGGTCTCCACCAAAGGCACCGATGTTTTGTCGAATCCAGGTTAATGCAACCATTTGATCATAAAGCCCTCGATTTTTGCTGTGTTTCGGATAGCCTTTCTGTGACCCCGGCATTTCCAAAAACCCTGAAAAAGAAAAATAAGTAAGGCGAGAGTTGCTACAACAATTACCAGCTGGTCCGAGACGATAGTTAAGAGTAACAACAAGAATACCGCGAGCCACCAGAGTGTCGATAATGCCATCCCCTAATTCAGCAGAAGAACCACGGACCAAGAATCCTCCGTGGAAGTGAACGTAGACTGGATACAAATTTCTGACTTTTCTTTGCTAAAATCAAAGATAAGGCTTCAACCAAATACAAGGTTCACAAACATATGGTGCAAAAATGTTGGCCGTGAGACAGTCATCGCTCATTTCAACCCCTACTAACTGGTCATCAAAATGATTTTGGGTCAGAAAGTCCAGGCTAGACGACGCTGGCTGCAGACAGAAATTTCCAAAAGCAGAACGATTGTAGTTCTAAACAAATCATAGATGTGATCGGTGAAAGAGCCAAAAGAGATTTCGATTGGTCACCTTTGCCTCTTTTTCAAGGTTTGTGGCATAGTCGTATCTGGATTTTTCGGAAATTCGCTGAGCATACGGCACACCCAAAAAGACGTTCGCGACTCCATTTCCGTAATATTTCTTAAGACCCAATAAGTTGCGCTTGTGAACTACGACTTTGCCCTAAAAAGTTTACGTTACAGGACAGATTAATAAAGCTAATACGACCTTGTGAGCTGTTTCAAGCGAGTCGATGACATTCACATCTTCATTGTTCACTGGAGGAGCTTCCGTAGTGGTCGTCGTTGCTTCAATCGTCGCAATAACAGTTAACTCAGTAGCTGCAGTAGGCCCGGAAGTTGTGGAAGCAGTCGGATCATAACTCGTGCTGGCAGTTGAAGTTGTAGACGAATAGGATGATTTCCCAGAAGATGTAGTATTGACACCAGCCGGGTAAGAAGAAGACACATCATTATTGGAACTTGTCACTTCGCTCGCACTTTTCTGATGTTCAGACTTGGCTTCCTCCGGACCTTTCCTGGCTGAAAAGCTTTCAGTGAAAATCAAGGGATGGAAAAGATATAATGAAATAAAAGGCTTACTTAGGAGCAATACGAGCACTAAGACACCGACGAGCACGAGCAATCCAATGATGACAGCAACAATCAACCAAATTCTTCGATTCTTGTAGAAAGGCACAGATTTGCTTGGAATCTCTTCTTCTGGATCCATCGGCTCCCTCGAGACTGACGCCACAGTAGTAGCAAACGACGCACTCGTAGGTTCCACAGATTGTTGAGTAGATTGCTGAGTTTCTCGAGACATGGTTACCGGTTCTTTTGACACAGACGTATACGTTTTCGCCGCAGGCATTGCTGTTTTTGCTTGAGACACAAGGAAAAGAGACAAGAAGAAAGTTTTGGAAGACAGCACACAACCTGATTTGTAAAGAGCAAGAAGGCGACTGAAATATAAACTCTGTGAAAAACTGTTATTTTTCCACAGTGATGATTCACGTCGAGACTTTTTCAATTTTTTTTTTTAAATTTAGGCAGATAAAAAGGCTCCACGACTTTGTAAAACGCCTGAAAGTTTTATTTCAGACGTGTTGACATGGCGAAGTGGGTAAAGCTTTCTATCACACCATTTTTACATAGCAAATAAGGCTATTTTCTTCGAAGTCACGAGTGTAGCCAGGCAAATCCAAAGTTTACAAAAGAAGCCTCTAATGATTTCCACTATCTGATATAAAACAGAACCCTCATTGTGGCCAAGGCATTCGAAACTAATATAGGGTTAGCCACCCGCGTGCGTCATCCCCACATAAAAAATTCCGTGAAATATCTCCCCTCATCGAAAATCACGGGGAGGGGCCAACCCTAATTTGAAGTCTGGAAATACTCTTCCTAGTCAAAATCAAAGCAAATTTCAAAATTTAATTTACCTTTCTCTGATAATTTTGTTAACAGTGACCCACTACCTTTTTTTCTTTACGGACAGTAATCAATTTTGTTAAACTGTACGTGACCATTGAGCAAAAATAATTGAACTATTTCACTTTCAGACATTTTTCACTGAGGAATGCTGGAAACAGTGCAGTGTTGCTGAACGAGAATCTATTAATCTGCTCAAAGCGCTTCTCCGTGAACATGTGACCATTCTGGAGTATGCCCTCTATGTGCATGCTTCCAAACAAAGTCCCGGCAACGAAAACTTCCACAATTCTTTAGTCCAAATATTTAGTGGCTATAGAAGAAGCATAGAGGATAGATTTGGCAAAGCTCCGTCCACCCTACCTCCAGGAGCCACCATTTATTTGAACTCTAGTGCTCCAAGCAATAATGAGGCGACTGCGACAATCTCCACCAACAAGTAAATTTTTGTTTGGCTATGTTACATGTCCATAACACAAGCTGCTGGAGCTAAATACCTTTTTCGGTCTATCTTATTTTATAAAAAACCAGAAATTTCCAAAAAAAACCACCAAATTTTCACCCTGATATTGAAACCACAGTTGCATTTCAATTTTGGGCCACTTTAAAAAGCTTGACACTTTTTTACCTCTACTTTTGAAAATTTATGCTAATTTTTTGGTCAATCTGCAAGGCAACACAAAAAATGGGCAAAACTTTTTTTGCGGCCGAAAATCTCTTTTGGTGGGCGGTTTCGTTCTCTTCGGTGATTAGCGAAGAGAAAGAAACCAGCCACAAAAACAGATTTTCGGCCACAAAAAAAAGTTTCGCCCAAAAAAAAACCTAAAAGTTTTTAAGTAGATATTGCCTACAGCATCGATCTACGGATATTTTGGTGCCATATCCTCTAGAGATATCAAATACACTAAGAATTTTGTATAAAAATCGTGAAATTTGTAATGGCTCAAATTGAATTGCAGCGGTAAAACTGTGAATTTCAACGGTAAATTAATTTTTTTCAACGGTATTTTCAAATTTGCCATAAAACAATGAAATCCAACGGTAAATTTGTGAAATTCAGCGGTAAATTTATCGTAAAGTCAACTTCACAGTCCGTTGTCTTATTTGTGTATCAAATATAAGGATTTCATCTGAAACAAAATTTATGCTTTGCACCAACTATTTAACCTTGGGGTCATTTCTATGAGGCAACGGACTGTGAAGTTGACTTAACGATAAATTTACCGCTGAATTTCACAAATTTACCGTTGAATTTCATTGTTTTATGGCAAATTTGAAAATACCGTTGAAAAAAATTAATTTACCGTTGAAATTCACAGTTTTACCGCTGCAATTCACTTACAGCCAATTTGTAATTATACGCTAAAATTTCTTTCTAGTAAAGTGCAGAAAACCGCAGATTCAACAGCCTAGACCAAATGCATCTACGTTATTTTTTTTTTAGCGATTACAATTTTATGAGCAATAGTTTGAAGTCGAGTGTATAGTTCTCAAAAACATCAAATTTGATGATATCATCAAATTTTGGTGTTTTCACGTTTTTTACTTCAAACACGTCTTTTGACATATTTCGTTTTCTTATCTCATATTTTTTCACCCCGTCTTGTAGCTGAGATTTTTCTCTATCGATTAAGTGGTCAAACACCCCAGTTGAAAATAATTTTTGGGGAAATCACACCAAAAAAGAGGTAAAAACCCACTAAAACACCGAGGTAAAAAACATGGTTTTTACTTTTTTTTGCTGTGATTTCCTCAAAAATTATTTCTAACAAGAGTGTTTGACCACTTAATTGATAGAAAATAATCTCAGCTACAAGACGGGGTGAAAAAATATGAGATAAGAAAACAAAAAATATGAAAAGAGGTGTTTGAAGTAAAAAAACCGAATTTTGATGATATCATCATATTTGATGTTTTTGAGAACTATAGTCCAGTGCAAAGTTCAATTTAAAATCAACATTTTTCAGAACTAGACTTTTCAAAGACACTGGCAATTTTTTTTTCATATCGAGGAAGGGTAAAAAATATTGGACCCAATGGAGGGATCGAACTTGAGTGGTGGTGGGCGGTTTTCGGCACTTGGCTGTATTTTTCTAGTCTAACTTTCTTGTCATATTTTTTCATGAATTTTTCACCAGTTAGATCATGCGCAGTACAACTTAGGTAATTACAAAAAATAAATAATATTTTTACAGCTCGATCTCCACCTCCTCACTGCACCTTCAAGGAGGTAGTATACACCAAGAAAGGAGTGTCTCCCTGTCAGCCATGCCTGAACACACAGAAGAAGCCTTGCGACACCCTTCTTCTGCATCCACCTCCAGCATATCCTCATCCTGTAGTGGCAGTGTGACCACTCCCACCCTTAGTGGCAATGTGTTGTTCAGACATGTGCCTAGTGCTGCCGCCATTCTTCGCAAAGCCGGAAACACCAGCAAGTCCAGCAAAAGTGGCGGATCCAGTACTCCAGTGCCAGGCCCATCTTCCACCCACTCCACACCCTACAAGAAAAGCAGTGGGAGCAGTGGTGGACTGCTGAGGAGGGCATCCAGCCACACCAACGAGTCCGACCCTCAGGAAGTGCAGCAGACCATGTTGACAGCTTTGAGGGAGAATTCAGCCTGCTCCTCTTTAAGGTTCTCCACCAACTCGTTGAGTGACATGATGATGGCCATGGAGTCGCCTAATTCGTCGGTGGTGTTGGTACCCTTGAATGGGAGACCAGTAACCCTCCACTACCTCCCAGATGTTCTAAAGTTCATTCCAGTGAGTTGAGAAGGAAGAATGCTTAACTTTTACAGTGTAGATATTTGTTGTACATGCTGCATTGATAGCATTTGTCTAAAGAATTATTGAACCTACTTGGATATACAGGGGTATATTCAAGTAGCGTCAAAAATTTTTACATAAAAATGTTCAGGTCCACATTCAAGTCAACACTCCATCGAAATCCAAGTGGCGATGCGAAATTTCTACTACCGTATTTCTTCTAAATAAGCGGCCCTCTAAATTCAAAAAACTTGTTGGTGACACTCTGTTTTTGGCCTAATTTTTAAAACTTTGTCATGCAAATTACTACTGGCTGTGCACCGAAATATACATGCCAATTTGGTACTTGGTCGATTTGGTGCGAAATTTTTCGTGCTGTTACCATAGAATTACTAACCGGAATAACTGTGTATTAAAAAATCTCTTACCAAAATACCGTTTTTCGTGCTGAATCGAAAAAATTTCTTACTAAAAATCTCTTACCGAAACAATTCTCAGTAAAAAATTTCGTACCAAAACGACCGCGTACCATTTGGCGCGTATATTTCGGTGTACAGCCTTACTACTCATTTTGGAGCTCATCTCACTGGCTACAAAATGGGAACTAACTTGCCTGAGAGAAGTCTTAAAAAATTGGGTCAAAATCAAATGAGAATTTGACAAATTCAAATGCGCGCGGGACACTTCTCTTTTGTCTCTCACTGTATTTCTTTGAGTCACTCGAAGCAACTCCAAAGAGTAGAGTGTGAGACAAAAGAGAAGTGTCCCGCGCGCATTTGAATTTGCCATATTCTCATTTGCATCAATAAGTATGGTCCTTTAAAGTGAATGGCAGAGTGAGAGGAAACGCATTTTTATCAAAGTTTTTTCAGAGATTTGTGGCTGGAAAATTTTTATTGGGTAGCCCTGAGTCTTAGCTACAAATGTGGCCAAAAGAAAAAAATCATAAACAAAATAAAGTTTAAAGCCCTTCCCGCGTTAAAAAACATGAAATTTCCTCTCAGTCATTGGACACTAGGCTTTATTAGAGGGTGTGCCATTTCTTATCCTCCGATAACTGGGATTTTTGCGGATTGAAACTTTATTAATCCGAATAAAGATAATTGGCACAATGCCATAACTGAGCCAAAAGCATTTTGATTTTTTAACAATTCGTTCAAAAAGCATTTAACAGCTGGGCCAAGTACTAATTTGAATTTTTATCAGCTGGGCCATATACTTACCGTATTTTCTCTATTAACGCACCCGATTTCATTATTTTTCGACCCCCGAAGAATCTCAAAATTGTCAATGAAAGATGCCCTTAACTCTAAAATCCTAGTCAAAAATAGGAGGGGGGTTCATTATTAATGAGGGGTTCATTAATAGAGAAAATACGGTATTTATTTTTAGAAATCGGGCCAAAAACTAGTTCGACTTTTTATCAACTGAACCAAATACTTATTCAAATTTTTATCAACTCGGCCAAATAGAGATCCATCTTTTATAGACTAAGCCGAAAACTTATTTGTATTTTTATTGACTCGGCTAAAAGCTGATTCAAATTTTTATCGACTGTGTCATATTGCAATTGGTCTTATTGACAGTCGGCCAAATGGCCAAGGCCAAACGGCACACCCGAGGAAATACGGTATTTGCACATATTAATACTAGGGCTGGACAAGTGCGTGTAACATGAATACACATCCGTGTCACAGGTTAATTTTGCTATACGACACGAATATTTGGGTTTCAGATAAACGGCCTGCACGGTACACGGGTACCGCCAAATTACACACACGTGTCCTACTCTACCTAATACTATTATTTGTATTTGTAAAACAGCCTTTTATATTTCTACGAGTATTTACTTTATCAGGCATTTTTGGGCTTGTCTTTTGCTTTCCACCCCCATTAATCTTATAAATATAAATATGCAAAAAAAAGTTATTCTAGTTGGTCCGCCACACAAACATACTGGCCAACCCAATAGAAATTCTCTGCTAATCCATCGATATCCCTTGTTTTCTAGCCAGTCAACAAAAACCTTCAGTAAAGGGTTGAGAAATGACTTTTGGCTCTAAGAAGCAGGGTGGTGTCCTCAGCCGGCTAACTTCAGCCGCCTGAGTCTTAACTCAGCCATCAGCTGGCTGACGGCTGAGTTAAAATTTTGGCATGGCTGACGGCTGAGGTGGAATTTTTCCAACTCAGCCGACTGAGGAAATTTTTCGTATTGAATTTTTGGCGTTTTTTTGTTTATTTTAACTGTTTTTTCTGATAATTTTAAAGTGTTTAGTTGATAAAAAAAAATTAGTGATGAAATTTCCTTGCAGGCTGTTGATAATTGTTAAATTCAGGTCAGCCGGCTGAGGTTAACTCAGCCATCAGCCGGCTGACGGCTGAGTTAAAATTTTTGGGCCCGGCTGACCGCTGAGGCCGGGGTGAAATTTTCAGACCTCAGCCGGCTGAGGCTGATGGCTGAGTTAATCGTCAAGTATACCACCCTGCTGGGAAGCTACATCCCACACACTCCACAACAATTTATTGTTTCCAAGTGCAAGAAAAAAATTTTGGACAGGGGTAAAAAGGCAGCGTTAAAAGTAGAGAAATTTTCACTTTTCTAGTTCATTCTTGTTAAAGTTATGTAATTGGGATCTTTGTACAGTCTACTCTCGATAAACTGGCACCCCTGGGGACCAGCCTGGGGTGCCAGTTTATCGGGGTGCCAGTTTAGTGGGATGTTACTTTGCCTAATTTCTCTGTCGGCCAGCCAAATAGGGCTTTTTCAAAGTGCCAGTTTATCGAGGGTGTCAGTTTATTGGAGTGCCAGTTTAACGAGAGTAGACTGTAATCTTAATTGTGCCTTAACTCAGGCGAGGATGTCCGCCGGTGTCGAGTGCTCCTGAGTCAGAAAAATGGGTGAGCGTGCCACGAGAGTGACAAGATATACTTGGAGAGTAGTGAGTAAGCGAGTGCGCTAGGAAAGTGGGGTAAGTTTGCTTGAAGAAACGATTTTGTTAATAAATTTTAATCTACCGTAAATGCTCTAATAAAGGCCCCCCTCCAATAGAGCCTCCCCTTCCTAATAGAGCCCTCCTCCAGGGAGTGAATGAAAAATAAAGCTCCCTCTCTAATAGAGCTCATCGCCCTCCTCCCTAAGCCAAAAAGGCCATAATTCCAAATCTGGTCCATTTTTCGCCTTAGTCCCCCCTGTTGTTTTTTTTCGGTTAATTTACTTTTTTTTCTTGTTTATTAAAATTTTTGGACGATAACAAATCTGAGCACAAAATTTCAACCATGTGGTTAAAAAATATTCTCATATTCATTTTTTCGCATGAGCCACATTGCATTGGACTGATTTTACGGAAAAAGATTTTTTTGGGCGAAAATACTTTTTTGGGCAAATTTTGGTTGTTTGTCTGATTAGTTAAAAAAGTTCAAATTAATAACTTCGTCAGGTAGTCCTTCGCTTCTAGTTTCTGATATGGTATCATTTATTGCAGTATCTTTTATAAATTTAACACAAAAAGTCAAAAGTATCAATCAAATTATTTTTCTGACTTCCTTCATGCTTCAATCTTATTGTTTCACATTTTAATCAGACAATTCAATTAATAATATTTCATCAGAAACTGTAAACGCGCATCTGTCTGACGATGTTATCACTTTGAAAAAAAGTTAAAAGATTCCAAGCTGATTGGACAAAACCAAAATTTGTAAAAAAGTAAATTTTCCCCAAAAAAGCTTTGTCCTGATTGAACATCGAAAATTTTTTTTCAGTAAACTGCAAATTTAGTCTTATGGCAGCTAATGTAGTGCTTTTTAAACGACAGGAGCCAAGGCGAAAAATAACCGGATTCGGCAATAAGACACAAAATCGAATTAGGACGAAAAAAATTGCTAGGTTACCGATAAATCTCTCGATATTGATCTTTAAAATAGTTTTTGATTGTTACCTTCCCCTCCAGTGCAAAAGCACAGACATTTCAGCTTTTTAAGACGAAACTCGGAAAAACGAAGACATTTTGTCAAAAAGCGGAAATTTTTCAGCTAGAAGCGTAGAGATTTAATACTTGTCAGATTTTTTTACAGCTCCAAGAAATAGGTTAGCATCTTTTAAGAGAGGGCAAACTTAAGGGGGGGGGTGGGTTGGCTACAAAACGGGATTTCGCGACCTTAAGTTAATTAAATTTCAAGTATTTTTAAGTATTTAAGGTACGATACTAGTAAAGTAAAACACGAAATTTCAAATTTATTTCAAATAAATCACAGAGGTATGATACATCACATAAAAAATAGGTATATAAAAAAGAGCACAATGTGAATTCGTCATCATGCATCCTTGTTGTTTAAGTTAATCTCTGATACAAGCTAGCAAACATCTACTCCCTGTTCTGGTCATCTGCCACTGACTCATTCACTTTACCCTGGAAAAAACGTCAGTGGAAAGCGGAAAGTTGAAAATTAAGCCTGAAACATACCTGAGCTTCATCACCGCTAGGTTCACACTGCTGATCATGCTGAAAATACGGCAAGTTAACTAACATACATTTGCAAATATAGAGACAAACTCGGTTTGCCAGACGCTCATGCAATTCTCTTATTTGGTTTCCAAGAGCAACTTCAAATGGGTACGCCACCGGAGTTCCATTTTCTTCGACAATCACGGTCACCTAAAAAAGCAATTAAGGTTTTCACAAGAAAATGCATTAGGCTACCGTGCTCAGCTTTTTTACTGGTATTAGATGTGGAAAGTCATACTTTGGCTGGAAGTAAAGTCTAAAAAGTGTTTTTAAGAGTAGAGAAAATCTTGATTTGAAAATATACCCAGAACATATTTGATTTGAAAAGTATTTTGAATATTGTGCTCACGACGTGCATTTAGCCACTCAACTGCAGCAAAGTAAGCCCTAGCGCATTCATCACTCAACTCTTCCTGATTTCTTTCATAAGTTCTCAGAATTACAACTGCCTAAATATTCAAATAAAAATGCAAAAATAATGCGAGAAATGACAACCTCGCCTGTATCCACAACTTTGTCGAACTCTTTCTTGCAAAAGATGATGCGCATGTACTTCTCGACGTTCTGAAACAATTAACATTTGACAAGAATAAGATTTTGCAATCACATATTGTCACAGTTCAACCTCGGATGTCCGGCACCTTTGAGCAGTGACCGTTAACTTGATGTTTGGCTTGTGGCAGTAGGGGCTGAACCACCAAAGGCTGTTCCACACCTTCTTAATATTCATAGCTAATTTCAGGAAAATTGTTCAATTTAATATTTTATTGTTGTAGAGGAAAAATAAGCACAATCAGTGCCAGCCGTAGATCTTAAAGATGGTCAGAATGACAGGTCGAACGCCACACTGTGTCGACAAATCGTCGTTTGATTGTTGTTGGAAAGCTGAACATGAATTTACAGGGTGGTCCGTTATAAACTTCCATGTTTATTTTTGCAATAAGTTTTTGATTTTTTTTCCAAAAAAATATAAGAGACATTAGCAAATCGAATGGTTCTAAACATTCATAGGTATCTTTCTGTCAGTTTGATAATTTCTGTTTTTTTTTAATTTCTTATTTTTTCATATGCCTTACCCACCAGAAAAAAGATCATAGTACGTCAAATCGTTCATTGAAGACAGGAAGACTCTTTGGTTTATGAAAACCCAATACTCAAACCCAATACTTGGATTTTTCTCGAGATCTTCGAAAAAAATTGTCAATTCTGATATAGATGATCATTATCTACTTTTGGATTTTGGGTATATAATGTGAAATCAGTTTTGCGATTTAGTAATAAAAAGCGCGCTAAAATTGCAAGTATTGGGTTTTTGAAAGTATTGGGTTTGACCATCTCTAAGGAAGAGCACCGCCAGCTTTTAAGAAAGATTTGACCGACAGTAAAGAGCCATCTACTGCAATACTAAAGATTTGGAAGACAAGACCATTAAAGAATGCTTTTCCTCTTTTCAATGAACTTTTCGGCATACTGTACTTTTTTCTTCTGTGTGTAATGCACTTGAAAAGGATATATTTTCAAAAAGCTGAAATTATTAAAGTGGCGAATACAACAATGAATGTTTGATATCATTCGATTTGCTAATGTATCCTCTATCTTTTGAAAAAAAATCTCAATCAGACGTAAAAAAATAAACAAGTTATGGCGAAAATAAACTGTGGGTGCTCAGGTTCAATTTAGCCAATTTTTTGATTTCTTGATTGATTATTTATTCCTTTTTGCTAAAAAAAACCCGTTTCGTTAACACGGAAAGGCAAACTGTAACAACCCGATGGACTACCTGAGGACTTTCGAACCTGCTGAGCACGAATATTACTAAATTCGACCTCCGAACAAAAGTGCAATGCCATCGAAAAGCTCAATTTTCGTGATGACTCATCAAGGTCAGGTATGGTTTTTTCTTAAGGCTGGTGAGCAGTGAATTTATTAAGCGATTTCTTTTAAACTGATACGAAAGCCCTTTGTCTGGGCTTTCTTATGATGTGTTGTTTGCTTACATTCAAAACAAAATCATGCGTAATAATTCAAAAGAATAAGAAAATGTTTTTTCAACACTTCACGACCCAATTGTGCTATCTGCCTCTCCTGAACCAAAATTTCATTTCATTCATAAAATTTCTAAAAATTTTTTCGGCCTTAATTTATGTGCCCTTTTTAGGGCACATTTTTTGGTCTTAATTTATGTGCCCTTTTCAACGAAAAATGTGCCCTTTCTTTTTCAAAATTTTCTGTTAGTTTTTTTTAATTTTTTTCAATTTTTTGTGTTTTTTACAGATTTTTTTTATCATATTTCGGCCTATACATGTTTATAATAGTTCACAATATAAATACTTGAAATAATCACGGTAAATATCAGTGTTTTGCATGTAAATTGAGGATTCTCATTTCTAGATCTATATTTCTCTGCTTTAAAGCGGCTCTTTTCTTAGCAACATGTCGCATGCGTTTGCGAATCCACATCCACAGAGCAATTAACAAGGCCATGAGGAAAATCATGCCACCTATGCCATAAGTCAGCCAACCAACAAGTGTTGCGTTTGAGTTAAGCCATGCCTGTAGTTGTGGAAAGCCACTCCACACGGCCCAACTCGCAATACCAGTGCCAACAGAGGATACTCCACCAGATATGAAAGCCTTGACAGTTCCCTTGTTCTTGCTGCCAGGCTTGCTGCCTTCACTGGCACTGTCTCCAGATACTGATCGACCATCATTTGAGTTTCAATCACTAGAGGCACTGCTTCCATTGTTACCGCGACTGCAACCTCTACTCGCTCTACGTTTTGCTCTTACCATGTTTTCTGAAAAAAATTGCCATCTTTGCTTGATTCATTAAGGTCAAAACTGAAAAGCCGTCCTTTAGCTGAAAAGCGATATTTTTTGTTTGAGAGAAAAAAGTTGAATAGTGCTAGATATTTAAACAAATTATCAAAAAAAACACTGTAAAGTATGTTCTGACAAGCTATCATTGTTTGTTTTAACTTTGTTTGTTTTGAATGGGCGCCTTGAAAATTTATCCTTCTTGCTTTGTAAAAAAGGTTGATATGTCAAATAAATTGCTATCACTGTTGTAAAACACGGTGAAGTTTCTCTGAAACAGCAGAAATTTTGAGGCGCACATAAAAAATAATCATATGATTTTTTTTAGTTGACCAACTGTGAATTTAGACCCACAGCTGGTCAACTAAAAAATAATCTCTGGCTTCTGCTGGCTTCCTTTTCAGCTAGTCTTAGCAGAACTGGTTTAGGGAACTTTTTTTGTGTTTGAGAGAAAAACTTAGACTTGATGGTTGTAGCTAAGAGAGGGTGCTCATCTGAGTGGCCTAACTGCTTTAATTGGCGACAAATCCTCTAGATAGTTTCCGAGGTTTTTCGAAGAGATTCGATGGAATCTCTTGCAGAAGCCATAGTAATGAGCTCTGCCTGTAACGTTTTGGCAGCTCTTTCAAATATTGAAGAACAATGCCGTAGTTAGCACTACTGACTGCAAAACCTTGCACGCTAGTTTTAGCTTCACCTTGAAGAAGGCTGAGCAAGTACAGCAACTTTTGGACGTCATTTATTGGCTGATTCCCAATGGTGCATTTGAACATCTCGTAAAATGCCGACCAATTTTGTGGGTTGCCATCGAAATTAATCATTTGCATAGTTGGAAGCCGTACGTCGGCTTGTGTAGTTGGAGTTCGCACTTGACGTCTGTGTGGATGCAAGTTGCAACTGGACAAATCATCACTTAGAAAGTGCTGATCATCTTGGTTTGGTGGGATCAGATCCCCATTGGGTGCAGTGGTAGCACCTGTTGCAGTGGAGAGTTCGTCTCCAATCTCTGTTTCCAGGCTTTCTAGTGCTTCACGACCTATATCTAAAGCAGCGGTGAAGGAGTCTTCTTGTTCTGTTTGTGCAAGATATTCTCGATTAGCTGCTTCTCGATCAGCAAGGGTTGGTTGATCTGCAATGTGTTGAGCTCACTTGCATTTTGTCTGTCGAGCAGATATATGACGTTGATAAGCTTTGATCTTAGCGATCTTGCTTCAGCTTGCACTAGCTGCTCATCATCATCGTTGCGATTTTGGAGAAGCTGTTCAACTTCAGCTGTGTGGCGGATCAACCGAGCTTTTGCAGGAGCAATCAATCTTCGGATTGGTCCTGACATCTTAATCTTAAAGGTTTAATCAGAATGCGGGCACCACTTGTGAATACTTGAGCCGAGCTGGACTTAGAGCTGGAATAAGTTTGGACCTGAGCTACTAGCTATCCAAGTAGAGTTGACTTCAGCTTGAAGTCAAAGTTGCCCACGTATCTCGGGTAGGTCGATCAGGTATGTCCTGAGGTGAGCTCACTTAACTGTAGTCTCAGTTCTGACAGCTATGTTCGATGAGGTCAGGTTGAGGTCTCGAGGAAGTCCAGTCAACTAAGCTACGCAGAAAAATATTTATTTTAAAAGCACGATAAACAGATATAAGCAAAGGCATACAAAACAAGAAGAATACTGGTGGGCTCTCTGGTCGCCACTTTTATACTGGAAAGGACAGGCACGCACGAGCACGCAAGAAAAGACAGCCCAATGATCCGCCTTAGTCGATGATTCACGGGGGTGTGATTCAATGGGGTACAATCATCGACATTTTGAGAGCCTTACAAAACACACTAAAAGCGTGTTTACACTTTACCTTGAAGTAGTTTCTAGTGCAGTTTTTCCTGCTCTATCGAATGATATACACATTTGTCTAAACGAACGGTTTCATCGCACTTTTTGCATTCAGTTTTTGAAAAATGACACAATACTTTTCTTTTAAGCAAAATTTTTCATTTTATTATCATAAAACCACACAACAATATATTGTTTGCAAGCTCGTGATTTGCGCTTTCTCTTAAATTAAAAATCTAGTTGAACAATTGTATTTTTAAGCTCTGCTGATAAATTTATTTGATAATTACAAAACAGCCATCCATTGACACGAATAAAAAAAATGTTTCAATATCATGATTTTTTTTCACTATATTTGTTTCTTTAAAGGGCCTGACCTCTTCCTACTCGGTGGTCCCCCGCCAATACAAAAATTATCCCCCGATCATTGGACTTCTGTACGGATTTTTCCGCCACGTTTCTAACAAAACTAGGCCTGAAATCAAATTTAGGCTTAGTTTTGTTAGAAACCTAGCGGAAAAATCCGTACAGAAGTCCAATGATCAAGGGATAATTTTTGAATTGGCGGGGACCACCGAGTAGGAAGAGGTCAGGCCCTTTAAGCTTTCAATCGTGTTTCGTGTTTCTTTCAATCTTTCAATCGCATCCTCAGCTTTCAATCGTGGGTAACATGAGGAGTGTATCCCAAATTAAGTGCTGGGGTATACCAAAATTGAGCGCTGGGGTATACCAGAATTGAGTGCTGGGGGTATACCAGAATTGTACCTTTTTGTTCATATTTCGGCGGGAATTGGCCTTTCACATCTTACCTGTTAGATCTAGAACATACGACGAATGACGTGACGAATGGCTCTACCCTGTTTCGTCCCGAATTGTTTCCGCCAAAAATCGTTATAGCCAAAAACTTACATTTTTAATTAATTAGTTTTCTACGTATGGTTTTTCTAACTAATTTTCTAGATATTCTCATTTACAAGTTTATACTCGAATGGATGCCATAGAGCAGGGCTACATTTTGCGCATAAGGTTGTATATGACCATGTCTGCAATATTTGCTGAAAAACCCCAAAAGTTCTCGAAAAAGTCCAGAATTCCGGAAATTTTAGGGTTTTCAGCAAATATTGCAGTTATGGTCATCTACAACCTCGTGCTCAAAATGTAGACCTGCTCTCTAGCATCAATTTGAGTATAAACTTGTAAATGAGAATGTCGACAAAATTAGTTAGAAATACCATATGTAGCGAACTAATTAATTAAAAATATAACGTTTTTGGCTATAACGATTTTTGGCGGAAACAATTTGGGACGAAACAGGGTAGAGCCTGACAAATAGATGTCGCGCTGGGTGATCTAAAAACAATCTATGAAAAATTTTGAGCTCCCATCTTCCAGATTTCTAGTCGAATAAATAACTTATTAGTCAGCACTGGAAAAAAAGTTTAAGGTAATCACTTGGGTAAATGGGCATGCAATACAGGGATAAAGGTCATCACCATTCCTTTAGTCGGGCTAGTCTATGCACGGCTGGACATAGGCAAACAAGTGGTCTCCCACCTCTTTGTTGCCTCTCCTCCCTCCCTTCCACTTGATTACTCTTTAGCAGTGGTGGTATTGACCAACAGTAGGAGGTAGTATTAGCAATGTCCAGCACCAAACTATTTGGTTAACAAACTGGCTGGACCAACAACAGCAGCAGCGAAAAAGGCAGTGGACCAGAAGCCATAAGAAAGAAGTAATAAGCTAGCAATCTCCCTCCGAGGGAATTAATGAAAGAAGCAAGGCTAATGGTCATTGCCCCTCATCATTGCCTCATTCAAGCAGCCAGTCTTGGGCATGTGCCCTTTCCGGTGGCCAACACCCTCACTGCTCTCTTACGTCTTTGTGTGCATAATTTAATTTGGAGCCTGACAATAGGCCATTTTCAAATAGCACTGGCCAAAATAGGGTGATCTGAGACCAATTAAATATTTATTGGGCATTTTTGTGTTTTTGTCAGGACAGGATAAGGTCGATTTTTTTGAACCGGTTGGATCGAAAAACAGGTCTTTACCGAATAGACTCGATTCTACTTTTTTCTTTTGCCCGCTCTCATACAAATAATTTAATATTTATTTTGTCAAATGTCAAAAGCAATATATTCAAAGATTTATGGTCAAAGATTCGGTGCGCAGGCGTTTCCCTATTTTTCTGACCTTTCCGCCGCGCTTGAATTCAATTTTTTTGAGCTGTTTCAGAAATACGTTTGAGTCTGTGGCCTATCCTAAACCGAATCCTTTGCACAAGCTTAGAAAATTGAACAAAAATCATATAAACAGTAAAAAAAGAGACAAAACAAAAAATGGCCATTTTGGGGGAAATGTGCCAAGGAAATGTGAAAAAGTGCCCAGTTTTTTTCGGTTCTCGTCAAAAAGGCGAAATCTGCGCAGTTTTTGTGTAAAACTGCACAGTTTTTCGAAAATGTGCTCAGTTTCTGTGGTAATAGTCTAGATCAAGGACTAAGTCGACATATTTTAACATTATTTAGAACATCCATTTGTTGGCTAGAAGAAGTACGCTTCATCTAAGGCAAAATAAATATGACAGGGTATATCCAGAACACACATTTTCACAAAAACTGGGCGTTTTTTTCACAGTAAATCGGCCCTTTTTTCATAAAAATAGACCCTTTTTACAAAAAAGGATAGATTTTGCCTTTTGACTAGAACTAAAAAAAACTGGGCACTTTTTCACACTGGGCACTTTTCCATCTTTTTTTCGGCGCGCCTATACCGCATCAATTAGAGAATTCAACAATAAACTATTTGAACAAAAAGACATTTCATCAAAAAATGGTTTCATCAAAAAGCCGATGTAATTCAGTGGATTATCACTGAATTATAACGGTTCTTTTTTTTCTTTTTTCACATCCCCCAAAACTGGCCATTTTTACGTATCGTCCTGAAAAATAAAATTTCAAAAAAGCGCGAAATTAAAAAAATGAGAAAACAGGGAAATATTCATCATGGCATAGGTTCGACTCCCACTGGTAGCACATTTTTTCTAACATCTAAAATGTGAATAGCCCTTTCTTTTTTTGGTGAAAGAAAGGCCTTTGAGGGTGGCTCCCAAGAGATATGTAAAACTGACATGTATGTTTTCTTTTTTGGCAGAAAAGGGAAAATTCCTCCACTTTTAAGTGGCTCGCTGCCTTTTTGACCCCTGTCCAACATTTTTTCTTGCACTTGGAAACAATAAATTGTTGTGGAGGTGGGGGATGTAGCCCACCAGTACCAAAAGTCATTTCTCAACCCTCTTTCTGAAGCTTCTTGTTGACTGGCTAGAAAACAAAGGGAAGTGATGGATTAGCAGAGGATTTTTATTGGGTTGGCCAGTATGTTTGTGTGGCAGACCAACTAGAATAACTTTTTTTTATTGAGTTGTGTATATATAAGATTTACATAATGCAAATATTAAGGACTTGTGTAGATGGAAGTCAAAAAGACAACTGCAAAACGCCTGATAAAGTAAATACTCGTATAAATATAAAAGGCTGTTTTACAAGTACAAACAATAGTATTAATATGTGAAAAAAGTAGAAATTTAACATCGGCGCTTGAATTTCCAAACAATCAGACTTGACAATAAAATTGTTGAAAAAATCAGCATGGTTGTCGAAATAGCTAAAATTGCTGAAAATTCGGTATTCCACCGATTCGATACAAAAACTGATTCGATACACCGATTCGATACATCGACGATTCGATACACCGATTCGATACACCGACGGTTCGATACACCGATTCGATACACTGAGGGTTCGATACAATGATTTTCACATACAGCGGATAGACATTTGTTATTTGCCCGTTCGAAACCTATAACATCATATTATTTTTTGCCTGGGTTTACGAAAAACGCTTTTTACAGTTCCAATGGCTAACGTGCAAATGGTTCATTCAAAGCGAAACCGCCCCGGTTCTTCTCAAAATTTGGAGTTCCTTCACTTTTTGGCAATGCTCTGGACAGGGGTTTACCAAGCTTTGTGCTCTCGTGCAACTTTATGGTTTCCAACCAACACCTCCTTTACAGGTCAGTGGGTAGTTTTGCTAAACTAAGCTTTCGCCCGAGTAGGGTACCATAAGTCTTGGATTTTTGATAGAATGTGGTTAGAATTTGCCATACTAGTGATTCACTCCCTCTTGCTGCTAATTGGAGCAAAGACGGCGCCCATAACCTTCACAGAAGATCGAAGAGGGTGCTACATTTGGACAAAAACCGGCCGAACGACTTTCAAGGATGGTGTGGAGAAGTGCTATTTCCGATGCTCAGGATGTCAAACGATCAAAGATGGTGGTCAAGCGCAGCAAGCGTCAGTTTCCGCTATGAAATTCAACCTCAGTGCGATGGAATGGATGGGCGATGTAAAGCAATATCAGCATATCTGCGAGCCGTAAAACGTCAATGAAGTATTTATGGGTGTTTTTTATAAGTTTTTAATGAGTATTTTAGGTAACTGGAACAAGCGCTCGCCGAAGCATCCAGGCAGATCTGGCAGCCGGTACGCAAGAGACAGGAGCTCAAGCGAGAGTGAGGATTGATCGAAGACTAGTGCAGAATTTTGGAAATCTGCTTGACCAAGGTAGTCACTCAAGCTTTTATGCCCATATGGAATATTCAGACTTTAACGTGATTCGAAACGCTGCACTGGGTAGTGCCATAGCAACAGAAAGAGCTCTCTACCGCGCCAAGAAAAAGAAGTGGCCAAGCATCAACAACTTCCAAGAATTCATGGCGGAAGAGAATAGAAATATGCGTCTAACACTGCGCGGATCAGAAGCGCGACAAGGAAATTACCATTTTGGCGAGAACCTGCTTCTTTATGGAGGTACAATATAGACTAATGTTATAATGCTGCACTTATCATGTCCTTTCAGATAATGACATGCTCATATTTTCATCCCTCAGACAGCTCCATCTCCTCATCAATTGCAGCCACATCATCTCTGATGGCACCTTCAAATACGCTCCGAGGGGACGATGCAGATATATCGAATATTCGGGCTTATTTGTCAACTCCATGCCACTCCTTTGGTGACTGTGCTGATGAAGCGAAGAACTGCAACTTTTTACAGGCGAATGTGGGAGAAAGGTTAGCCTTTGTTTTTTGATTGTTCTACATGACTCACTCACATTCATCAGTTTTAAGTTCGGGAAGCTCTCTTGGCTATTAACGTGGTCAGCAATATTTCGTTTGCTAACTTTGACGCAGAAGTGGCAGCTTACACAACATTTATTGAAGTTTTTCCGGGTGTCAGTGTTAAGCTTTGCTCTTTCCACGTGAAACAAGGTCTCTATCGCAAGGTTGGTATTGCTTTTTCGGATAATCTATGTACCATTCTCTGCCTAGGTCCAAGCACTCGGGTTATCACAGGAATATGAAACAAATGAGGAGATGCAGAAATTTGTCAGGATGCTTGGTGCGATGCAAATAGTGCCTATGGTCGAATGGAACTTCTGCCTTGATTTATTGCGCAGCGAAATCAACAATGGTGCGTTTGATGAAGATCTAATGGAGAAGCTGGAGGAGTTGGTGACATATTATGAGTGAGATACCGATTTGTAAGACTAATTTATGTTTAAATCATGTTTTCTAGGAACACTTGGCTGTCACGTGGGGATATTTTTTGCCTTTTCAGTTACGCTGGACCACGAACGACTAATCACGCAGAAAGCTACCACAGCAAGCAACGCCTGCACTTCTCGATCAACTCGAAATTGGGACATTGGGCGGTCGCTTTCAGGCAGGTGGTGATTTTTTACAGTTATTCACTATTGTTTGAGCTGACTTACTCATTCAAGTTGACTCACACAGAAGAGATGGATGCCTACGATGTTTATGAGGGAAGACAGCCACCGAAAAGGCAGCGCACCGACTACATTGAGATAACTAGCTCCATTCTAGATGCTAAGGTTGGTTTGTTTTAGTTGACATTGACTTTGAATATTAAATTCAGGACCGGCTGCTCGAGTTTTTGCAATCAGACGATGGGCTTCAAAGAGGTGAGCGTTATGTCAGGAAGCTGGAGCGCTATCTTTCGCGAATCGGGCGCCTTATGGGAATTAACGCTCGAGAGTTCAGGTATTTTATCATCTCACCATCCTATGTGTAGCTCTTTTCATACATATACTTCCTTTAAGAGAGACGCTTGAAGATGAGGATGAAAAGGTGGGAGATGCTCAAGCTGTGGCTGCTGGACCTGGATATCAGCAAGTGCCCGAGGAAAATGCCCAAGGATTGCAGGAACCCCTTCCGAATATTGTCTTTGATGAGGAAAGAAATGTATTTCGTCTCGCTTAGTGAACCGTTTATTTTGTTTAAATTTTGTGTTTGTTAACTGCTTGAAATAAAATTGGATGCGAAATTTGTTTTTGGGTGAATTGTCTATAAGGGCTTGATTCAATGGAAATGACGATGTCGAAGTGAAGCGTTTTTTATCAGCGTTTCATTCTTGCGTTTTCATTGAAAAATTACGGGTGATGAGAAGTGGTGATGACCTATACTTGAATTCAAAAAGTAGATTTAGTATTCTCTATTAAATTTGGAATTTTCAATAAAAACGCGAGATCCAAAACGTCGATTTACTTCGACATCAACATCATTATTCCTATTGTATCCAGGCTTTTAAACAATTAATGCTTTCAGTGTATCGAATCGGTGTATATCGAATCGGTGTATCGAATCGTCGATGTATCGAATCGGTGTATCGAAATCGGTGTATCGAATCGTCGATGTATCGAATCGGTGTATCGAATCGTCGATGTATCGAATCGGTGTATCGAATCGTCGGTGTATCGAATCGGTGTATCGATCGTCGATGTATCGAATCGGTGTATCGAATCGTCGATGTATCGAATCGGTGTATCGAATCGTCGTTGTATCGAATCGGTGTATCGAATCAGTTTTGTATCGAATCGTCAGGCAGTCGAAAATTCGTTGAAATTTGCTAAAAAAATTCGCTAAAAATCTTAGCGAATTTTAGTGAATAGTTAATTTTCAAATTAATTATAATTTTAGCGAATTTTTAGCAATTTTTGCTATTTTGACAACCATGAAAATCAGTGACAAATGAATAATTTAGTTTTTCGCAATAATAGTAATAATAAAGAATGGGTGGTATTTGATTTTGTCCCTTAATTTCTCAGAAAGCAATTATTTTGATTTTTCGTCGGCTTCATTCATTATTGACTCATCCGATATTCGTTTTTTAAATGAGTGCTGGTAAGAAAAAGCTGTTTCTATTATTGCTATCTGTCTGAATTAGGTGAAAAACTCGATAAGCCGAAAGCTCATCTTCGGAATGACTGTCAAACTTCTTTAACCCGACACCCTGAAGCCGGTCCCCTGGGGTGTCGGGTTAAAGAGGTTTGACTGTAGATTATTCGAAAGCTGAGACTCTGGGTTACATGTTCGTGTAAAAAATTATTGAAAAGCTGACACAACAGTATTGAGAATATGTCAGTTTAAATTAGGTCACATTTTTCCCAAAAATAGGAGGCAGAATTAAATATTACCCATAAAGAATTGTAATATGGGATAAAAAAAGTTTTTTATTCGAGTCAATGGATGGCTGTTTTGTAATTCTCTTTATGCGCTCGGTACAATGTTATTAGATGCCACAGAAGATTATTGGCAAATGGATTAAGCGTCAAAACATCAGCCACTTCAGCAAATACAACCAACTAAAGTCACAAATTTGAATATTCCTAAAACAGATGTATTAGCTTGCCTCACTAAATTGTTTTCCTTGGAAGTACATGTGATAGGCCATATTGTTGGTGTTTTGGGGGCAGAAGTCTAAAAGTAGATTTCGAGGAAGAAAAAATAATTTTGCAAACTCACCCGTTACATATCGGATAGGTGAGCCTGCATAAGTACTAATCTGACGCTCCGTATGGAACCGATCAATAGCCGTCACATAAGCCTTGATACATTCGCCACTCAGCTTTTCTTTGGGTCCACGGTAGACTTTGAGTATGGCGACGGCCTAAACGTTTAGATTATGTCAAATGGGAGTAGGAAAATGACAACCTCGCCAATAGCCACAACTTGGTCTAATTCTTCTGGTGAGTAAATGCAGCGCATATACACTTCCACCTTCTAAAGCATAATTGAATTTGGTATTGAAACAACATTTTAACCGTATATATTATCAAAAAAATTATAAAGTACTTTACGGAATACGGACTAAAAAAACCTGGCTTGCGCGCCAGGCACAATAAAACGGCTAAAGTATGGTATACCACATGTTCCCAAAACTGGGGTTTGACCACATATTCGAACGTTTCAGGTCGTAATTAGTACGAAAAACATGTTTTCCGGTGGCGGAAAGACATCTGGAGCAAAAAAATTTTTTTTGAAAAGTGTTCAAAATTTACATTTTTTGACCAAAAACAATGCCAGTGCCTGCCGAAGGCAGGTGTGAATAAAGGGTCAGCCCTTGGCCCGAACAATGTACCCCCAAAGGGGCTTCCTATTGAATTAGGGTGCCTGCCGAAGGCAGGCAGGTGGGTATAAAGGGTCAGCCTTGGCCCCTAAACGCTAATGCGAGCACTGAATTGTTCGAGAACCCTTTAAAGGGCCTGACCTCTTCCTACTCGGTGGTCCCCCGCCAATTCAAAAATTTTCCCTTGATCATTGGACTTCTGTACGGATTTTCCGCTAGGTTTCTAACAAAACTAAGCCTAAAATTTGATTTCAGGCCTAGTTTTGTTAGAAACGTGGCGGAAAAATCCGTACAGAAGTCCAATGATCGAGGGAAAATTTTTGAATTCGCGGGGACCACCGAGTAGGAAGAGGTCAGGCCCTTTAAAGGAACCCTTAAAGCCTCCGGGGCTTGGGGGCTTAGGGTTGAGCTCCACGACACAAGCGCACCCTGGAAAGAATCCGAGCGAACAGTAGCATGTAGGATCCATTCCCAGGGCCTTTATATAAGTCAGCATGTGGGTTGTTATGGTGTTGCACACTTTTCATCGTTTTTGAAAAATTGAACCATGAACCCCACCCTGTGGTTTTGGTCGATTTCGGTCAAATTTTTTTGCACATGTCTTTCCGCCACCGGAAAACATGTTTTTCGTACTAATTACGACCTGAAACGTTCAAATTAGGGGTCAAAACTTACTTTTGGGAACATGTGGTATACCATAATCCTGCAATAAAACTTCCAGGCCTAGCTTTAGAAAATTGTCCCGTAGGCACCGCTGATGAAAAAATCTTCAGCTATTCCCGTTCAAGATTTAGTTAATCTAACTATAAGACCAGCGCAAATGCTCTAATTAGCTGATCACTTGGTTGAAACTCCTAAAAGGCTGTATGATTTAGGCTCAATTTCGAAATTTTTGGTTGTTCAACTAATATTGAAAAGCGGAAAATATAAGTCACCAAAACCCACGAGAAGTTTACATGCTTGTTGTCTCATTCTTTGCAGGGCTATACGTGAGAAAGACTTGGAAAGAAATACATTATTCTTGCACTCCTCATAGCTTAGAAATTGGAGAACATCAAAGAGTATATCAGCCGTAAACTTGATAATTGGCTTGTGGTAGTAGGGGCTGAAGCACCAAAGGCTGTTCCACACCTTCTTAATATTCATAGCTGATTCCGGGAAAATTGTTCGATTTAATATTTATTGTTGCAGAGGAAAGATAAGCACAATCAGTGCCAGCCGTAGATCTTACAGGTGGTCAGAATGACAGGTCGAACGCCAGAGTGTGTCGACAATTGTTGTTTGATTGTTGTTGGAAAGCTGAACATGAATTTACAGGGTGGTCCGTTATAAACTTCCATGTTTATTTTTGCAATAAGTTTTTGATTTTTTTCCAAAAAATATAGGAGACATTAGCAAATCGAATGATTCTAAACATTCATAGGTATCTTTCTATCAGTTTGATAATTTCTGTTTTTTTTTAAATTTCTTATTTTTTCATATGCCTTATCCACCAGAAAACCGCTAGGTGCACACTGCTGATCATGCTAAAAATACAATCAAGTTAACTAACACACAGTTGCACATATAGAGACGAACTCGGTTTGCCAGACGCTCATGCAATTCTCCCACTTAGTTTTCAAGAGCAACTTCAAATGGGTACGGCACCGGAGTTCCATTTTCTTCGACAATCACGGTCACCTAAAAAAGCAATTTAGGTTTTCACAAGCAAATGCATTAAGCTACCGTGCTCAGCTTTTTTTTCTGGTAGTAGATGTAGAAAGTCATGCTTTGGCTGGAAGTGAAGTCTAAAAACTGTTTTAAGAGTAGAGAAAATCTTGATTTGAAAATATACCCAGAACATATTTGATGTGAAAAGTATTTTGAATATTGTGCTCACGACGTGCATTTAGCCACTCAATTGCAGCAAAGTAAGCCCTAGCGCATTCATCACTCAACTCTTCCTGATTTCTGTCATAAATTCTCAGAATTACAACTGCCTAAATATTCAAATAAAAATGCAAAGATGATGCGAGAAATGACAACCTCGCCTGTTTCCACAACTTTGTCGAACTCTTTCTTGCAAAAGATGATGCGCATGTACTTCTCGACGTTCTGAAACGATTAACATTTGACAGGAATAAGATTTTGCAATCACATATTGTCACAGTTCAACCTCGGATGTCCGGCACCTCTGAGCAATAACCGTTAACTTGATATTTGGCTTGTGGTAGTAGGGGCTGAAGCACCAAAGGCTGTTCCACACCTTCTTAATATTCATAGCTAATTTCAGGAAAATTGTTCAATTTAATATTTTATTGTTGTAGACGAAAAATAAGCACAATCAGTGCCAGCCGTAGATCTTAAAGATGGTCAGAATGACAGGTCGAACGCCACACTGTGTCGACAAATCGTCGTTTGGTTTTTGTCGGAGCGTGCTATATTTCTTTAATAACGCTACATCCAAACTTGTGTTATAAACAGCGCAAAGATCAACTGAAGACCAATGAACCTTCTTGTAGGCTAAACCTATTTAAAAGGGGGGGGAGCTATTTAGGTTCGAAACAATGGCTTCCATGGCGCATTGCGTAAGCGTTTACGTTTTTTGGCCCAAAATAGTGTTGCAGGTTCGATCCCACGTGATGACATGCTATTTATTTTAGCTTGTTTGTCCAGGTTAAAGATAGTTAGACTTTTTTGATGCCAGATTCGGAACCAGCGACCCGAATTACTTCTACAACTGGTCAAACAAGCCAAAAAAAGGTAAAGCGCACGCATGCGGAATCGAACTTGCGCACTCTTTTATGGCCATAATACACAAACGCTTACGCGTAGCGCCACCAAAGCCACTTTTTAGGTGTACGGTCAGTTCGCCCAGAATCAGTTCGCCCCGTTTTTCAAAACGGTCAGTTCGCCCCGGTCAGTTCGCCTCCTTTTTTTTCAAACCAATAAGGTAATCATTTATTGTTATGAAAAGTATCTTATATGTTTCAAAATTTTTTCTACGAGCTAGTCTCGATACTCCAAAAACCAACAATGCAAATGGCAAACTATTATTTGTGGTTTTGGAGTAACCCTGTGCAAACCTTGCTTTAGCATTGATTCGCCCTGCATGTGCTATCGCTTACAACTTTAGCAAAAACAGATACAATCATCATCTGTAATATTTACAGATGATGATTGTAATCACAGCTTTAATCTTCAGAGCTTCAAAATGTTTAAAAATGTCTTAAAATTTCTGGTATTTTTTTTGGTTTTTGCCCTTTTAAAAATAAAAAAATGGGTCTTTTTAAAACTTTTTGGGTCAATTACCAAAATCTAAAAAGATTTATAAGTAGAGCTCATAGTAATTAGTAAACGCAGAAAACAGATGTGCAAAAATTGATTCTGAACTTAGGTATAAGATCCCTATGCGTATAACTATAAGAGAGGGCCTTTATATTGAGAAAACATAGTAATCACCTATGGTCAGGAGGGTGTATTATTAGTGGATTTTCATTTGAGCGAAATCACTAAAACTCATAAATACCTTACAAGATAACCTTTACTATAGTCAAATTCTAAAACAAGGTTTGCACAGGGTTACTGGAAAAAGGACAAATAATAGTTTGCCACTTGGTTTGTTGGTTTATGGAGTATCGAGACTAGCTCGTAGAAAATTTTTTAAATAACAAAGATATTTTCATGAAAAGAAATGGTTACGGCGAAAAAGGCTAAACTTCCTTTTTTGGTACTCCGCCAACAACAGGGTTTTTTAAGATTTTAGGCGGAAAGCCATTTCTGAAAAAGTTTTGACCGAAAATTCAACTTTTCGCATCATCATCAAAAAAAAAAACCAATAAATTCAAAGTATTTTTTCCAAAAAAAAATTGGTAAAAGTAGGGTGTCGGCCGGCCGAAATTTTCGGCCGGCCAAGCCGAGCCGAAAGCCGAAAACCGAAATTTTTCGAGCCATGAAAGTATTTCAACGTCTTTGCATTGTGAAAATAATTTATTTTCTTCTATGCATAGTAAAAGTCTAGAATGCTTAAATGAAACTAGGCTTAGGCTGGATTTGGATAATTATCCCATTTTCGGACATGTGAATCTCCATTCACCGCAAAATAGCATTTTTCGTAAAAACGTAAAAAGCAAACATGGGTTTTACCCACTACTTTCTTTTAAAAATGCAATAAAAGATGAGAGTTAATCATCAAAAGTGGCAATTAATTTTTGGACTGAAAAAACAACAGGGGGACCAAGGCAGTTTTTTGAATTTTAAGCAAATTTTTGCGTAAAATTCAAAAAAAACTGCCTTGGTCCCCCTGTTGTTTTTTCAGTCCAAAAAATTAATTGCCACTTTTGATGAGTAACTCTCATTTTTTATTGCATTTTTAGAAGAAAGTGGTGGGTAAAAACCCATGTTTGCTTTTTACGTTTTTACGAAAAATGCTATTTTTGCGGTGAATGGAGATTCACATGTCCGAAAATGGGATAATTATCCCAAATCCAGCCCAAGCCTAAATAAAACTCTTTGGACAAACAAAAATTTATTAAAACACCCACATACAACACTCGCACACAACACTTGACACACACTTGAATTGACACACACAAGGCTAAAGAATGAGCGAAAGGAAAACTAAGCAAAAACGGGAGCAACAGAGAAAATTATTTTTTCTTTTTAAAATTTTCGACCGGCCGAGTCGAGCCGAAATCCGAAAACCGAAATTTTCGACCGGCCGAGCCGAGCCGAAAGCCGAAAACCGAAATTTTCGGCCGGCCGAGCCGAGCCGAAATCCGAAAACCGAAAAAATATCGGTTTTCGGCCGGAAAAGCCGAAAATCGGCCGGCCGGCCGACAACCCTAGGTAAAAGTTTTAAAACTTTGTTCAAATGAAACGACCCGCCAAACAAATAGTGCAACGAGTGAAAAATTGAAATGTATTCACCATTAAATCTATTTTGGGTAGATGCTTTATAATTTTTCCAGTCACAGTCGATTCCGATATAACGCCACCCCGGTATAACGCTACTAAAAATGGGCCAATTTGGTAGGCTTTGACTGAAATTTGTTTAAATGAACCCACAATTTATTGCCACCTCCGATATAATGCCACCAAATAGAGGTCCGAGAAGTGGCGTTATATCGGGGTTCGACTGAAATTTTGACATGTTTGAATCTGGGTTTTCCAAAAACGTATTTTTATTGTGGAAACGGTAGTAACTATTTACACGCTCAACAAGATTCATTCAGATTTTCAACGGGTGCGTAAAAAAAACTGAGTGAAGTTGTAATTTTCGCCTATATCTTCTTTAAATTCATTGAGGAGCAAGACATTTATGGCTACCTTTTCACATTGCTTTTTGCCTTGTTAACAAATGCATAAGACGATATAAATTGTCTACCACTGCCGATATTTCTTTTGATATGCTTCAAAAGCTATCTGAACCCTGAAGATTGCGATCCTTTGGGAAATGGCAAGTAAAAGTCAGAGGTATAGTAGGTCTCCACATCCCGTAAATGTCCCCTCCTCCATTAAAAACTTTTTTGGGTCATTGTTTTACTTAATGTTTTAGCCATCTATCCTACATTGACACTTTCGAATCGAAAATATGCAAGCTGAAAATGCGACCATCCGTGCGACTGCAGCAAACTATTCGGACACAATTCACAGACGACTGCGATGATGAATGAACGAAAGGAAGATGACAATGGTAATTATTCGTTGCCGTTTTTAAGCCTTTTTTTTACCAGGTTGTTCAGGGATCGGAGCGCAGGCAAAGCTAAAGAAGTTCGTCAAGGACCGTAAGCGATTTCTTTGCAGCACAGTACAAACTTTTTTGTCTTACATGCTGTTTTCAGACTGTGGCTACATTCTTAGCTTCATACTCACTGTCTTCATTCACGCGTTCAAAGAACATGCAAGTTCGAAGATTTCCCCGTACATTCACTTTTTAAGCATGGAGGTCCTCGTCAAACTAGCTCTAGGACTCGGCATTGTCTCAAGTCTTCTACTTCTGCTTATCTTTTGCTCCGAGGTTAGCTATTTGAAACGAATTAAGGTTTCACATTTTGGATAAATCAGCTTTTAGAAATCCATTCTCAACTGGCTTCCGACTGACAGACTAGGCTTTTTGGCACCGAAAAGCACGACTTGGAAGAAGCAGTGAAAGCAATTGTGAGTTCTACTTAACGTGTTTGCTGCGAAATACTTTGAAAGCTGTGATGTATTCGACTTTTTGATTAAACGGATTTCCAAATCGATTTATGTGCGTCCATAATTGATTGGCTTATTGACTTCGATTTAAACTTCAGTTGTCCTCATCTCATTTATCCAGCACCCTAAGCAGGTCCTAAAAGGTGACGGACATCCGAGTTAAACTATAAGAAAGTTTTAGTTGCAATATCTAATACCTATCAGATTTCAATTGTTCCAGGACATCGAGGAGTACTTCCGCTCTATCTATTGCAAGAAGAGTTTGACAAAATTGTAGGACCGGCGAGGTTGTTCTTTTTCGCATCATTTTTGCATTTTTTACTTAGAATTTCAGGCTGTTGTCATTCTGCGAGTCCTTCGGGAAATCAGAGCCAGTTAAGTGCTGAGTGCTTTGAAGCCTACTTTGCTGCAATTGAGTTGTTGAATACGCGTCGTGAGCAGAACGCCGAGAAGGCTACTTCATCCGATATGTGCTTGGTGGGTTTTGAAAGCAATTTTTAACTGAACTCTGAAAATCCTTTTTAGATTTCACTCCTAACAAGGATATGTCGTTCTACATCAGCTACAAGAAAGAAGTCCAGAGCAAGGTAACCTCATGCATTTGCTTGTGAACACGTAAATTGCTTTTAGGTGCCTTGATTATCGAAGACAATGGAACTCTGGTGCCTTATTCGTTTGAAGCGACTCTTGGAAGCAAGTGAAAGATTTAAGTGAGCGTTTGACAATACCGGTTCGTCTCTACATGTCCAACTGGTGTGCTAGTTAAACCGACCGTATTTTCAGCATGATTACCCGTCAACAACTACCGTTGAGGAAGCTCAGTATGTTTCAGGCTTCATTTGTAACTTTGCGCTTTTCAATGACCTTTTCCAGGGTCAAGCAAATGAGTCAGTTTCAGATGATTACAGTGGAGAGTAGATGACTGCTGCCAGTTGGATGAACCATCAAGTTGACCAATAAGGATTCATATCATTCTTGTCAAATTCGTATTCTTCCTATTTTTGTATAACCATCTATTCTTTGTCGTGTATCCGACCTCTGTGATTTACTTTCAATAAACGTATGAACATTGCTTCTTGTTCTACTAGTTTCCTGTCTACAATAGGCGGGCCATCGTAATCGGGCACCTCTTTCGAACATATTTTCAGCACAACTCAAGTTGCTGCTCAAGTATGTCCGAGTCGGATGTCGTAGTAGACGTTGGCTCTCATTTGGCAAAACTTATTTGAGCACTCTTATTCAGGCACCTCATTGATCAAACCTTATTTGGGCAACTTGTTTAGATACTCTTATCTGGGCCCTCATTTGGGCACCAACTTCAAATACAGTCAAACCTCGATATAGTGCCCCCACCTCAAGTTCGTTCCCACTAGGGTCCGACACTTTTTTTACCCTGTTTTTGAAATAATTATCGATTCTGTTTTGACAGTCTGGTCGCAAATATCGTAAGGATTCCGATTTTGCCGATCGTTTTTTAATAACTAAATAGTTTTTGCATTTAAAAAGCAAAACCTCGATATAGTGGCCCCCCTTAAAAAATTAGAGGCCACTATATCGAGGTTTTGCTTTTTAATGCAAAAACTATTTAGTTATTAAAAAACGATCGGCAAAATCGGAATCCTTACGATATTTGCGACCAGACTGTCAAAACAGAATCGATAAATTATTTCAAAAACAGGTTAAAAAAAGTGTCGGACCCTAGGTGGGAACGAACTTGAGGTGGGGCCACTATATCGAGGTTTGACTGTATGCTTAATTTTCAAAGTGTAATGTGTGCTCTTCAGATTTTTTTGTAAAACAGTTCCTAAAGAATTCGTAGCCTACAAAAATCTGCAAGTCACCATCCCGGAAATGTCAATCTTCAGAAAAAAACTTGGATTACGTGGAAAGTGTTCTGAAACCAGCGCTTAATTAAAATGGCCACCCTACACACAGTTTGATAATACCAAAATAACAAGTTTACTGAAAAAAAACCTGTACCGAGCTAGGAAAGTACTTTAACCATCTGAGAGAACCGTAAAGGGTGGCATTTAATTTTGGACGTAGAAAACTGAAAATTGGCCTTAGATTTTGAATTTGGCCGTAGATTTTTTTCCACGTCTTCCTTCATTTTTGTAATAACTTTTTTCACAATTAATGAATCACAATGAAATTTCTACATTTCTGACCACATTTAGCAAAGCTTGATAGCTCGTCAGAAAGCCGAGATCCAGGGCTGTGTAATAACATAAAATGTTTGAAAATTGTGAAAAAAAATTATTACAAAAATTAAGATTATAAAAATAAGAAAGATATAAAATTAAGAAAGAAGTGCAAAAAAACATCTACGGCCGATTTTGAATGTAACCCAACCGTAAACCACCCCTGAAGTGGTATAACTGAGGTAGTGATACCTGTGGTGGTACTTCAGCGTGTTTTTGACGCAGGATACCACTTTTGTTTAAATAGATTAAATTTAAAACTGATACTCTTTCTCGGTGGGTACATGGTGGTTTTCTGTCCCGTCTGCCGCAGGCTTGTTCATGAGCCCATTTTTTTCTGGGCCAAGCCCATAGCTTAATTTTTCTTTGGGCCCGGCCCGGACTTTGAAAATCACGACCCGGCCAGCGCGTGCCTTACGTTATTAGGCCTGCTCTAACGCCTAATAATTCTTTGCAAACTATTTACGAACAAAATCGGAAATCCTTTGTGTTTGAAAATTTAGCATATTTGAAATTGGTGCCCAAATGCATACAAACCGAAGTAGGTAGTATTGACTCGAATAGGATCGGAAGTAGGATGCCGAAAACGACAGTGAAGTCAAGGGCCTTTAATGAACTCCGAATTCTCCCATTGAAATGGGCATGCCTGTCGCCGAATAAAATATTTTGATAGGCGGTACCAGTGGAATTAGATTAAACTAGAGATGGCAAATGGCCTGTTTCGGGACGGGACGGAACAAAATTTACTTTAAAAAATTTCGGGACGGACACCGTGATGGGACAAGGCCTAAAAACCCTTCGGGACGGGACGTCCCGACCCATTAATAAGGGAAAAATAAAGGAAAAATGAAGGAAAAATCGGAAAATCATTCCGGGACGGGACACCGGGACGGGACACACTAGAATTTTTTTCCGGGACGGGACACCGGGACGGGACAAGCCCTAAAATCCCTTCGGGACGGGACGGGAATCCCGTCCCGTCCCGAGGCCATCTCTAGATTAAACAATGGAATGCCTGAATGTACTAAGAGTACATCCTGGTGCATAATTTCACGCTAAACATGATAGTGATTTTTTTTAAATCACTATTTGCGGTCAGCTGACCCAAACCAACAAAGTCAGCAATTTTGCAAGAAGTTTTTCTTTGAAAATTGACGATCTTTGATTGAAAGTTTGAAATTTTTTGTAAAAAAGTGTCTCGAATCGTACTTTTACCTTTTCGGCTGGTATAATAGTTAGATTAGCTATAGCGATAGCACATGCAGGGCGAATCAATGCTAAAGCAAGGTTTGCACAGGGTTACTCCAAAACCACAAATAATAGTTTGCCATTTGCATGTTGGTTTTTGGAGTATCGAGACTAGAGCTGTGCATTTGTCATCTAACGATATAACGATACGATATTTTTGAGCTAAATTTCGAACGATCGATATAACGATACGATATGAATTTTGGCAACGATATATCGTTACGATATGCGATATTTTCTCCAGAAGCGGACAATGCTTGAAAAATCTTCCGCGGCTGCTGCGCCGCCTCAAATTTACCTCAATATCAAACCAGTTTATTGCTATCTAATATCTACACTTCACAACAACAATAAACAACAATTAACATCTAATACTGGTAATTCAACATCCGCAGATTCTTGTTGAGGAACAATAGCATCTCCGCATTTTCTGGATCCAAACTTGATCGTCTGTAGTCGTAGATGTCCGCGCAACCGAGAACAGTTGCTCACTAGGCTGACTTGTAGCCGGAGTTGAAAGGTATCGCCGGGCAACCACGGATAATACTGGATATAGTTTGGCATTCTCCTAGAAGATAAAAATAGGTATGTTGCCGAAGCAAATTTATTCTATCCAAATTTACCTTCCACCATTTCAAAGGATTCTCTTCCGGGCTGATTCTCTTTTGCTTGGCGTAGGCTTTTAGTTCAAACATTCCGTCAGCTGAATTGTTTTCTTCCCCCTCCTCATCATCCCAAAGAAGTGGTTATGTCGAGCAAGAACGAGTCCCATGTCTACGCTTCGGAGAGGTGTATTCGAATCTAAACAATCCACACAATTAAACAATTTCCATCTCAAACGAATTAGAAAGGTACCTTCCAGAACATCAGGTACTCTCTCGCACTCCTCCTGGATCCACGTGCTGACAACATTATTGAAGAGGACTTTATTTGTGGCATACGCGTCTTTGAACCTCGGATCCAAGAAAATCGCCAATCCATAAATCCTGAATTTATCAGTTACTCCTCCCAAAGACAAAAACCATATGTCCTTACTTCTCCATCTCAACGTTGAACTTGTTTGAAAGCAACCTCTCTACTGATGCACGCATCTCAACAAAGGCCGGATCCACAATTGCAATCATGTCCTCTTTGAGAGCCCTCGCGATCGGGAATTGAACGGATATCGGTTCATCAGCACGGCACATCTGCTTCGACGCGGACTCCAACGGTTCCAGAACAGTCACAACTTTGTTCAACAGCCTCCACTTTTTTTCGCTCAACTCCAGGTTTCGTTTGCCATGCCTCGTCAGATATAGATCGATTGCAGTTCTTTGCTCTAGCAAGCGTTGGCCCATATAGGACGAATTTGTGACGATTCCAATCAGAGTCGATTCCATGCACAGTTAGACTTTAAAAGGCATGATAAATTTATCCAAGCCTCTGACAAAATATACCAACCTAATGAAGCTTTCCGTTGGGCCGGACCAAATATCGGAGGTAAACGAAAGCGCCGAACAATCGCCGAGACGAGAAACAACTTCCTTTTTTACTGCCGCATAAATCCGTGGCATTGCCCATTCTGTATAGTGCTTTCTCCCTGGAACTTATACAGCATGTAATCTCTCGAATCAAATAAGTGAGGAAATTACCTTTAAGGTTCTCCCTGTCAGATGACGACAAAAAAGCTCTGAACGTGTCCTCTTCCACAATCGACAATGGCTGGTTTGTGCACGCAACGTAGTGGATAATCTTTCTGTCGAGAGCCGAGACTTCGCCTAAAAGCAATCTTTAAAAGTACCAACAAAAACATAGGCATTACCTGTTCCCTTAATCACAAATTGTTGTAGTCCCTTTTGCATGGCCTCCTTCTTCGCTTGATCTGCTTTCTCCATCTCTGCCAGTTGCTCTTTGTATTGCGGATGCTTCCGGAGATGCGCTTTCAAATTTGTAACTCCCTTATTTGACGTCGGTATCTTCTTGCGCATGCATTGCACTCTGATTCAGTTGATGAGAGCTTGTTGAAAAGCAATCGGCCGGGTTCATCTCCGTCGAGCTTGAGTTTCCAAAGTAGGCTCATCTAAGAATGGAAGTCGTATCTATGAGAGAACATAACGAGCGCAAAACAGCGAGCAAAAATAACGCAAATGAAGCAATACAATGATTCTTTTGCGACAATAGATGCGACAACAGTCGGCAAAATGATACCAGAAATTGTGCCGTAGCCGAAAAGTTTGGTGAAAACTTTGCGCGAATTTTGAACAAAAATCTCAAAATCACTAGGCGATATTTTTTAAAAAGACGATAGCGATATACGATATTTTCAAAATGGTACAGCGATATTTGCGATCGATATTTTTGACCGAAATCGAGAACGATAGAACGATATTATCGTTACGATATATCGATCGTGCACAGCACTAATCGAGACTAGCTCGTAGAAAAAATTTTGAAACATATAAGATACTTTTCATAACAATAAATGATTACCTTATTGGTTTGAAAAATAAAGGAGGCGAACTGACCGTTTTGAAAAACGGGGCGAACTGATTGTGGGGCGAACTGACCGTACACCTAAAAAGTGGCTTCGGTGGCGCTACGCGTAAGCGTTTGTGTATTATGGCCATAAAAGAGTGCGCAAGTTCGATTCCGCATGCGTGCGCTTTACCTTTTTTGGCTTGTTTGACCAGTTGTAGAAGTAATTCGGGTCGCTGGTTCCGAATCTGGCATCAAAAAAGTCTAATTATCTTTAACCTGGACAAACAAGCTAAAATAAATAGCATGTCATCACGTGGGATCGAACCTGCAACACTATTTTGGGCCAAAAACACAAACGCTTACGCATTGCGCCATGGAGGCCATTTTTTCAGACCTAAATATCTCCCCCCCCTTTAAATAGGTTTAGCCTACAAGACGGTTCATTGGTCTTCAGTTGGTCTTTGCGCTGTTTATAAATCAAGTTTGAGTGTCGCTATAGTAAAGAAATATAGCACGCTCCGACAAAAACCAAACGACAATTGTCGACACAGTGTGGCGTTCGACCTGTCATTCTGACCATCTTTAAGATCTACGGCTGGCACTGATTGTGCTTAGGCTTATTTTCCTCTACAACTATAAAATATTAAATTGAACAATTTTCCTGAAATTAGCTATGAATATTAAGAAGGTGTGGAACAGCCTTTGGTGCTTCAGCCCCTACTACCACAAGCCAAACATCAAGTTTACGGCTGATATACTCTGTGATGTTCTCCAATTTCTAAGCTATGAGGAGTGCAAGAATAATGTATTTCTTTCCAAGTCTTTTTCACGTATAGCCCTGCAAAGAATGAGACCACAAGCATGTAAACTTCTGGTGGGTTTTGGGCTTTTATAAATTTGGTTTGCTGTACATCCTCTAGTCAGGTGACTTATGTTTTCCGCTTTTCAATATTAGTTGAACAACCAAAAATTTCGAAATTGAGCCCAAATCATACAGCCTTTTAGGAGTTTCAACTAAGTGATCAGCTAATTAGAGCATTTGCGCTGGTCTTATAGTTAGATTACTCACCAGAAGAATTAGACCAAGTTGTGGCTATTGGCGAGGTTGTCATTTTCCTACTCCCATTTGACATAATCTAAACGTTTAGGCTGTCGTCATACTCAAAGTCTACCGTGGACCCAAAGAAAAGCTGAGTGGCGAATGTATCAAGGCTTATGTGACGGCTATTGATCGGTTCCATACATGGCGTCAGATCTGTAATTGTCAAGGCTCACCTATCCGATTTGTAATGGGTGAGTTTGCACAATGATTTTTTCTTCCTCGAAATCGATTTTTAGACTTCTGCCCCAAAACACCAACAATATGGCCTATCACATGTACTTCCAAGGAAAACAATTTAGTGAGGCAAGCTAATACATCTGTTTTGGGAATATTTAAATTTATGACTTTAGTTGGTTGTATTTGCTGAAGTGGCTGATGTTTTGACGCTTAATCCATTTGCCAATAATCTTGTGTGGCATCTAATAACATTGTACCGAGCGCATAAAGAGAATTACAAAACAGCCATCCATTGACTCGAGTAAAAAACTTTTCGTATCCCATATTACAATTCTTTATGGGTAATATTTAATTCTGCCTCCTTATTTTGGGAAAAATGTGACCTAATTTAAACTGACATATTCTCGATACTGTTGTGTCAGCTTTTCAATTATTTTTTACACGAACATGTAACCCAGAGTCTCAGCTTTCGAATAATCTACAGTCAAACCTCTTTAACCCGACACCCCAGGGGACCGGCTTCAGGGTGTCGGGTTAAAGAAGTTTGACAGTCATTCCGAAGATGAGCTTTCGGCTTATCGAGTTTTTCACCTAATTCAGACAGATAGCAATAAGAGAAACAGATTTTGGTTACCAGCACTCATTTAAAAAACGAATATCGGATGAGTCAATAATGAATGAAGCCGACGAAAAATCAAAATAATTGCTTTCTGAGAAATTAAGGGACAAAATCAAATACCTATATATTTTATATTCTTTATTATTACTATTATTGCGAAAAACTAAATTATTTATTGTCACCGATTTTCATGGTTGTCAAAATAGCAAAAATTGCTAAAAATTCGCTAAAATTATAATTAATTTGAAAATTAACTATTCACTAAAATTCGCTAAGATTTTTAGCGAATTTTTTTAGCAAATTTTAACGAATTTTCAGCAATTTTAGCTATTTCGACAACCATGCTGATTTTTTCAACAATTTTATTGTCAAGTCTGATTGTTTGGAAATTCAAGCGCCGATGTTAAATTTCTACTTTTTTCACATATTAATACTATTGTTTGTACTTGTAAAACAGCCTTTTATATTTATACGAGTATTTACTTTATCAGGCGTTTTGCAGTTGTCTTTTTGACTTCCATCTACACAAGTCCTTAATATTTGCATTATGTAAATCTTATATATACACAACTCAATAAAAAAAGTTGTTCTAGTTGGTGTGCCACACAAACATACTGGCCAACCCAATAAAATCCTCTGCTAATCCATCACTTCCCCTTGTTTTCTAGCCAGTCAACAAGAAGCTTCAGAAAGAGGGTTGAGAAATGACTTTTGGTACTGGTGGGCTACATCCCCACCCTCCACAACAATTTATTGTTTCCAAGGGCAAGAAAAAATGTTGGACAGGGGTCAAAAAGGCAGCGAGCCACTTAAAAGTGGAGGAATTTTCCCTTTTCTGCCAAAAAAGAAAACATACATGTCAGTTTTACATCTCTCTTGGGAGCCACCCTCAAAGGCATTTTCTTTCACCAAAAAAGAAAGGGCTATTCACATTTTAGATGTTAGAAAAAAATGTGCTACCAGTGGGAGTCGAACCTATGTCATGATGAATATTTCCCTGTTTTCTCATTTTTTAATTTCGCGCTTTTTTGAAATTTTATTTTTCAGGACGATACGTAAAAATGGCCAGTTTTGGGGAATGTGAAAAAAAGGCGTGCCTACATCTCATCAGTTAGAGAACTCAACAATAAACTGTTTGAACAAAAAGACATTTCGTCAAAAAATTGTTTCATCAAAGAACCGTTATAATTCAGTGGATTATCACTGAATTACATCGGTTCTTTGATGAAACCATTTTTTGTTTTTATTGTTGAGTTCTCTAATTGATGCGTGATATCTGTGCAAAACTAGGCAAATTTGAAAAAAAGGTGGCACTTTTTCACAAAAACGTGGCACTTTTTCTCCAGAACATGGCATATTTCCGTTTTATCCTTTGTAAAAAGGGTCTATTTTTATGAAAAAAAGGGCCGATTTACTGTAAAAAAACGCCCAGTTTTTGTGAAAATGTGTGTTCTGGATATACCCTGTCATATTTATTTTGCCTTAGATGAAGCGTACTTCTTCTAGCTAACAAATGGATGTTCTAATAATGTTAAAATATGTCGACTTAGTCCTTGATCTAGAATATTACCACAGAAACTGAGCACATTTTCGAAAAACTGTGCAGTTTTACACAAAAACTGCGCAGATTTCGCCTTTTTGACGAGAACCAAAAAACTGGGCACTTTTTCACATTTCCTTGGCACATTTCCCCCAAAATGGCCATTTTTTGTTTTGTCTCTTTTTTTACTGTTTATATGATTTTTGTTCATTTTCTAAGCTTATGCAAAGGATTCGGTTTAGGATAGGCCACAGACTCAAACGTATTTCTGAAACAGCTCAAAAAAATTGAATTCAAGCGCGGCGGAAAGGTCAGAAAAATAGGGAAACGCCTGCGCACCGAATCTTTGACCATAAATCTTTGAATATATTGCTTTTGACATTTGACAAAATAAATATTAAATTATTTGTATGAGAGCGGGCAAAAGAAAAAAGTAGAATCGAGTCTATTCGGTAAAGACCTGTTTTTCGATCCAACCGGTTCAAAAAAATCGACCTTATCCTGTCCTGACAAAAACACAAAAATGCCCAATAAAATATTTAATTGGTCTCAGATCACCCTATTTTGGCCAGTGCTATTTGAAAATGGCCTATTGTCAGGCTCCAAATTAAATTATGCACACAAAGACGTAAGAGAGCAGTGAGGGTGTTGGCCACCGGAAAGGGGCACATGCCCAAGACTGGCTGCTTGAATGAGGCAATGATGAGGGGGCAATGACCATTAGCCTTGCTTCTTTCATTAATTCCCTCGGAGGGAGATTGCTAGCTTATTACTTCTTTCTTATGGCTTCTGGTCCACTGCCTTTTGCGCTGCTGCTGTTGTTGGTCCAGCCAGTTTGTTAACCAAATAGTTTGGTGCTGGACATTGCTAATACTACCTCCTACTGTTGGTCAATACCACCACTGCTAAAGAGTAATCAAGTGGAAGGGAGGGAGGAGAGGCAACAAAGAGGTGGGAGACCACTTGTTTGCCTATGTCCAGCCGTGCATAGACTAGCCCGACTAAAGGAATGGTGATGACCTTTATCCCTGTATTGCATGCCCATTTACCCAAGTGATTACCTTAAACTTTTTTTCCAGTGCTGACTAATAAGTTATTTATTCGACTAGAAATCTGGAAGATGGGAGCTCAAAACTTTTCATAGATTGTTTTTAGATCACCTAGCGCGACGTCTATTTGTCACTATGTTCTAGATTTAACAGGTAATATGTGAAAGTCCATATGCCGCCGAAATATGAACAATAGTCATGGTTTTTGCAAACTGAATTTCAAGAAGGCTTGCAAGAAGGGTTTTTACTTACGTAAGCTGACGTTGAATGAATCAAATAAGAAGTTTTAGGCGTCCTCGGTATTCTATGGCTGACTACGAAAAACCACCGCAGAAGCTTTATTTTGGCACCCCTGACCACAACAAACAAGACAGCCTCAGATAACAACAAAAAATCTTGAGCATTTAATATCATGTCTCTTCAATATTTTCAGTTTAAATTGAGAGAGGCATCAACTCTCTTGACCCACAGCTGAACATTGCTGGAAGCTTCCACATCGGTCCATTGTGCTGGGAAATGGGAACGCACGATTAGGTCCGCCAGGCACACAGCGTTGGAACCACTAAAATAAACAACTTAGAAATTGATGAAAAATTAGAAAATTCAAGAAACAACCTCAAAAAGTCGTAACGGCTCAAATGCGCACTCATCTTTCTTGACAGCTGGTCCACATTGACTGGAGATTCAGATACCCATAGCAACCACTGATCAATCCTTGTAGAGACTTGCACATCAGCAGTACAGTAGACACCAATCAAAGCGCCCAAGAATTTCCATATAGGTAGCACGCCCTCCAGTGTCTGCACCTCGCGAGAATTCTGCGGAACATAAACCATCTTGATCTGACCAGCTACGTAAATTAAGAATTGGACCAAGCTGATTTCTGATAACCAATGAAACACCTACCTGAACCAGCCGAAAGCACCACCTTGACGAGAATTGATTTGACATCCTTCTGCAACGAAGTACCAGGAAGCTCAAATAACACATTTCGCTTTATACCTAGACCAGCCAAAACTTTCACCCATCCTTTCAGATCAGACTCGCTACAATGAAGCTCGATTGGCTCAACGGCGCCTTGAACGGCTTCCATGCATCTGATCCTATGGCTGAAATAGTCGTGAACAGGAAAAATTGCAGTTGCGGCACTCAGATTGGCATGGACTAGAAGCGGTGACTCGGCAACAGGAGGCTTTACCAGCATTTGGAGTTCAATTGCAGAGGACGAGGTCGGCAGCTTTTCTTTCTTCTTTTCAGATGAGCCCTCATTCGGCTTCACTTCAGAGTCGGGAGCAGGACCAGCAGCTGAAGAATGCTGTTTCTTCTTTTCCTTCTTTTCGGCTTTCTTGTCCGCTTTCTTGCTGGCAGCCTTGCTCTGTTCATCGACTCCTGATTCTAAAAATTATTTTTAAGTATTAGTGACGCGAAGAAACACAAAATAAATGACCTTTCTGTTGAGTAATATTAGATTCGGCCTTCGATGTACTTTTGACCTCTTCCACCTTTTTTGGCTTCTGATCTAGAAATATCGGTGGTTAAATTTCTGCGAAAATAAAAACGAGAAAAATACCTGTTTGAGCACTTTTGCCACCTTGGTCCACACCTGCTGTCTTTGATCCCACTTTGGCTTTTGCAATGAAGGCTCCCAATCGCTTGTCCAAAGCTGTCAATTCCACAATCAAGGCCTGCTGCTGCTTGTAAATTTGCTCCTCTGCTTGCTTCTCATTTTCAGTCGAAATAGCCAGCTGCTGAATGGGGATCTTGTTGATGTTGCTCTCTTGCACTGGCACTCTATTTTCGTCTTCTTCCTTGTGATAGCTCGGCATTTTGTAGATGATATTGGCCGGCTCAACCACGAAGTCTGCTGTATATGGCACCATGCGATACATCCCCTTGTCCATTGGAATTGCTAAAAATAAATAAATTTAGCACAGGACCCGTACTAAAAACAGAAAAAAATTAGACTAATGCTAATTGGACCATATCTCGCCGATTAGTCAACTTTACGAAAAAAAGTTTTTAGGGTCGAAAGAGAAACTCAGTGGCTTTCAGATGAGATATAAATTTCTTCTATATTATATTAGCATGGCTAAGATATATGGACTTTCATAATTAGACTCCGAATTAGACTTTTAGAAATCCACTTTTTTAGTTGGGATGCTAATTGGTTGATCGAGTGGAAAAAAAGGTTGTACTCATTCTTGTGGCTACTGTTATCGGGTAAACAATATGTTTCTGCGCATTTTGGTATATGACAGTCAAAGCACTGGAAAACGGATAAAAATTTCACGGACAAAAGTTTGCTGAAAATTGAAAATTTAGACTTTAGACTGCCCTAGAGGTGGCTAAAGTCTAAATTTTCATTTTTTGGCAAACTTTTGATCGTAAAATTTTTTTCCGTTTTCCCGTGCTTTGACTGTCATATACTAAAATGCGCCGAAACATATTGTTTACCCGATAACAGTAGCCACAAGAATGAGTACAACCTTTTTTCCACTCGATCAACCAATTAGCATCCCAACTAAAAAAGTGGATTTCTAAAAGTCTAATTCGGAGTCTAATTATGAAAATCTATATATCTTAGACATGCTAATATATTATGGAAGAAATTTATACATCATCTGAAAGCACTGAGTTTCTCTTTCGACCCCTAAAAACTTTTTTTCGTGAAGTTGACTAATCGGCGAGATATGGTCCAATTAGCATTAGTTAAATTTTTTTCTGTTTTTAGTACGGGTCCAGATTCGAGGAAAAATGTAAATTAGCACGTCAAATTCCTCTGAATTTCTGCATAATACAAGGAAATGAAACTGTCGTTTTATTAGCGAAATTCTCCTGCATAAAAGACGCAAGCTGCGCCCAGTTTGTCTTGCTAGGAAATGCATTCAAAAGCCAAACTTTGCATTGAAAGTCCTTTCCCTTTTTTCCGTGCCTTTTTTGTTAATAAGTCCTTTTGAGGTTACCTAGGTTAATTTTTTTTAATCAGTTGTGAATTTATCTCTTTATCGTAGAATAACTGAAGAGGTTCGACTGTATTTGGAATAAATAATCGTGTGCCTTTTTCTTTTTCTCAAATTAGTACTCAAACAAATTAATTTTACACTCACTTTTGCTGTTAGCATTTTTCATACGTTTGATTCTTAGTAAATTTCGGCGCTACTCGGTTTTATCAACCACCCGCCCCCTCCACCCAAGAAACACCTCCTCGATTTTAATAATTACATAATAATTTTTATCCCAATGCCCTCGGCATTGAGCTCAGAGACATCCCGTACTAATTTCAGCATTTTTCAAAAAAAGTATGGGTTTTGGGGTACCTGAAAAATTATTGGGTGAGGGGGTGTAAAACCGAGTAATTTTTGGGGGGGGTGGAGGTGAGTAAAAAAGAGTAGCATCAAATTTTCCTTGCCCCCAGAATAATCACCTACCGTATACCGTGGGAAAATTTGGAATTCGATTTCGAGAGGTGGCTAAAAAGTGGATCAGAAGTTTATCAAACAGCTTTGCAAATATTGCTTCTACCAGAACCCTCAAATCACCTTATTAGACGCGAAATATAACCTCTATTAGAAGACACTCTCTAATTTAAAAAATTAAAGCTTACAGTCAACCCTCGATTTAACGGCCCCTTGGGACCGCCTTACGTTAAATCGAGGGGCCGTTAAATCGGGGGGCCGTTTAATCGATTTCTTGAACAAAAGTGCCAAAGGGCCGTTAAATCGAGGGTTGACTATTAGGTCAAAACTCAACAAAGATCTAATCAAAATCTAATTTGCAGTGAAAAATAAAAACAGCTGCACTCAGCAAACATAAAGACAAAGATTTTTGATTCCTGACTGCCTTTGAATTTTATCCTTTAAAATAGTCATGACCCTTAGTTGAAATTTCTCTCTATCCCTTGTTTAAGTTTATTATGTTGAGTGGCTGCGGTTATATCACACTCTAACCGAAAATTGAGTTTTGACATGAGAGCCCTGTCTGAAATAGTAAAAAAACAAAAAATTAGGCAAATAGTGACGATAATTGAGGGGGCCGTTAAACATTAAATCGAGGGTATAATTCCTTATGTTTTAGTCAAATCCAACCAAACTGAGCCAGGGGCCGTTGAATCGAGGGCCGTTAAATAAATCGAGGGTTCACTGTATTACTTTTTCTTTATTTCACTTTTCACTTATATAATACCCGCATTCAAACCCGGAAATTTGAGGTTTCAAGTCTAATTACCCGAATTCCGCTGATCTAATTAGTTCAACAATCACACCACAAACCAATGCAGTTACCTAATATATCCGAATTGTCGCTCCACTAAATTAATCCCCTCATTGTTATTCCCTCCCTTCACCAACATCAACTGCCAAAAAATCAACTGTGTTTCTTATTTGCACACCCAACCGCTTGTAAGAGCAGATTTAAAAGGCGAGATTGCTGCCACTGCTCTCGCCTATCAACCCAAAAGGGTAGCACTAAAAGGGAGGAGGAGGCGAAAAATTCTCCATTTTTGTGCGCCTAATGGCCTTGTTCCCATGGTTTTTGTTCTTTTATTCAGTTTATGGCTGGTCTTCTTATTCTTGTTCCGGAGGAGGAGGCGAGTCAAAAATCTTGCCCACACTCACTTTTAGTGCCCTTTTGGACTAGGGCTGGCCGACCAGCAGAAAATGAGGTTTCGATTAGGATCATCATCATGTTATCTTTGATCTCTCTGCCCTCCTCCTCCTTCTTTTTTCCCCGCTCTACCCTTTTTTGCATATGTACACAGTCTCACACATTTTTTGGCGGTGGTGTTGAAGGAGTTATTGGCTAGATGGATTTGTTTTTTTGTTTATGTTGCCGAGTAATTGATTGGTTTGGCATGTGGAACACACATTTTTTGGTGGAAAAAAATGTAGAATTTTGTGCATTTATTTATGGCCGATTAATTTTTAGATTGTTGCATTGACTGATTATTAACTATTGATTTAGTGATTTGTATTGGATCTATTGGATGCTTTAGTACTATTGGATATTATTATTGTTAGGAGATGGTGCAGGAGTACTGAACATTTAGCCGCTTAAATTTCGGCCAGAAAGAGGTTGGATCTTTTTGGGTACAATACCGTCACCAATTTGACCGTCAGGAATTTTGACTGTCCTTTCAGTTTGACCGTTGATAAAATTGATTATTTTAACTGCAGTTTTGACGACCAGTACTTCTTGAACGTTACAATGTTGATCATAGACCGAAATGCAACTGTTAGCTTGAAAAGAGAGTTTTATAAATTATGTTAACGGTCAGACTGGCGAAATTATGAACGGTCAAACTGATTGGATGGTTTAAATTCGTGACGGACAAATTATGCTGATGGTCAAAATCGTGACGGCCAATCGGTACTCCTATGGTCGGTCCCCCCCCCCCCTATTTTTTGAAAAATGACCCACAGCTACCTCCATAACTAACTTTTTCTTCTCGACAACATAAAGTAATCATTTCTAATAACTTTCTGTATTTAAAATTTTTATTTTATCAAAAATTTCAACATTTCAATCCATAATATTTCAATACCAAAAATTTTTTGCTTGGGGTTCCGTAAAAAAACTTTAAAAAAGAGATTGAACCCTGGTATAACTTCTAATAATCCACCTCCTGAAAAATGAGACCAAAACTTTCAAACAAATTCTGGAGCCGAATTTTCCTGATACTCGGTTCACATCTTGCCAAAGCTCCAATCAAAAATTTTTTCAGTTTATGCGAGACCAATCTGAGGGTGTATTAGCGGGTGCAGTGGATGCCAGCAACCCTCCTGCTTCCCCCAAAAACCTTAGTTCTTCTGATGGCAATGACTGCAAGACCAATGCAGCCAGCAGCACATCTCCCCAACCCATAGACACCAAAAATCAACAAGATTCTGACCAGCAGCTGCAACCGACCACAACCACCATAAGCAGTACAGTCAGGAGGACGAGTATGTGTTGCCATCCAACCACTTCAAAAATGCTGCTAACCAAGCCTTAGACAGCCACGCCAATCCACCCTGTTGTAATAACGGTGGCTATGCCAGATCCAGACTGTTTCGAGGACCTAGCGAAGCCTTACTGCCCTCTGCTGAAGACTGCTATGTGAGTGAATTGAATAGGGGTTGAAATCACAGGGTGACCTAATTTTTTCGCTTCAATAAATTTCGGCCATAAATTGTTGAATTAAAGGGGCATGCTCGTCGCCGATGGAATATTTTGAAAGGCGGGTACCAACCGTAAAAGCCCAAGTGCACCCCGCTCAAAGAGTATTTTTCTCTAAGCATCTATTTTGGACTCCCTAGATTTTTTTAAGTTTTCTTTTTGCAATGCGTAGCGCGCTAACTTAGGCTTAGGCTTAGATAAAAAAAAGTTAGCTTAGAGGAAAATACTCTTTGCAGGGGGAGGGTGCTTGCATTTGGGTTGCTGTCGGTACCAACAAAATTCAAACGGTGTACGGTCAGTTCGCCCTATGATCAGTTCGCCCTGTTTTTGTTTTAGGTTCAGGCAAGGGTAGGCTAGCGTATGTTAGGACGGACTCAAACATGTTCCCGAACTACAAAAAAGTTAAAAAAATAAGTTTGGGTTTGTTTTCGTGACATTTTTAAAACGGGGCGAACTGATCTTGGGGCGAACTGACCGGGGCGAACTGACCTGTCTCCAATTCAAACAAGAACTAATTTGACGCAATTTTGGAAAAATCAAGGAAACATTATACCTCCAGTGGGAATAGAACTGACGACAAGCTTTCGCAGTCCGCCGCCGATGTTATATGACAAATGAAGTGTTTTTCATTATTTATTCCCGCAGAGTACTCAACTAAAATTTATTTTAAAAATTCTCGTTTGAGTTGACTAGGTACCCGCCTTTCAAAATATTTCTATCGGCAGCGAGCATGCTCCTTTAACGCTGTTTTAGGTCAACACTTTTAATCTATAGCCGATTTCTCTGGTCGATTTCAGTTCTGATTTTGAAATTAAATTTTGAATGGAAAATTTGATTTCTACATCGACACAATATGATTCGGCTCACGAAAAAGATAATTTAGGTCTATTGCCATATCGATGGAATGAATTTTTAACGATGACAACAACGAGAAAAATCAAAAGATTGGAGCTCTTGGTTTTTCTAGAGTCTTAGCTTTCGAATAAAAATATCTCGTCAGAGCAGCACAAATTGCAATAGTAATGGCAAAATTTATTGTGATGAAAAAGTTGTGCTACACTCAATATCGCACATAGAAAATTCTAAAACTTTGTGAAAAATTGAGTATCACTCGAAACAGTGCCACCCTTTTTTTGTTGAAACAATCTACTTTTATTTATCAAAAGAAGACTTTTAAATTAGCTGGACCTGGCTGTACCTAATTACTTGGCAAAGAACCCTAATAAAAAAGGCTCATAGAAAAGGCGGCCATATTGATGGAATGAGTTACTCCTCCTTATGTTACTCCATTATTCGCTACTCCAACTTTTTGCAATGGGTGTTCCTTTGGGTTTAGCTTGGGAAAGTTGGGCACCATTTGGTGTTCTCTTAATTTTATGGCTTAAAATCACATCTCCAGTAAATTTTTTTGTAAATACTGTATTTTTTCTAATAGAACGCACCCTAGAATTGGGATTTTGTTCGAGCAAAATCTTTTCCATAAAATTCTCCTAACCGAGAAAAAAGGAGAAAAATCTTTTTTCCAGTAAATAAGTAGTTTTTTTCCACGTTTCCAATGAGTGTCGACCTGAGTGTGAGATTTAGCGTGTTTTTAACGCGGGGCAAGATGTAGAGATGGGCATTTGCGTTTGCCCAATACCAATACCAATATTTTTTGGCCCTCTCTAGACCCAATACCAATACCAATATTTCAAAGATGTGAACCCCAATATATTGCCCAATACCAATATTTTTTCAAAAGTCTATTTTTCACCAAAATATTGAAAAAAATTCCCTAATTCAGCTGTCGAATGTGGGAGAAATCATTTGAAATAAATCTTGTTATGGTGTTGCACAATTGTGGAAAAGAAAACTCTATTTTGTCGAAAAAAATCACTTCTGGGAAACTTTCTGGGTCAGAACTTCTGACATTAGTTTTTTATAATCACCAAAAAATTTTGAGTATAGGAAAGTATTTCGTTAAAGGGGGCGTGTACTTTAGGTCCGGAATACTCGAAAATTTGTCTTGAGCGGAAATCCGGTAAAAACATATTTTTCATGAAATTTATCTCTCTACGAGAGTACTGCTCCAGCGTTGACCCTTCCAGGCAGAGCTCCGTGCTCCCTCTTTCTCTCAATCTTGGTAAAATATGCTTTAGTAAAAACTGGCCCTAGAGTTGAGAGTGCAATTCTCAAATCGTCAACGTCCATCTTTATCTATCTGGATTATGTTCTTGATTCGAGCGTGGTTTCCACACTGGATATCATATAATGCGTGGTTCGCAGGCAAAGACTTCTTCGCAGCGACAAGATCTGACTGTTTACCAGTCTGGCTGCAAGACAAACACCATCACTCACATAAAAAATGTCGCTTGTGGTTGTAAGAAGTTCCGAAATTAAAAAAAATGAGTTTCCTCTGAAGCTATGCGGCAGTTGTTTTATTTGCCTTGCCAATTTTTAAAATAATTGATGTACTGATCCAGAAAATTGTGAGACTGTTGATATTTGCTGATGAAGATGGTGTTAAGAAGAAAAACAAATTTGTTTACATTGATTTTTCGCTCGAGATAACTTTTTAAATATTCCGGACCTAAAGTACACGTACCTTCAAGTTTTTTCTTCGAAAAAAGACAATTTAAGTGAATCAATGAAATAATAATAAATAAAATTTGTTTAATGTCATCCATTAGGCCAAAAAAAATAAGAAAATAGGAGTGAAAATTTGAAATTTCCATTGGAAAAATTTCATTATTTAGCACCCAATATCTTTGCCAAACCCAATACCAATATTTTCGAAAGTCACCAACCAATATCCCAATACCAATATATTGTTTGTTCCCATCTCTAGCAAAATGTAACTTTTTTTATTCTCTTCTGTTAATACCATTTTGTAGCTAAGATTTAGGGCTTCAAAATGAGCTATTGACAAGCAAAATATAATAAAAAATGGCTTGAGTTCAGAACATAGTTTTGAATACTGGGGCCTACCGCATAAATAAACTCTGGTATGCATGCTTCTTCATGCATCCAGAGTCACTTTCGAGTGATTTGTGTCTAAGGTATGTGGGTGTGCGCATCTCAACTCCAAGCCCCTGCGCCCCGGAGTGTGCTCGGGGGCTTGAGAGTTAGAGATGTGCGCACTCACTTACCTTAGACATGATTCCGAGAAGTACACTTGATCATAAAATGCATATAGAGTCTATTTTTGCAACGGCCTAGTTGAAAAACATGGTGATGCAGGTGAATAATACAAGCATTTTGAATTTTTAACGTTCTGCCATAAAAGTGCCCCCTTTTATTCCCTTCCCCTCCAATACAGCCCTTATTCCCTTTTAAATTCAAAAGGCGCCAATTTAAATGTTTCAAATTCCGACTAAAAAACCCTGATACCCCCTGTGGTTCGAAAAAATTTTTTTTCTCAGAATCAAAAAAACGCGCGGCTTTCTCATGAAATCGGGGTCGAGAACACGAATATGAAGTTATCTCCTCCACCTGATCACTCCCCGTGGGGGGGGGGGGGTCGGAATCGTCGCTGCAACCAAAAAATGGGTAAAAATGTTTAGGTCCGCACTGAGGCCCACACCCGGATAAGTGTTGACCCGAATGTCGACGTGAGTGCGGACCTAAAAATTTTCACCATAATTCTTTTTTATCAGATGCTGCTTGTCAATAGCTCATTTTGAAGCCCTGAATCTTAGCTACAAAATGGTACTAACAGATAAAAAGTTTCAGAGAAAGAAAAAAAGTACGGCTCTTCCCGCGTTAAAAACACCCCAAATCTCACACTCAGGAACTCGACACTCATTGTGCACTTGCCTTTAGAGGTTTTAAAATTTATCATAATTTTTGTTCAAACAATTATTCCAACATGTCCTTGACTGGTTCATAATATTAGTTGCAATCAACAGCATATCCCCAACACATCGTTTATTACTGCGGCTGACATATCGCCCTGCTAATGTGTTCTCCCACTAATGTTCTGCTTGTTCAGGACGGAAGTGTTGGAAGCTGTGGATCAGGAGCAGCCCTAGGTGGACAAGGCAGCAGCTGGCCAGCCACCAACAATTGCCAACAACAACTGTTCTCTGTGACTTTGCATAGGGTAGGTGCTTGCTTTGTTGCAGGGGCTATATGTTGCTTTTGGAGCTACTGGCCATTGGTGCTGGCTATTGGTGGTATTAGCAGTAGTGGTAGTTGTTGATTGGGGTAGCCAGCCAAAGGCATTAGGCATCCATTTTTTGATGCTGCTACTGCCGAAAGATCTTCAGCTCAATCTTTCTGGTGGCTGTTTTATTGGGATCGCGATTAACTGAACATTTTGTTATTGATTTTTTTTGGATTTGGATGTGCTGGTTGATTAACTATAAAAGTTCTGGAATTTAGTTTTTTTTTAATCTGGTGTGTGTTTTTTTGATGGAATAAATTTTGTGATGGATCTATTTTTTGAATGTCTTAGGCGTTTGATTTCTTATAGGGTCGCCAAATTTGCCAGAGAACTGTGGATCGGGGGATTTCCTAGAAATAGTATACATGAATTTACAATTCACAACATCCAATTTATTGATTAATAAGTTACTGCTGACATTTTGACGTAAAATTAGACCTAAAATTTTGAATTAAAGTACATTTGGCCATAAAAGTAGTCGTTTTATTCGTCAAAAATGCCATTTTATCTAGCGCTTGTTCCATTTTTAAGCATTTTTTTGGCTACAAACTTCAAAAATAAAAAAGATTTGGGGTCATAAAACAGGACAAATTTTTTGAAACGTACATTTACCTATCCTGCCTAAAATGTCGTTTTGACCTAAAATCGGGAAGTGGCCGATTTGCATTCTAGACATTGGCATTTGACTAACTGATTTGAAATTTGAATTTGACAAGACCCGGGCTGCCATCTCAAAATTTAAAAATGGACATTTGATCAAAAAGGAATTTGAAGGAAAAATTGCAATTTATCTAGTGTTCATTGCCATTTTGAAGCGAAACAAAAAGATTTTGATTGAAACTTTAAAAAATAAAAAAATATTTGGGGTCCCAAAAAAGGACAAATCTTTTAAAAAGGACATGTGGCAGCTCTGGATAAGACCCATTTGAAAATTTCCTTGTGAGAAAAAAAAATTGTAAATAGCACTGCTCTTGTTTGCGCGATTTTTCTTTTCCGGAGAAATAGGCACGGGAACTCCCCGGAAATTCTCCGTTTGACAACGCTAGGAACTATGGTATTGATTATCGACTAAACGTTATCCCTATTTGGACCTAGAACACTTCAATCAACGTTGTCCTTTTTTGTTTGAATAAAAAAAAAATATTTTTGTGCAGTTTCTTTCGTAAACCACCTGTTTTAAGCAAAAAAAAAGAGGGCATGCAAACTGCCTTATTACTCTAATTTCTAGCAAAAGCTATTTTTTATTACTGTTGTTACTTTTAGGCCCATCCAAACGGCTTTGGCATTGCAATCTCGGGTGGTTGCGACAATCCCCACTTTGTTTCTGGAGACCCGTCCATTGTAGTGAGTGACGTTATTGCTTCTGGTCCGGCCTTTGGACTGGTTCAGTAAGTTAATTATTCGCCTTTCAAATCCAAACATTATAAACTAGTAAAACCATTTGTAGAATCAACGACCGAATAGTGTCAGCAAACGGACTGTGTCTAGAGAATGCCGAATACGCCATGGCTGTAGCTGTCATGAAGGACGCCGAACAGCTCAATATGGTTGGTGCTTCAGTTTCCAAACCAAGCCAGCAGAATTTCAGCCTGATTTTTTTGTAGATTGTGAAACGGCGGGTGCCAGTCCCATTTGTAGAATTCGAGCAGAGGACTTTAAAGTTTACCCTGTCCAAATCGAGGAAAAAGACGGTTAGTTGATTTTTGATATCTAAGCATTTGTGTGCTCAACAAAAATATGAAAAGTGGACAAGGTGAAGCCAAGAAAACGCAATAAACAGCTTTGTAAAATATTCACTCCGAGCTGATGTACAGACCCTCCAAGTCGGGAGGGGCTCATGTTAGAATCTGGACTTATATAATAGAAAATACGGTAGCTTAACTATTACCAGCTTCAGCTTCTCTTCCACTGTACTACCAAGGGAAGAAAGCAAGACTCTAATTTTTCATTATCTGCTCAAGCTACCTGTATGCGCTGAATGTTATTGCCTCCAGGATCATGAGATGCACTTAAACAGAACAGATTTTAACTCAAAAAATTTATTTCGGATAACAACAGAAGCAAAGTATAACATCCTTTTTCACCGGACTTAGGCCTCGTTGTCACTGTCTTCCTCGTCCTCCTGATTGATCTGGAAGTAGCGCAGTTCATAGGTGTCCTTAGCAGTTGCCACAACTCGGATCCAATCGCGAAGTTCGCTGCGCTTCAGATACTTCTTCGTCAGATACTAGAAATTATTAATCGAATGTAAAAAAAGCCAACTTAAATGAAGGCGCTCACCTTAAGATAGCGCTTAGAGAAAGCATTATCAGAAGTGACACTTATCATAGTCTTTGCAGCTTCCACTTGCACTCCATTGGCTGCTAGCTGCTTCGTCTTACCACCCACTTTGATTTTGTCATGGAGAAATGTTTCCTAAAATGGGAAAGTTAGGAAAAACACTTAAAAAAGTGCCAGCCAAAAGGAGGCTGACCCACGCAAATGAAAGGTCTTGCCCGGAAATTCAATTTTTTCCTGATCATCGAACTACTGTACGGATTTTTTAACTTGGCTATTAACAAAACCATAGCTAAAATTAAATTCCAGGTCTTGTTTAATTAGAAAACAAGTTGAAAAATCCGTACAGATGTTCAATGATTAGGAAAAGTTTTTGAATTTCCGGGCACCACCTCTTATTAGCGTGGGCATGCCCTTTAATTATATGGCCACTGTTGAAATTGTAATCAGGAATAGGTATTTCAAGCATGGCTCTGGAGAACTTTACTTTAGGCAAATTCTACACAACTCCAGCACAAGACACACAAAAAGTATTTTGAGGTGAGGCAAGGTTAACATCGCTCATGATTGAAACAAAAACATACAAAGTCACTAATCTTCAAGATACCATCCTCCACTGGGTTCTTGCACTCGATGTGGAACTGCAGCACTTGCTTCTTCTTCTTTTTGCCGGCGGCACCAGTAGTTGTCTTCTTGATGATTTGCTTCGTAGCAGTTCTCAGCTTCGGCTTCACCTTGTTGGCAGTAGACTTCACGACGGCTGGCTTGGCGGCAACAGGCTTTGCTTCAGCAGGCTTCACTCCGGCAGGTTTCGGAGCAGCTGGCTTGGCTTCAGCAGCCTGAGCAACAGACTTGGCAGCGGGCTTGGCGGTCTTCTTTGCGGCAGATTTATCGTCAACAGGCTGCGCACCAGCAGCTTTAGGCTCAGCAGGTTTGGCAACGGCAGCAGCAGGCTTAACAGCACCCTTCCCAGATGACTTGGCTTTTGGAACAACCATATTCGCTCTAAAAATACTCTATAAAAACACATTCGAACACAAATACATTGGAATTAAAGGGGTATGCGCGCACGTTTTACTACCCACCGCAAAAAAAGAGGGGCGGAATAGTAAAACTGTTGAAGTTTTGCACGATATATGGTACACACCGTATTTCCTCCACTTAGGCGGCCCCTCGACTTTGAGGACCTACATCTCAGCCCAGAATAAATATTTTGATTATATCTGATTATATCTGTTCTCGGATCATTAACAGAAATTAACCGAGAAAATAAAAAATTAAAGTCCGACTACTGACTTCCGACTACGACATACCATTGTGGCCGAGCTCTGACAAATAAAAAGAAAGAGACAATTTAAACAAACGATAAGTTCGCATGGCGGGCATTCAAATTTATTTTTATTTAAAAGGGGTCTAAATACGGATCGTTTAGGGTTGGGTGATGGGAATATTCCCGGTTTATTCCTGGTCCGAATCTTAGATTCGGACCGAAAAATCGGTCAGAATCTTTTTGGTGTGTTTTTTAGCGATTTTGATCGATTTTTCATAATTAAAAAAATAAATTTGGTTATTGGGAGATAAAAGATTCGGACCGAATCGGACCGTAAAAAAGATTAAGACCAGGAATATTCCCGAGCCGGTACCATAAGATGAGGGTAAGGGTAACCTTTAACCCTTACCAATTACCCGGGTAACCTCACCACTTACCCGTACCATAAGAGTTACCCGCAGGTAACGGGTAAGGTTACCGGTAAACTTACCCGGGTAACTGGTAACTTTTTACCCGTACCATAAGATCGGGGTAACGGGTAACCTTACCAGTTACCCAGGTAAAATGACGACCCTCAGCTTTTGAGGGTAACTTTTTTTACCCGATTCTTTTACGCAAAAATTATATGTTGGAAATGTGTTACTAAGGCATTTCTATTACGTTGAACACGATTCTGACGTTATTTTTTCTTATTAGATACACGTTTTTCGCATATTTTGTGGTTGCATATTTTTTGCATAATTCATTATTTCACGCTTCAATCTGGCTCACAGGTCACTTTACGCCTCCACCTGATCCACATGTGAATTCACGTGGTCCTGACCATTGATGGGCACCTGAAATTCACGTCTGAATATATATGCGTGTGAATTCATGTGCCAATTCTGGTCTGAACTTGGGTTCAGGCGTGAATTAAGATGTGAATTCACATGGTATTATTCACATCCAAATATTTTGCGTGTAAATTCTCGTGCTAATTCTAGTCTGAACTTGGGTTGAAAATTGAATGAATGAAAAATTTATCTGAAATAGAAAAACTTTTATCAAATAAAACAGTTATAATAATATTGAAGTGACTTTTGTTGCCAAGTAAAAAAAGTTGTTCACACGCTGCTATTCATTTTTTGCGCATAAAATGATTTTCAAATACAGTGGTGGCAGTTTAAAACATTAGCTTGATTTTTAAAACTTGCACGTACCATAAGAATCGGGTAACTGGTAAGGTTACCAGTTACCTGGGTAAAACAGCGAGTAACGGGTAACTTTCTTATGGTACGGTTTTACCCGTTACCGGGGTAAGGTTACTCGAGTAACCTTACCCTCATCTTATGGTACTGGCCCCGAAAAAGATTCGGATCGGTCTTATTCCAACCCTAGCATCGTTCAAGTCGATGATTCAAATCCTATTGGATGCACACCTTATTTTTTTAACCCAGTTTTTATATTTTATTTACAAGTTTGGCATCAAAATGATCCTCAGGCTCTTATCAACTCAACAATGTAATCAGCTCACAGTTTCTTTGTTAATGAAACTGAGTTACAGGCCAATACCAAGCTGAAACCGCTGTTTAAATTTTTCGATTACCGTATTTCCTCAAATACAGGACCTGGGTTATATATTTTTAAACCTCCTTGCAGGGTGGTATTTTATTAGAGGGGGTCTTGTATATTCCCCCGTATAGCGCTGAAGCTGCTACAAAAAATTAATGAGAAGCTTTTTATAGGTGGACGTAAAAATTAGAACGGTTTGCAGACCGCCGCCAAAAGACGCCTTTTGGTTTTGAAAAATTTGGTCATTTTTCATGATCCTTATTATGCCCCTAACAAAATTTCCGAAAAAATTTAATAGGCATATCCACTTGGTTCCTATTCGGGGAATGTTCCATTCACTAATTTTATACCCACTAAATTTTGAAAATTTTTAGATTTTGGTATCATTCTGGGGTGTAAGTACTACATCAAGGAGATCACCAACCCCAGATTAGCAGAGAAGGAGCCTGGATTGAAAGAGGGCGACACAGTGCTCCGTGTCAATGGCCAAACCTTGGAAGGAGTTACTCTCGAAGAGGCTGCCCGTTTGTTGCATCGCTCCAGGGAGAAGTTGTCGTTGGTGGTTCAAAGGGATGTAAGAAGGGGCTCTGCTGGATCTAGGTGGCCTAGTCAAACCACGGTAGGTTTCTAGATTGATGTTATCCTGAAATAGAATTTATCTAAAATAACCATTTGCAGGTGTACGAACGTTTGGAAGTGTATCAGCAACACCTAGACACAGCCCTACCCCTGTCCACTATACCCACTCCGCCAGCAATTCCACAGGCACCGCCAATGCCTCCTCCCTGCACCAAACTGAGTCTGCTGGAATACCTCCTGCCTCATCTTCCCTTCAGCATAATTCACGGAAGTTTTCTGCTGACTACTCTCCTGGTCCTAAAAGGTTGGTAAAACTATATGCATATTCTAAAAATCACAAAAAACAACCCCCCCCCCCACCACCATTGTGGAATAGGGCCGCGGTGTTTTACAATTTTGGAGTGCCAATTGTACTACTTTTTGTGGTCCTTCAGAGCTGGGGATAGAAAATTTGCCGCTATTCCATTGTACCCCCCCCCCCAAAACCAACTTTTTTATATGCACTCAAAAACCATTTTTATGTAATAATTTCGCCATAAAAGGACCAGAAAAGCCATTTAAATAGGGTTCAAGGGCTGTATTGGGAGGGGAAGGGACAAAACAGGGGCCACTAATTGATAAGGGTTTAAGGCACCCTAGAATAGCTTTGGGGGGGGGGGGTACAATGGAATAGTACGAAAATTTGGAGGAAAAAATAAAAGAGGAAAAATCAAAAAAATTTCATCAAAATTCTGCAAGTCACAGTCAGTATTTTTTTTTGCAAAAATGGATACTTTCATATGGACGTATTTTTTTTGTTGTTGAAAAAAACCGATATCCGTACTGTGTCGCCGGGAAATCGTGTCTAGAACTCAAGGAACCTGTAAAAACACGCCATCGCGCCACTAATACTTTGACTGCAATGAATGAAAACCGCAAAATTTTAGATTTTCCGATCCAATGGGCTCCTCCAACTACCAGGCCCAGATAGCCAACCATAATAACAGTCCCCAGCCTTTCCCTCAATCCAATTTCTACAACTCCAACAATGGTGGCAACAGCTACCTCAGGCAAGGCCAGTCCCTCAGATGTACAACCAGCAGCAAGGGTTCAACTCCAATAACTACCCTGCCCAGACCCACACCCCCTCCTCATCCATCATCAGTGCATCTTCAGCCACCAATTCTCCGCGCAATTTCGCGGCCTCTACTGGCTCCAACAGCACGGCCATGGCCAATTACGCCTACTACAACCAGCAATTACCTCAACACCCCCAACAATTACAGCAACAAAGAGATATTCGGCAGGTGGGCTTCAAAAAGGAGCTGGTGGACTGGGTATCAGGGTGATAGGTGGAAACCAGGTTGGAATTTTTGTGTCAGCCGTCCAGGAAGATTCTCCAGCAGCACAGAATGGCATCAAGTGAGCATTTTTTTAGCAAAGTGTGGATGGTGCACAGGCGTTTCACTATTTTTGACATTTAACGCAGCTCGCTACAAAAAATTAAGATTTTTCATTTCCAATATTTTTTAAAATTGGCCCTGTTCCCCCCTGTAGTTTTGTAACATCAGCTTCGTGCCCATGTAAATTTTTTTTTGTTTGTTTTGACATAAAACACACAAAAACTGTAAAATAAATATGGTGAGAAAAGCAGGGCTCCTAAAGCTGCAAGGTTTTTCGAATCACTGAGGAAATTTTCGTAACTGCAAAAATTTGCGGTCACGATAATCGATTTCGCACCCCAGCAAAATCGATTATTATAAAAAACTAAAAAATTGTGAAAAATATTTTACAGTTGAGACCAAGCTGATTTCACAAAAATACATTTTGTAGCAAGACGCCTTAGATGCAGTGTTGTAAATTTTAGAATTTCGGCACCGGCACCAGCTCACGGCACCGACTCCAAAAATTTCAAAAACCGCACCGATTTAAAGGGGGCATAAACTGATTGGGTTTGCGAAAAGGCTGAAATATGCCACGAAAAAGATTATTTCTGCCACGAAAAACGACATACCACGAAAAAGCGGAAATCTGCCACGAAAAAGCTGAAATGTACCACGAAAAAGCTGAATTGTGCCACGAAAAAAAAGTTATGCCTTTTTCTGTCCAAGACCAACCAAATTTTGCAATATTTTGCAAAAATTCAAATTTTTTAATCATGAAATAACTTGGACCCCTCAAAATCCCACCCCGAGTGGCCAGAAGCCCTGAAAGTTGGTTTTTTGGGGTTTACTAAAGGGGAGTGAACTTTTTGCGTAAATTCGATTGAGCGGATCAGAATCCCGGTCCGATCGGCTGAATCACTCACAACTCCACCCTGAACCACTCAAAACCACCATAAACCTGGAATTCTGAGTGATTCAGCCGATCGGACCGGGATTCTGATCCGCTCAATCGAATTTTCGCAAAAAGTTTACTCCCCCTTTAATAAACCCCGAAAAACCAACTTTCAGGGCTTCTGGCCATTCCGGGTGGGATTCTGAGGGGTCCAAGTTATTTCATGATTAAAAAATTTGAATTCTTGCAAATATTGCAAAATTTGGTTGGTCTTGGACAGAAAAAGGCATAACTTTTTTTTCGTGGCACAATTCAGCTTTTTCGTGGTACATTTCCGCTTTTTCGTGGTATGTCGTTTTTCGTGGCGGAAATAATCTTTTTCGTGGCATATTTCAGCCTTTTCGCAAACCAAATCAGTATGAGCCTTTAAAGGGCATACTAGCGCGTTAGACGGTCAATTTCTAATTTGCAAAAGGCGGGGGACAGGTATATTCAAACGAGAATTATTTTTAGATACAAATTTTTATTTTATACAAAAAGACATACACCGTGTTGGAATCGAACTCGGCCACATTCGGACTACATCAGCACATTGCCACTGAGCTACCCATGTTATTAGACTGACACTGTCCTTTTTATAACTTATTACTCTTTGCAGAAAAACAAATTTGCATTTAAAAATAATTCTCGTTTGAATATGGCTGGTCCCCGCCTTTTGTAAATTTGAAATTGACCGTGTAACGCGCTGGTATGCCCCTTTAATTCTCATTTTATTAGAATTCCGGCACCGTCACCGATTTACGGCACAGACTTTGAAAAATCCGGCACCAGCTCATGGCACCGACCCTGAATATTTCAGCTCACGGTGCAGTACCGTGAGCTGCCGATGCCGCACTAGTGCCACTTACAAGACTGGTTACATGCAGTTTTGTCCGTTTAGCTCGCGCAAACCAAACGCAAGACCTAAAATCGCATGTCCTAGCGAGCCATATGGGTTCGAGCCATATGGCTCGACTTTATTTATATATGCGAGCCAATTGGCTCGCGTACTTATCTTTAAGCGAGCCGAACGCGAGCCAAAACAATACGAGCCATTTGTATCGCGAACCATTTGGCTCGCAAACAAATGGTTCGGCTCGCGCTTTTATGTGAGTTTTGAACGTCAATTTATTGATAAAGACAAGGAAAAGGACAAATAAAGTATTACTAGCCTAATGTTTGCAAAAAAATTAGTCAAAAATTGAAAAAATGAAAAAAATAAACAAAATTTTGGCTTTTTTCAACTAACACTATTTTCCGCGAGCCGAACCATACGCTTATTATAGATGCGAGCCAAATGGCTCGCGAGCTAAGGAGCTCTTGTCACTTTGTTCTTTAACTTGGCGAGCCATACGGCTCGCCAAGTTAGCTATTTAGCGAGCGAGCAGCTCGCGTGCTTTAAAGGGGCGCGAGCCAAATGCACAACACTGGTTACATGTAAAAAAGGGTGAACCTCAAATTTTGTCTCCCCCTGTTGATTTTTTTTTCAAAATAAAAAAATTTATATGACTTTCGCTATATTGCAGAGTGGGTGACCGCCTCCACGCAGTCAACAACCAGAACATCAATGGAGCTACCCGAGAACAAGCCGTAGACTACCTACTAGCATTGGGCGATGAAGTGAATTTGCGAGTGGAGTCAAGCCACAACCAAGACGAGTTCTCCCACATCAATGGTGGTCAGTTAGGCGACAGCTTTTACATCAGGTAGATTATTTAAAAAAATATCTCAATCTGTAAATTTGAGGCGCAATCAACTCGCCAACAAAAAAATCGCCAACGCAAAAGACTCGCTAACGTCAGAACTCGCCAACGCGAAAACTCGCCAATGTAAAAGACTCGCCAACGGCGAATCCAGCCAATGAAAAATTCGATTTAACAATTTTCTGTGGCCGTCCCGAGGGGGCAGTTAAAAGACCATCGCCGTTGATGACAATGGCAATTTCGAGTTTTTGAATTGGCGGGGGTCAGCTTCTTTATTTTGAAAATACATTTCGAATTAATTTTTGTTTGCGATTAAAATTTGTTCAAAATGAAGAACCATCCACTAGTCGAGCCCAACGTTACTTGACAATGCCATATCGGACGAGTTAGCCGACTTTCATTGAGCTATAAGCTATTATAGCTAGCCGTTCATTCGCCTCACCTAGTAAATGAAATTTAAATTTTAGATGCAAATAAAACAATGCAAATAAAACACGAAAATATTCTCCGCATTTCCGGCTGTCCCCCGCCAATTCAAAAACTCGAATTGCCATTGTCATCAACGGAGATGCTCCTTTAAATCGAATTTTTCGTTGGCGAGTATTTTGAGCCTTGAGTATTTTGAGCGCAATTTGAGACTTTTTTTCTGAATGGTCAAAACAGCGATAAATAAAATTCTAAAACTTCAGGACCCACTTTCCCTACAGTAAACGAAGTAACAATAAGCAGGAGCTCAACTTCCAGTCCGGTGATATATTTCATGTTACAGACACCTTGTTGGAGGTTAGTTTGTTTGGACTGGCTTCATCCTCTAGATGTGAATTGGATTTCAGGTAAAGCAGGTTACTGGCAAGTCACCAAGGTCTATTCTGTCAATGAGTCTGATTCAAAGGGAAGTCATGCTGGAGATATGGCTAATGGCGGCATCATCCCCAACAGCAAAACGTGGGTGCTTACCAGTGTTTTCAAAACTCATCCTCAACTTTTTTTAACATCGCATGTAAATGTCATTTTTCATTTCTTTTTGAAAATCTGTATGATACGTTTTGTTCAGCATTAAAAGTTGAGGATAGGGGTTAGAGAAAAAAATTCAGCCCGTTTTCCGCCAGAAAAAATCGATAAAAAACTGCCTGAAGGTAAAAATTCCCATTTCTAAACTCAACTGGTTGAGTTCAGCAATTTTCAACTTCAGGCAGTTTTTTATCGATTTTTTTGGCGGAAAACAGGGCTGAATTTTTTTCTCTAAGCCTATCCTATAAAAATGACATTTACATGCGATGTTAAAAAGTTGAGGCTAAAAGTTGAGGATGAGTTTTGAAAACACTGGTGCTTACTACCTTAACCGTGCTATAGTTACAGCCAACGGCATGCACAATAGTTCGTTTCCGCCTAGGGTCCGACCCCTTTTTGACCCGAATTTTTGATTATTTATGATAGGTATCTTCGACAAGTATAGTGACTTGACTCTGGTCCCGAAAATTGTAAGGATTCCAATTTTGCGATTTTTTTTTTAGTCTTAAAAATATGTCATTTGAAACATGAAGCCTCTATAAATGACACGCTTTTTTGAAAATAGGCTGCTGTTAAATATAGGTTTTGGGGTTCAAATGTCAAATTGAGGTTTCTTTAAACCAATGGAAAATCAGAATTTTCGGAATAGAATGTGAAAACGGAACTGGCTAAAGTCCGCAAATTTTCAGGTGAAAAAAAGTGTCAGACCCTAGGTGGGAACGAACTTGAGTGTGTACCGTTTTATATATGAGTTTACCTATTTTTATTATTTTCAGAGCAGAAGTCTTAGCTAAACAAGCCAGAATGGACTCATCCACCCTGGGCAGATCCATATTCCGCAAAAGACTGCAGTCCCGAAGAACCAAGTCGATGACAACCACAGTGGCGGAGGATGAGTTTCTGAGTGGAATAGCTGCTGGAGGGGAAATCCTCCATTCACAGACATCCCTCTACCTGCTTATGAGAGGGTGGCACTCAAAAAACCTGCTTTTCACAGGTAGACTACTTTGTGGGTGGTTGTTAGAGCCATAATAGAAATTTGTCGTGTCTTTTTTTGCCTTAGTCCCCCTGTTGATTTTTTTGAATTTTTAAAATTTGAGTTTGAAATAATCAGCAAGAGGGACCCAGACCAGTGTGCACAGATAGAAAATCGCAAAATCAGGATTTGTGTTTCAAAAAGCAGGTATTAGACCAAAAAAATCAGGAACTCTCTTTATAAATCAGGACATTTGTGCACGCTGGTGGATGGACTACACAAATTCCTGATTTTCAACGATCAATATTTCAGGAAATTCCTGAACTATGAGTACATATGTGCACCCTAACCCAGCCTAAAAAATTCAAATATTTTAGATAATTTTTGACTAGATCACAATTTACTTATTTGCAGACCAGTGGTGATTTATGGACCCCTGGCAGATGTTGCCAGACAACTCCTGCTCTCCAACTTTGGGCAGCGCTTTGGAGCAGCTATAGTGGACAACTACATGTTGCAGGACAACAACCAACAGCAACCAGGGGACAGACCCATCCGTATGAGCAGCATAGACACAGTGATGGCCAGCCAAAGACACTGTGTTTTGAGCATTAGTCCAGGGTCGGTGGAACGCCTCCAGCTGGCTCAATATGCTCCTATAGGTAGACAACATAAAAATGGAGTCTAATAAATCATAATAAATAATTGTGTTCATTTCAGTGGTGCTAATAGATGTAGACTCCAGAAATAGGATTAGAGATCTGAGGTCCAAGTCTGGGGCAACCACTTTGTCTGCTAAGAAGTTGATGGAACAGGCGTCCAAAATCAAAAAACACCATGCCCATCTACTCACAGGTAAGTAGCCTTCTTTGGAGTGGAAACCCACAATTTTGAAAAATGCAGAAAAGTGACTTGAACATATTTTTGTTATTGAAAAAAGAACAGCGGATTTTCGACAAAATTTTTAGGGCAGCGAGCGATTGCGCAATTTCGAATTGCGCAAATGCAAATTGCGCAAATCAGTTCAACGGATGGCTTGAGTATAGACTAGGGTTGGCCTCCCACCCGCTTTTTGGGGTGCGAGGGGGGGGGGGGGAGATTAGACTAAAAAAATTTGCGGGGGGGGGGAGGAAGCTGTGAGCGGGGGGCAGTGGCGGGGGGTGCCTGATTAATTACAAGCCTCGGGACTGAAAATTTTTGAAACAGGAGTCTAGCATGAATCTGAAGGCTTTTGAAACACTTCTGAAGTCAAAGCTACGATACTGCCACTCCTCTGGTTCGATAAATCTTGACCCTTCTCGGCTGCCGTTCTGAAAATGACCTCATCCGAGAGTTTTTTCTCGACTGGGATTTTTCTAGTATAGACCCCCCCCCCCCACGGGGAAAGATCAGATCGAGGAGATAACATCATATTCGTGTTTCTCGACCCCGCTTTCATGAGAAAGCCGGCTGCTTTTGATTCTCAGAAAAAAATTTTTTTCGAGCCACAGGGGGGTATCATGGTTTTTAGTCAAAATTTGGAAAATTTAAATTGGCGCCTTTTGAATTTTAAAGGGATTAAGGGCTGTATAGGGAGGGGAAGGGAATAAAAGGGGGCCACTAATCATACAGGGCCTACTAACAAGAAGATGTTGAACATAGTTTTGAATACTGGGGCCTACCGCATAAATAAACTCTGGTATGCATCCCCTTGCGCCCCAAAGAGGGCGCAGTTTTATGTCGCAGTTTTATGTTTTGCGCATTTTTATGTCGCTATAGCCCCTGATTATTAGGCTAGAGCCAGGATGTGCACGGGCCGTTTTATGGGCTTTTTCTCTCGATTTTTTTGTCCAACTTTTTTATTTCGACAATAAGCAAGTTATATGTCATTTGAATGCTAACATCCGGGCTTTCTTTCTGCCTGCTTCGGGCCGCGGATTTGTAACTTTTTGTAATGACGGGCCGCCACGAGCCGCGAAAAGACTAGAAATCACGATTTCGGTCTTTTTTCGCGGCCCGTGGCGGCCCGTCATTACAAAAAGTAATAAATCCGCTGCCCGAAGCAGGCAGAAAGAAAACCCCGGATGTTAGCATTCAAATGACATATAACTTGCTTATTGTCGAAATAAAAAAGTTGGACAAAAAAATCGAGAGAAAAAGCCATAAAACGGCCCGTGCACATTCCTGTAGAGCACTGAAACATTACCAAGAAAAATAATCAAAAGTTAAATATATACCAAAAGAAGACTTTAATTTTCAACTTATTTATCGCATTTTCAGCCACCCTAGACGCTTCCAAAGAAGACGGCTGGTTTGAAGCATTGCGCCATTTGATATTCCACCTACAAGAGAGGCGAGTCTGGATGCCAGAATTTCAGCCTAGTCAGCCATTGACGATCTGCTGCTGTTCCCTATGCAAAACTGTAATTTGGCTGAGACTCCTGATGATAACAAAGGGGTTGGTTGGATAGCAGTAATCCAAACATACTTATTCCAATTTTTTTGTAGGACTATGGTATCTATGACGCGACTGGAGCAAATAGTGTCCAGGCAACACCAACCCACAAGTCTGTTTTTTTACAGTCAAAACTCGATAAACGGACACCCCTTCAAGTTCGTTCCCCAGCTGGGTCCGACACTTTTTACACTTAACTTTTAAAAACTTTTTCCAATTCTGAGCACGGCGATAATTCCGCGGAGAAAATTCGGAACTCCTACACAAAGTGCGCCCAAAAATCTGCCTTGGTCCCCCTGTTGTTTTGAAGGTGAACATGTTCAAGGTGATCATTTAACCCTAATCACCATGATCACAACATTATTATAACTCTAATGGACGAGGGGGACCAAGGCATTTTTCAAGAAAAAAGAACAGGGGGACCAAGGCAGATTTTTGGGGCGCACTTTGTGTAGGAGTTCCGAAAATTCCGCGACGGATGATTCCGCGACAGATAATTCCGCAACGGGTAAATTTAAATTTTGAACGACCTAGTTAAAAAAAACCTTATTCTGACAGCGAATTCGTGTTCAGCATGGTCCATTGCATACCCATGTACTTTAAAACTCTAAAACTCGTACTCAAATTTGGAATACCGATTTTTTTTTCAAATGTATTTTGTCTCGAGAGAAGTCTGAAATTGGACAGAAAGTTAAAATTTCAAGATGGTAAATCTGTAATTGACCATGCTGAAAACGAATCCGGTGTCTGAATCAGTTTTTTTAACACGGACGTCAAAAATTGAAATTTCACTGAATTATCCGTCGCGGAATAACCCTTCGCGGAATTATCTCCCGCGGAATTCTCGCCGTGCCCAATTCTGTTTTGGTAGCTGGGTCCTAAATATCGTAAGGATCCCAATTTATATCGGTCATTTTCCGAAAATCTTGCATTTTTGCCATTAAATCCGGGTTCTCAATAATGGACACTTTTTTGAAACTATGTCAGAGATCCGCGCATCCTGCAAGATTTTAGAAAAACAACCGATAAAATTGAAATCTTTGCAATATTTGGGACCAGACTATCAAAACAAAATTGTCAAAAGATTTTTAAAATTAAGTTAAAAAAGTCCAGCAGGGGAACCAACTTGAGTGGTGTTCATTTATGGATGTTTGACCGTACAGCTACAAATCTCGTCGATTTTTTTTTCAATTTAATCAATTACAGGCAAAACACAACTGTAGACCCCGCTGCAGTGCCTGCCCTCAACATTGGAGGTGGAGTTTACGCTGGCCCTAACTCTGGTCCCAACGCTTCCGGCAGTTCCATAGGTGGAGTGAGTGGTGGGAGAGTGGCCAGCAATGGCAGTGGCTCCAATTCACCCTTCTTTGCCGCATTTGCCAGGAGTTCTCCTTACAGTCATTCTTACCGCAATGTTTATGGCACCACTCCCACAACAAATCCAGGAAATTATGCCGGTATGTTTGGACTATAATGATGGGGGCATGCCCGTCGCTAATAGGAATACAGTCAATCTTCTCTATAAGCTGCCCCTCGGGACATATCCCAGCTGTAGCTTATAAAGAGGTGTAGCTTATAGAGAAATTTGACTGTATTTGTATATCTGAAAAGGCGGGTACCAGGAAAATTCAATCGAGAATAAAATTGACGCAATTTCGTTAAGGTATGGCTAGTTTCCACCAGTAAATGATACGAACGAAAATTTCACGGTGTTTATTCAATTCTAAATTTTTTTAGTCGACAAAAAATTCAACACAGCTTAGCCCCGATAAACCGGTATTCCAGGCCGCTTTTCTGAGGTCCGTGGAAAAAAGTTCAGCCATTTAGTAAAAGTTGAGAAAAAGCACACTTCGAGTAGGAGTCGAACCGACGACCAATTCTCATGGTACCCCGTCGTCCTGCCATTGAGCCATGGAGGCTATTGTTCAGAAAAGTAATTTTTCTTAGAATCCCAAGTGACCCCCCTTCAAAGAGTATGAGTTCTCTAAGCGTAGACCACTAAAGAGTACGAGGTCTCTAACCAAATTTCGGTTATAGAAAATTATACTCTTTGAAGGAGGGGGGCGGGGTGCACTTGGAGTGCTGTCGTAATTTTTTATCTTTTTCTGGATAGTAGCTAAAAAATCATTTACCTGGTATCTAATTTTAAAATATTCTAATTGGCGGTGAGCACATTTTTTAATCAAAAAATAATTTTAAATTCAGAAAACAACTATGTAACCAACCAAGCCCCACCTACAAATACCCGAGTGCCTGGCCATCCCTCGGATTCCTCGGTAACAGGCTATTATGATGTGAAGCAGATCCTGGCAGAGCATTATCCAGAGACAGCAGCCAACTCTCGTCCTTCCCGTCTTAGTGCCACCTCCTCACCCTATGCTCAACAGCAGCAACAGTCATCTAGTCCTAGACCACCTCCATTTGGAGGAGGCAGCAATAGGTTCAGTGCAGATTATGCCTTGGAGCAGAACATGCATGTCTCTAGATCTCCTAACAAAACACCATCTCAAATGGGGTTAGTACATTTTGTGAATCTGAGGCTGAATTTACCTATACCCCACTACTGAATTAACCTTGACCCCACCAGAAAATCAGCTTGAGCGAGCAAGGCAAAAAAAATTGTCATTTAAATTTTTTCATTTTAAAATCTCAAAAACAGGTCTCGAAAACAAAATATTTGCATTTTTTTGATTATTTTTATGCAAAAATAATTATTGGTATAAAAAATGGAATTTTTTGCCTTGGTCCCCCAAGCTGATTCGATGGTGGGAGTCGAGGTTAATTGAGTGGTAAGGGTAAAGCTAAAGTGCTCCAAAAGTAACTCAAAAAATTTAAAATTCATACTTACCTATGGAAAATTATGGCGTAATCGTTTTGCCACTGAAACTTTTACCGAGATCTTTTTGCCAATGAGATTAATTCGCCGATGGCACCTTTTCACAAATACCCCAAGGTAGCTTCTTTTCTCAAGTATTTTGTTTATTATTTATTTATTCTCCAGTAGTGCCGATGACTTTTTTGGGGCAGATGGGCTTGGGATAGATATTTTTTTATGGGGCAAATATTTCTTTTTTAGGACAAATTTACCCTTTTCTAAAAAACTTTTCTGGAAAAAATTTGTCCCAAAAAAAATAAATTTTCCCGATAAAAAGTATATCTGCCCCAAGAAAATATATCTGCCCCAAGCGCATCTGCCCTCAAAAAGAAGTATATATGCATCTAAAAAAATTATATTTACCCCAAAAAATTTATTTGCCCCAGAAAAAAGTAAATTTGCTCGAAAAAGGATTGGCCCCAAGAAAAGTAAATTTGCCCCAACAAAGTATATTTGCCCCAGAAAAGAAGGATCACCCCAAACTTATGTTATAACTTAAAAATTTTTTATAGCTCAATACTATGGTTTTCAGAGTGAAGGACCCAAAAGGCATGACCTATGATGCCCCTATATAGATGGTCAGTTTTGTGTTCTGCCTATGAACTGAATTATTTTGTTATTGCTTAGATGTACAGCAACGTCACACCAATGACGACTTTGCCAACAATAATAACAAGGATTCAATTGGTGCCAGTGCTACAGTTAACTACAGTCTTTCGCCTGGCAAGTCTCTGACCAATCCAGGCTCCATCTCTCCTGCCATGCGCCAGTCCACCTCTTCCATCAATCCTGCTGCTGCGGATCCCATAGGTAGGCTAGTTTTTCATGCGAAAAATAAATAAGCAAAATTTTGTGCTGAAAACATTTTAAAATGCCGGGAATGAAGTCAATTGCAGTAAATCCACTATTTCAGTGATTGAACATGTGCATGGGGTGATTGACTGGAAAGGTGGTCGGCTCAAATGTCCAGAGTCTGGTGTGGAACTCATAGGTAAGTCAACAAGAAGTTGTTTCTACAGTTGTTTTCCGTCCCATACAGTTAATTCTGTACAAGATCTCACTCCTCAAGTATGATTCCTAACTTTTTAGAACCCTTTCAAACAAGGCTGGAGCTGTTTTTCATTTGTTTTCTGCTTTTGGTTTTTCACCAGGGTCTGTACTTTCTCTAAATATTTGCATTTGGGAAGCACGAGGGACCCCAAATATTTTTTATTCTTGAAATTTTATGTCAAAAAATTTTTTTTTTCATTAAGAAGCACTTGATAAAATGACCCTTTTTTCAGAACTGGTCACAATAGATAATTTACTTTTTTTCAAAATTTTGAGATAGCAGTCTGGTTTTTCATTGAAAGACCCAGAAAAAAAATAATTTTTTAGTAAACCCTTTGATGTGAAAACCATTGACAATACGAAAAAGTGCTCAGTTTTGGTGAAATTTTTCTTCTTCTAATCAAAAATGCGAAAATCGTGAATTTTGTGAAAAAGTTGTCAATTTTTCGAAGATATACACAGTTTTTTCATTTTTTAGGAGGGAATTAATAAAAGTTTCGATGTCAAAAAGTGGCTGGATCGTCAGATAAAAAAATCAGCCAGGAATCGAAATTTTCCGTTAATTTCAATTCAGTTGAAGCACTAGCTCCATCCTGTTGAAAATGAAAAATTATTGATATTATCAAAATTTCTCAACCACAGTTTTCAATCGGACAACTGGGTGACCGATCACCACTCGAACTGACTTTTTTCATTACAGTGCCTGAGTCAGCCATTCCATTTGGGTGTCAGCAAGAGCTGTTTGTGAAGGTGTGCAGAGAGAACCAGCAGAACCCACCTCTGGACTCTGACAAACAAGAAGCCCTAATGTCGCCTCTAGTAATGTGTGGTCCTCAAGGAATTCGGTTTGAAGTGCCTGTGGAACTGAAATTGCCTTCCAATTCACCGGACACCACCTCTTCACAGACCAGTTTTGTGCTCAAGTCCGGCTCTGGAGCCAATTGGCGGAATATAGAGCTGGCCAGACCACCCAAAAGAAATCATCCGGCTGACAAATTTGTGTCTGTGCTCGTCAACCACTTCTAGTATTACAGTTAAACCGCACAGTCAACTTCAGCAACACCTCAGGTTCGTTCCTGCGTAGGGTCCGACACTTTTTAATTCGAATTTTGAACTTTTTTGTGAAGTCTGTTTTAACAGTCTAGTCATAAAAATCGAAGGGATTCTGATTTTACAGATCGATTTACAGAAGCCAGAAATTTTTTACTCTAAAATGCAAAGCCTCGATACAACGGAACTCTTTTTTCGAAAAAATTGCCGTTGCATGAAGCTTTTGCTTTTTAAAGTAAAAATATCTCTGGTTTGCTGCAAAACAATCGGCAAAGTCGGGGTCTGTGATTTTCGGGACAAACAGACTTCAAAAAAAAATTCTAAAATCGGGGTGAAAAAATTATCGAAACCTAGGTGGAAAGGAACTTTTAGGGTGTCGTTTTATAAAGTTTAGACTGTACTTCGTTACAGTTATTTATTTCAAAGATTATTTTAGCTTTAAATTTAATTTGGCGCATTTTTTGAAAATTTTGGAACTGCAATGCCTTTTTAAATTGTTTTGCTCATTTCTCGTGCTATATTAACTTGCCTGGAATATTTTTTGTCTTTGCAATAATACAGCCTTGCTATGATTAATTTTTGAATATTTTTTGTCTTGTATTGAATTGTGGACTTTGATTATTGTATGTTTTGCTCAGACTGTTTGTGCTGGGTAACGCTAATTGTGAGTTTTAAAATTTTAAGAAACGAATAAATGATTTATGGTATTGCATGATGAGAACAATACAACTCAGATAAAAACAATTTAACACATAAAGCCAAACGGATAAGCAAAGCAAGAAAATTACGGATAATCCAAGCTTACTGCTACAGTCGACTCTCGATATAAGCACACCCTCGGGCCGGTCCCAGGCCAGTAAAACTCCCTCGATATAAGCACATCCGCTTAATATGGGATAAACGTTAACTTTGAATCGTAAATAAGTCGTTGAAATCTTGCCACGAAATATTTTCATTTCAAAAAAGAACCTGGTGAACGAAAAACAGAGTAAACTCACAAATTTCTTTTCAGTTATTTAAATTTTCGGTTGTTATGTGTGTGAAATGAATCTTCGATATGATGTGATTTTCTCGATACTTTTTGGTCATTCTCTTTCAAAAAAAGATCAGTCTCGATATAAGCACACTTTTGCCCGGTCTCCAGAGTGTGCTTATATCGAGAGTCGACTGTAGTAGAAGTTTCGATATTATAAAAGGTATTCCAGCGATGTTTAGAGTGTCGTAAATTTCTGATTTCTTCCAAATCGATGTCCTTCGAGTAAATCTCGTTTCTGTCTTCTATGGAAGTTATGCTTTTGGTACTTGTGCACTTGGGGGCCCTTTTCGGTTAACTGTAAATATGGTTTAAACGTCTCCTAAGTAATTTTTATACGCCAGAAACGATAAAAAAAACTTGTTTCCTAACAATTTAACAACAACATCTAACAACAACAGCAGAAAAAGTTGGCTACCGAAGATTGCGTGTGCGCATCTCAACCATTCAAAAAGGGTACCTATATATATTATAAAAGCCAAAAAGATGGAATTTGAACATAGGCCCCAGTATTCATAACTATGTTCAACATCTTCCTTTTTGCACAAAATTGGCCCCTATTGGTCCTTTTCCACCATAATACAGCCCTGAATATCTTTAAAATGGTCAAAAAGAGTACTTACAGGTGGTCCCGAAACAAAAATTTTATTGACCAGAACTCAAAAATAATGTCTTTTTTGAACTCCTGAGGCAATTTTAGGTCTATATAGGTTGGTTGGAGACATTTGACGGTTGCTTTATTGGGTTGGCGGTGCTTTTTCTCGATTTTAGAGAGTTGTAGTCTTTTGTCCCCTTTTACGAGTTGTAGCCTTTTGGCCGTGTCCGAGCCAAACTATGATACCCGTATTATGGTCATATTTCAAACTTCTATTGATTATTTCTGTAAATTTTAATTATCACGCGGGGTATTGGCAACCACTTTCACATGGAACCTGGGAACGCTGATCAAGAATAGACAATAAAAGCAATATTATTGCCCGTCCTCAACAACACACCTTGGATACTTCCCTTGGGGAACAATTTATGCTGTGAACAAACTTCGCTCCCACTAACGTGACACAGTCCAAATACTATATAGAGATACGGAAGATGAGCTGAAATTTATTTTACACTATTTTTTATATTCTCCACATTTTATAAGTGACCGATCATATTCAATATCAACTTATATTCATACTTGCACCTTCCTCAAAAAATAAAAAAGCGCCGCCGCCTCCGCCAGAGGTGTTCAAAATTTTGCCGCCGCCGGAGCGACCGGTAGATTGCCGGTCGCTGGCGCTAAAAATCGCCCATTTTCCCCGGCGAGCCGGCGGTAGGCGGTCGTGCAAGTATGCTCATATTTAATACCAACTATAGATATTCTAGATAGATAAGATACCGTATTTTCTCTAATAATGACCCCCTCTCTAATAATGACCCCCCCCTTTATTTTTGACTAGGATTTCAGAGTTAAAGCCATTTTTGATTGACAATTTCGGAATTTTTGAGGGGTTGAAAAATAATGACCCCGGGTCATTATTAAAGAAAATACGGTATGTTGCTTGGAATTTATAGTCTATCTCGGTGTCTTTGAACCATTAGACTCTTTTTGATGTTTCTATGTGAATGTAATGTCCTCTAAATATTTTCCAACGTGTTTTTACAAAATGTAAAGTTTAATAAAGACACGTGAACAATGAGTAAGGAATTGGCAGGGGAACATTCAGGACAGTCTTTTTGAAAGGATAAATTGAGATATTTTTTGTGGATTCGTGTAGAGCAACCGAGAGTACTATATTGAAGTGCTGCCCTTTTTCAAGATTACCTTAAGAATCAGTGGACAGAGACCACCCCCCCTCTCCGAAGTTCCCCCTTATCCATACCCAGGAGGGGATTCTAGCCGGGCTATAACCAGTGCTGGCAATCCGCTCCGGCTTTGCTCCGGCTCCGAGTCGGAGCCAGATCTGAAGCGAGAAATCTACCCCGAAGGAGCCGGAAATTTCGCCTCCCGGAGCTGGGAGTCAGATCCGGAGCCGCAAATTTCGAAAGGCCAGCACTGCCTATAGCCCCCGTCAGGATGCTTTCATAGCCTATTTTCAGATTTTAGCCTTATTTAGCTTTTTTAGTCTTTTTTGCCCTTCTCCGTAAGGATTTTAGCCTATTTAGCTCCACCCTGCCCCCGCCCACCGTCGGAAAATCCTGGGTTTGCCATGATACGGGCATAATGGTTTTACTTTTGAATTGCCCTTGATTTGTATATTTTCGGTTCCCAACTCGCATGGGGCATTTTCGAGCTTACTATACTTATTTTAGGGTTGTTACACAGTTAACTCGATTTTTTCTAAAATTTTGACCTTCATTCTTGTTTTTATGCTATTTTTCTCTAAAAATTTGAGCACTTTACCCCACGTTTGAAAGCCTAGGATGTTGGCTACCCAATAGTATAAAAATTTCTTGGTTTAGTTCACAAAATGTATATATTTATTACAAATACTTTCGAATTATTTTCAAACTTTTAATTCGAAATAGTTCGAAATAATTCGAAAGTGTTTGTAATAAAAAATATACATTTTTGTAAACTAAACCAAGAAATTTTCATACCATTGGTAACAACATCCTAGGCTTTCAAACGTGGGGTAAAGTGCTCAAATTTTAGAGAAAAAATAGCATAAAACAAGAATGAAGGTCAAAATTTTAGAAAAAATCGAGTTAACTGTGTAACACCCTACTTATTGTTAACACTGCCAGTTTTCAGCTCTCCAATGTCAATCCCACTTTTAATCCTATCTCAGCTGAAGTGCTATTCCAAATACTCTCTTTCATGAATCGAACCGAATTAGATGATTTGGAATTTATCTGCAAATACTTCAGCCAAATTATTGCCAAGCACTTTACCACTTTTCCAGTTCATTGCCTGGATGAAGTAATGATTTTCGAACCAAATAGAACCTGGACTTTTTTCTCAAGGTGCTACAAATTGGCAATCCTAAAATCATTGGCCTGAGCACCATCTGGAACAAATGCAGCAATACAGCAAGTCGGACAAGTGGATTGTTAAGTCTGTGTGGATATCACTGCCCAGACAGGAATGCCAGGTATTGGTGCATGGAAGCAGGCGCTAGAGTCTATTAGCTCGCTTTGGCGGCACAAAAAATGTACATTAGAAGTAGTAAAAAACAATCAGGAGTCTGTGACTGTCCTGCAGCAAGTGCTCAACTGGTCGACCATCTTCAATTGCAGCTATTTGGGACTGAATTTTTCTTCTGTTGACCGCTCTGGCCCATCCGCTTTCACTTATGCTCTGCGCTCTACAACTTTGACATAATACAATTTTGTGGGTTTGAAGATTGGATGAGCGAGGTGGACTTGCTAAATTTTTTGGAAAATATCCCGAAAGAAAGGCAAAGTAAATTAAAAGTCAAGCTGCGTTGCTGGAATGAGACATGGGACAAGATGACCGAACTGCTTACTTTAGCTAAACAGGTGAGCAAATATTGACTAACCAGCCAAAAATCATGCTCGATTTAAGGACAGAAGTTCGTTCCCACCTAGAGTCCGACACTTTTTTAACCCGATTTTTTGAATTTTTCGACAATTCTCTTTTGGTAAATACGGCAAGCATTCCGATTTTGCCGATCATTTGTAAAATCCAAACTTTTTTCTTATAAAAAACCAAAAACTCGATTTAAAGGACCATGGTTTTTTGCTCGCAGTGGCATGTGCAAAATTTGAGTTGGCGATGGATACTTCTCTTTCGTCTCAAACTTTACTCTTTGGAGTCGTTCGCTATAACTCCAAAGAGTACAGCATTAGACAAAAGAGAAGTGTCCCTCGCTAATTCCGCCAACTGCTCGCAAAAGCCATGGTCCTTCAAGGACAGGCTTTTTCAAAAATTTCTGCCCTTAAAGGGCATGCCACGCTAATAAGAGGTGGTGCCCGGGAATTCAAAAAAAAATCCTAATCATTCAACTTCTGTACGGATTTTTGAACTTGGTTTCTAACAAAACCATACCTAAAATCAAATTCTGGGCATTGTTTTGTTACAAACCAAGACGAAAAATCCGTACAGAAGTTGAATGATTAGGAAAATTTTTGAATTCCCGGCACCACCTCTTATTAGCGTGGGCATGCCCCTTTAAATCGACTTTTTGCTTTATTTATAGGAAAAAAATTTGGATTTTTGAAAAACGACCGACAAAATCTGAATCCTTGCGATATTTGGGACCAGACTGTTGAAACACAACTGTCAAAAAATTCAAAAAGCGGGGTAAAAAAGGTATAGGACCCTAGGTGGGAAGGAAATTCTGTCCTTAAATCGAGCGTCGACTGTAAATTTTAGAGTGTAAAAACATGTTTTAGAGTTTCAATGCGGCTGAATCACCATGCTCATACTACCTTGTGTTGATTACTTCACCAACTCCCACACTTGACAGACCGAAGAGAATCCAAATGACTAATGAGATGACCAAAGAGACCTTGCATCAATACATAGGAAAATACTACATAAGAAAAATTTAAGAGAATTCACTTTTTTGAAACGAAGCTCTGTGTGAAGGATGTTTTCACCTTCTTGAACATGAAAATTTGACAATATTCCTTGTTCACAGCAACTTTTTCACCGGTCAAATAATAGTTTAGATTTATGAAAATTTCGACCCTAGTTGCGAATAACCCCCTCATGATAAATTTTTTGTTTTCAAAAATCAAGTAAAGAGTAGCCAGATACATGTCCCACATCCCAGAAAAGTGTATAAACTATTTATTAGTCACAACTTTCGTATGCTGGCCTACCCCGGAGCTCAAGGGCTAAGAGCATTGTTGGGGCTACAAAATGACATATCGTCGGCATCAAAATTATAATAGAAACTGGCCTTACGGCGCCGTCAAAGTTCAGGGTTTTTTTTGGTTCACCCTGTAGTTTTATTTTGACGATAATGTATTTTAAACAAGACTCGTATGTGTCCTTTTTGAACAGATTTGTCCTTTTTTGGTACCCAAATCTTTTTTCAGTTTAAAATTTAGGTCAAAAATTTTGCGGCACTGAAATGGAAATAAGCACTGGATAAAATGACCCTTTTTCTTCAAAAATGGTCAAAACGTCCTTCTTTTACCCAAAGTCCTTTTTTCAAAATTTTGGGTTACGTGCCCTGATTTTAAATTAAAATCAAATACCGTGTTTTCTCTGATTCTGCCCTCGGAGCGGAATTTTTGAATCCTCCGAAAATCGAAAAAAAAATTAGGTCGATTTTAAAATTTTTGGGTGCTCATCCAAAATCTAAAAAGAGAAATCGGTAGAGCTCGTGCGAGTTAAAAGAGGGGAGAAAACTGTTAAAGAGATAGTCTCGACACAAAGAATTGATGCAAATTTGTGTTTTTTTTTCAATGTGGATTTAGAGCCATATTTTATACACAACTCAGTGTTGCAATGTCAGACAAACTTGTGCAAAATCAAAAGTTGGATAAGCATCATGATTCATGAATATCATAATTTCTATATTCTTTCTAAAAATGCCATAAAAATAGAAGTGCAATAGGCAACTACAGTCAAACCTCGATATAGTGGCACCTGTTTTCAAAAAAGGGGTGCCACTATATCGAGGTTTCACTTTTCACCCCAAAATTTGTTTACTTTTCAAAAACGATCGGCAAAATCGGAATCCTCACGATATTTGCGACCAGACTGTCATAACAGAATCGATAAAATATTTTGCAAATTGGGTTAAAAAAAGTGTCGGATCCTAGGCGGGAACGAACTTGAGGTGGGGTCGTTAAATCGAGCTTTGACTGTAATCAAATTTTTTTTGATGGGTTTTTCCTTTTCCATTTCAGGATATTTTCGGAGGAATTTAGAAATTCTGATACTAATAATATCAATCCAACTTTTAATTCTGTATAAGATTGTCTGACATCGCAACACTGAGTTGTCAACCAAACATGGCTCTTAAGCCACATTTAAAAAACACAGAACTTGGATTAACCCTTTTCTGTCAACACTATCTCATAAATAGCTTTCACTCCTTCTTTAAGAAAATGCAATAAACAGCTTCACAAAAATATTCACTGCCTTGAGCTATAGACCCCAAAGTAAAGAGGGGACGGAATTAGCGAGAAAACGGTATCTGTATTACAATTTCACAGTTGCTAGCTTATTCTATAAATTTATTGCTAAATGTGACTATGCTTTTGTGGCGCTGCTACAAAACGGCAGTTAAACGCTTGGCATAATGGACGGTTCGATTTCCAGACATTTTTGTCAGGAACAGTGATGTAAAAGCACCGGGTGCCGCTCCGGCACCGGCCGGTGCCGGAGCGGAATTCGCGGGGGTCGGTGCCGGTGCGGGTGCAACCATTTTCCTGTCCGCACCGGCACCGGCAAGATTAAATTTATATGTGATTTTTCATTAACCGAGTAAAGACGACAATTTTTTTCAAATCATTTCGCCATTTTAACAGCCGCTAAGTAATCTCTTCGCTTTTTTTGATCTCTTGCTAGCAGTTTATGTCTTCAAATTCAAATTTGTGTATATCAAAGCCTTCTTGGCAGTATTCAGTAAACAAGCCTTCAAAAGGATAAAGTTTTGGCACGGCGGCAGTGCAGAGCCGTACCTAATCCTGAAGACACTGGCACCAAATATCTTGGCCATTCCGCCAGCTAGATGGTGTTGGAAGGCTGTTCTCTCGGTTATATCTTGCAACGAGCAGCCAAAAAAAGAGTTCTGTGTTAAAAACTGGACACACGTAAAGTTTTGCTAAACTTCCACCAATGGTACATTTTTAATTACATTTGTGTTTGATCCGTGCTGCATATTTTTGACGAATAAAACGCATTGGGATTTTGCGATTTTCATGAGAATGATAAAAAAAATGAGGCGCGCCACCAGCCGGTGCGGCACCGACCCGCACCCGCCGTGCCGGTGCAGGTGCCGATGCAGGTGCCAGTGCGGAAAATTCCAGGGGTCGGTGCCGGTGCGGAAATTTTTGGAAGCCGGTGCTGGTGCCGGTGTGGATGTATCGAGATTTACATCACTGGTCAGGAAACCTATTTGAATGAAATGACTATTTGTCTTAAAGTGATTTCGCGTGTATTTTATACTAAAACATACTGCGAAATCAGTCTAAGACAAATAATATTTTTATTCAAATAGGTTTCTGTCCGAATTTCTGGTAATTGAACCGTCCGTTATGCCAAGCGTTTAATTGTCGTTTTGTATCAGCGCCGCCTTTTTTATCCGTGATAATAACAATAGCTGACATATTTACAAGACCGTTAAATAATCTATCGTAAGGACGTGCTAAGGTAGTGCACTTCCTCAAGGTGGAAAGTCTTTTTTAAACACTAACTGTTTCTCTCTGGCATCCATTTAGCTAAAGATAAAATCTCGATAACGAAAAAGATTTAAAAATCACCCACCCAAATATTTTTAATGTCCACACCGCCAAATTGGCCATTACCCAACTAGTGCCCATATCATACTTTTTCACTGTTTTCGTGTCTTGCATCATCTGCTGACGAGTGATGGGTGACTGTTTAAGAGGTTGATCTCCTTCGTCTGAGTACCCCATACCTAAGGGTCTATTGTCCACATAGCATTCTGTGAGCAGGCTGGACTGGCGGAAACAATCTGCTTGCCTGGAAACGCGGCAGTAAACTAGCCAACAACGCTTTGCACGCTTTTTCCGTTTCACATCATTTTGTTCTAAAAAAGGTTATAAATGCTGTGTGTACGGTGTTCTTTTGTTTCGAATCATCTTTTTGTCGTAACGATTTAAAGGGGCATACACGTGCATTAAGGCGCAAACCAGCAGTTTTTTTCAAATTTTTTCGAATCGTCCCATCTTTCACTTGTTTTGCGTCAAATCTGATATAGATGACCCTATACTGCTTTTAAAAACTGGACAGAAAACTTAAAAATCTAGACGAGAAAGAATATAAAAATTTATCGAGAAAGAAAAGAACTGCTAGTTCACGCCTTTTCTTCCCATCGGGCACGATCATGCCCCTTAAAACTACTATTTTACTTTTTAGAATGTATGGCATAGCATTTTCCGCTAATTTCAGAATTTTCAACACAAGGATGCTTTTCAGTCTCTATTATTTTTCTCGAAGACAAATACAGTATTTTCTCTAGATGAGCCCGTTATCTATGATCTCCTTCCAGAGGGGGACGAATTAGAGACAGTGCATAATTGGAGACGGGGCAAAATTTTCTAACTCTTTCGATTTGACGCAAAAAATACGAGACAGCACAATATTTTAACTGAACACGTCCAACTACAAACAATTTTCATTGTCAATGTTGACATAAAAATAATGTTCAGCGCCAAATTCAATCAAAAAAATCAATAAATTGTCGCATTTTCAGTTTTTTCTTAACAGAGCTACGAATAATGATAGTGCTGATTGTATAGTTTTTTTTAATAAATTTATGGAAACTCAGGGCTTCCAGATGGTTTGATTAATGGATTGGATTGATTAATAGAAAAGGTTTGATTTTGGAAGGCCTTACACTTTTTGAAAAGCTTGATTTATCAGAGAAGGTTTGATTTTCAGTGAAGAGGTTTGATTTGTCTCTTTTTGCCAAAACAGAAACAAAACTAGTCAAATTTACAAATTTTTGCACACTTTACTTGGTTTTTTGACAATTTTGACTGCGGCGCAATTTCTTTAAAATTCATTTGAACTTCTGTATTTTTCTTCAAACTTATGCTTACATTAAAAGATACCTTCACACTCAAAGCTTTATGCAAGGTGCAGTATGCTGAAGAATCAGTAAACTTAACTACTAGCCACTAGAGTCGACTCCCGATTTATTGTGCATTCAAAAGTTCGTTCCCGGCCAGGGCCGACACTTTTTTTTAGTGTTGGAGACTAGGGGTGCGGGCAATTTTGCAGTGCGGTTTTTTTCAGAAATTGCGGTTTGCGGTTAAACCGCGGTTTTGCGTTTTTTTTTTGGTTTATGTTTTTTATTCATGAAAAGTGCGCCACATAAAGATATGCACAGCGAAACACTCCAGATATTTTTTATATGCACCAATCAGATAATTGAAACAACGAAACAATTTAATATGAGAAGTTAACACTAGGTAGACCACGATTCAGAAAGATAAGCTGCTGGGCGTTAAAAGTATCCAGCTGGCTCCGCTTGTAGTAAAAGACATCCTTTGCAAAGCTAAAGAGTTGAGATCCTATAAATAGAGTATCCTAATTAGGATTATTTGTAAATTAGGATATCTAAAATCATATCTGAAAATAGGAAAAAATTCAGGTCGATTTTAGGATTTTTGGGTGCTTAACCAAAAGCTGAAAAGTGGAATTAGGTAAACTGACTTAGAAAATGCGAAAAACATATTTACAAAAGTATTTTCTGGGCTGACATATAGGTCATTCATAAGAAGTACATGGCGCCGACAGGGTACGAGAAGCAGCCTTAGAGAGGATCGGAAAACGCACGACATTCTTCTGCCAGTAGGTGAGTGGGTCAGAATCTAACGGAACAGGCTTCTCCGCGTTGTGCGATACGAATTCCTAAAAAAGACACTACGACTACATCAGACTGCTTTCCCAGTTCAGACGACTGCTTCCTCTCGTACAAACCGATATTTCCAGATGTTATGCGACATTGACTTAACATTGAAAGCATAATTCAATGAAAAGTCGTCAACCAGTTAACAATAGGGTCATTGACAAATCGATTTCAAAAAAACCGCGGTTAAACCGCGGTTTTTTGATAAGAATGCGGGCGGTTTTGCGGTGCGGTTTTTCAAAAATTTGCGGTGCGGTTTTGCGGTTTTAACCGTGGTTTAGCCGCACCGCACTCCAACACTACTTTTTTTACACCGATTTTTTTGTCAGTTCTGATTTGTCAGTCTAGTTCAAAATATCGCAGAAATTGCGATTTTGCCGATCGTTTCTAAAAAA